>JANRMT010062856.1:2368873-2389048 GCA_026402145.1 Polypterus bichir lapradei
CTGATTGAATTTCCCTCCCATATCCCCACACACGTACAAGTTAGGTGAATTAGTGATTTCACATTGGCCAGTGTCAGGGCTCTGAGTGTGATCGACCAGTGTTCCCTATGCCAGTTGTTTCCTGCCTTGCACCCAGAACTGTTGCTGTGTTTTTGGTAAATGTGCGTGTTGGATTCGGACTGTTCGACAACCTCAAAATTACAACTCGAACAATACAAACAAAACTAAGCTGCCTGAATTGTCAGATTTGTGACGAAATGCTGACCTTTCACCTTAGTCAATTTTGTAATGGTACAAGACCATAAATCTAATATCCATAAATGCTACTACTTATGGAGCTTTAATTCTCCCCAATAAACGTTTAATTACCTGCTGTTCTTTATTATATCACTTATTGTTTTGCTTTCCCCACAAACTACAACATAAAAGAGGTGTGATCTTTGGCTGAGATATCTATTAGGTGATTACTGTAGATAAAAATAATAACAAAAGAAAACATGCAGATATTAATAAGGGTTCATCAAGAAGTGACACCCTGTCCGCACCACCTATACTTTTCAGTCTCAGTACCAGCAGATATTTAGAAATCTTTCACAAAATCTTGAGCTTAACTCATAAAAGAATCCCAAAGGCCATGCAACATTATGGCTCACTGGTTTACCCCAAAGTGTACAATTCAATTGTTCATCATCTTCTCCCCCAAATGGAAGCAATCCTCCAGAGGAAAAATCAGACAGTGTGCAAATATTAAATATCCTATTGATGTGGATTTACAAGTTTACAGCTCTTGTTTTTATTCCTTCATTCGCTTCAAACATCCCCTTTTATAAATATCATACATATTAATTGTTCACATACCATTTTTTTTTCTATAAATACAGGTTCAGCTACAGAGAACTCTTAGAGACTGTATTTTTAGTGGACTGTCCATTTCTTCACTCCTTCACAGTCCATTGTTTCAACAGGAAAGGAAATGTCAACACAGAGATAAATAAATGTAGCTCTGTAACAGTTTAAAATAAAACATATGACCTGGTCAGCCCAAAACGCCAACCTGCAATAAAAATGAATACTGGGGAAACACCCAAGACATCATCCATCCATCCATCCTCCCTCCCTCTAAGACCGCTTTATTCCGAGCAGAGTCGGGAGGATGTTAGAGTAGAGTTACAAAATTAACGGTTTCCTCACCCGATTGGGACCAAAGCATGTTAAAGACTGAGAGCTACAAGATATCGTCTATCCCATTCAACCACCAATACCTCGCGCAGTGACTTTAAGAATTGTGGTCCTTCATTTTGGCTCACCCTGTGTAAAGATTGACAACGACCTGTTAGAAGACCAGTCAGCCAATCCGTGCGCTACCGCGCCTAAACTCAGTTGGCTTTCAAATACAACCCGTTAAAGCAGAAAAGCTATTTGAACTTCTAACGTAACGAGTTTAAAGCAGCTCATTTGGACTACTACAACAGAATAAGCAGAGTTATATATCTTCTGTATTTGTGAACATGCTTTTGCTTTATTAATTAGTGCTTTTTACATTTTTGTCTTATATGTGTTGTAATAATTACTGCTTGAATCATACTGAATGTGTCCTGTGTATATAGAATTAACAGTAAAACTGGTTGAATATACCAAACAAAAATGCTGTAACAATTGTACTATTTCATAGTGTTTTATGTAAAATGTATATAAATACTCCACTTTTTCTTTTATAATGCTGTTCTTGTGAATGGAATCTTGGAGGTTTTTCAGAAACCTACAAAAACAGAGCTCTTTTAAAATTTTCTGGGGTGGTACAGTGGATAGATAGCATTTTGTTTGACCCCAGAGGGAAATGTGGCTTTTCACAAACACGCGGTAAACAAATATATAAAGGTAAACAACCTTTCAAAATAAGTACCAACACAACTAAAAAGAAAACAACTTCAGATTTGTCAATCACAGTAAGGAATTATAAAGGTGTATTTGCCATATATAGATTTATACACATATATAAACACCTAAATTGTACAGATAAAATAGAAATGTATTTTAAGGTTTATACGACAACTTTCTGGGTTCAATCAACAGTAACGGTTAGTAGGCGAGGACTCAGAAACAAAGAGTGTGTTCAAATGCAGAGCGCAGTGTTTAGGTGACCAATCAAACGTCGACCTGTGAGACCAAAAAAACCGAGTGTTAACGCCTTCTTTTCTTTCAACCAATCAAAATGAAAAGGGCCTATATATAAGGCGCCTCCAGCGATTATTTTTTTACTTAATCTTTTGAGAGTTGTATCCGTCAGTTGTAAAAAGAAAATGGCAAGAACGAAGCAAACCGCTCGTAAGTCTACTGGTGGCAAAGCGCCTCGTAAACAGTTGGCTACCAAGGCAGCACGTAAGAGCGCTCCTGCTACCGGCGGTGTTAAAAAGCCTCACCGTTACAGGCCTGGCACAGTCGCCCTGCGAGAGATTCGCCGTTACCAGAAATCTACTGAGCTCCTAATCCGCAAATTGCCTTTTCAGAGGTTGGTGAGAGAAATCGCCCAGGACTTCAAGACCGACCTCCGTTTTCAGAGCTCCGCTGTCATGGCTCTGCAGGAGTCTAGTGAAGCTTACTTGGTTGGGTTGTTCGAAGACACCAACTTGTGTGCCATTCATGCCAAGAGAGTCACCATAATGCCCAAGGACATCCAGCTGGCTCGCCGTATTCGTGGGGAACGCGCATAAATTCGACAGATCATATTGAAAAACAAAAGGCTCTTTTCAGAGCCGCCACAACCTTAATTTGAGAGTTAAATTTTTTTTTGTATATGTTGATCTGAAAAATTCCGTCTGGTTCTAAGTAGGGTTTATCTAAACTTCTCGGGGATAAAAATATGAACATACGGTGTTTTACCGGAGCGTTGACCGAACTGAAGTATTCCTTGGGTTCAACTTGTGCTATGCTTAAAATAACGTAATAGCAATCCCTAACTTGTGGGCAACGTTTTAGAATTGTGCTTTATAATCCCTTAAATGATTAATTCATCTTTTAGGTATGTAAGGTAACACGCAGCTAGCTGTGTTACTCCCTCCGTTTTGCCTTTAACTATTTTCCATCCTAAAATATGAATGTGCTCTTTTGAAATATGTGGGCAATCCCAAGATGCAGATCAATAAGACTCATGGCTTCAAAAATGAGCAAATTCGTTAAGTTTTAGTGCTTCTGTTTTCATCTTGGATTCCTGTGTTCTTTACCTCCATTGTGAACCACAAAAGCAGGGTCGTTACTTTATACACGTGCATTACAACAGTTCACTTTAGAACACATGTGGCAAATTAATATACAATGTGATTGTGAAGAAATAACTTGGACTTGAAAAATACAAAACCTATCCTTTAAGTGCAACATTATATGGTCAAGTGATCCAAGGATATACTTTTGCCTGAAATACTTTTTCGTATAAGGCGAGCCAAAACAATCATGGAAGTCCCTGCCATTACAGGGCACAAATCCTGGACATGCTGGAAGCTGTGGTGGAAAAGAGGATGATGGCAAAATTGGATGCCATCATGAAAAATCCCTTCCAGGAGGCGCTGTCTTGGAGCACTTTTAGACGTGGGTTCCTTCCACCAAGAAGAGTCTTTGGGGGTCTTTTCTGCCCACTGCTATCAATCAATTCAATGCTTCCACCTGATGTGCTTGTTAAGTTTATTTTCATTTATTTACTTATTGATTGATTGATTGATTGGCTGTATTATTTGTCCTGTGAGTCTTGCTTCTTATGTTTCTGCTGCTGTATGCATCTGAATTTCCCCTTCTGATTAATAAAGTTTATCTAATCTAATCTAAAAGAAAATCTTCACAGCCTCAAAACTCTTCATCCAATACAGGGTGATAGCAGCAGTGGGCACAGGAGAAGCCACCAGTCCATCACTGGGCCCACTCTCACACATCCCACCCACTGACCAATTTGAAAGCACTGATTCACATCAACGGAGTGTTTTTGGGGTGGAAATATTTTAACAAAATTTGTAGGGAACATGTACACTCCACATGGACAATGCCTGTGGTGCAGAATTTGAGCCAAATATACAGAATTCATAAAGTTGGCAACACCATACCTATTAAGGGGTAAGCTTAGAGGTACATAGATTAAATTATTTATATATTCCATTTTTAAAAACGTGCTAAAGAGCCAAGTATTTCAAGAACATGCAGTTTTCCTGATTGTCTGACCAAATACTTATAAAGGAAAAGCCAAAACGAGAAAGTCTTCACATCCTCAAAACACTTCAATCAAATCAGGATGGTAGCAACATAGGGCACATAACAAGAAACAGAGCCGGAGAAGGTGCCAGTCCATCACAGGGCCCACTCTCACACATCGCACACTCTGGCCAATTTGAAACCACCAATTCACCTCACTGGCATGTTTACAGTGAGGAAAATTCTAGGAAACCTTGTTAGGACTTGCATACTCCAAATTGACAAGGTTTGACTGTCTGCTTAAAATTTCAAGAACTAAACTTAAAAGAAGTGCACCACATCGGCAGCGTAGCCAATATTGCCAAATTGAGTTAAATAATTTATTGCGTATTGGGTTATTTTCATGATACAGTACAACTAACAGCAGTATAATATTTTTCGGATGAAAATACGTTCATCTCGTGCAGATTGACTTCATTGGTGTCCTCGTTTACGAGATTTTTAAAAATTAAAACATATTTAATCATTTCTTTACAAAAAAAAATAGTTAAATAAGAATAAATAATATATTCTTTGTTTTTGTGATTAGAATTACTACCAAAAACCACACAAGGCATTTTATCAGTTATTAAAGCACTTTGAAAAAAATAAATTGCAAATATTTGATCAAAGTTAGCTGAACACATGCAAATCTTATGGAAGTAAAAATGATAGTATACCGTGACACCACATGAGTATCATACCTTTGTTAGTTGTATCAGGGGTTATTGTCATCTATCTTATATTATGCAGGGCGCGCAGAATTATTCCAGGTAGAAAAAGGGGGCGCGAAATATGAAAGTTTGAGAATCGCTGATATAGCACATTTAAAACAACATAGGAATGCTGTGGCCAAAGTGCTTTGCAATAATAGAATAAAGAAAAACATACAATTAACATGAATAACATAAATAGAAATAAAATAAATAATAAATAGAAGTAATGTAACATAATCACAATGAGGAAACCATCAGTATTACTGAAGGTCACGGAATGCAAGTGAATATAAATGAGTCTTTAATCTTGTTTTGAATTGTAGATGACTCCTTTATGTGATGAGGTAAAGAGTTCCACAGGCGAGGAGCAGCAGCTGCAAAAGCCCTGTCCCCCTTAGTTTTACACTTAGTACGAGGGACAACAAGAGACAACTGACCAGAAGTTCTAAGCACTCTAGATGGCTGGTGTAAAACACACAATTCGGATAAATAGGCAGGAGCGAGCCCATGTAAAGATTTAAAAACTAGCAACAAGATTTTAAAACCAATTCGAAACCTGACAGGCAGCCAGTGTAAAGAAGCTAATATTGGACAAACAGAATCAGACTTTCTTGCCCCAACCAGAAAGCGAGCGGCAGCATTCTAGACCAACTGTAATCTGCGTGTCAGGGATCTGTGCCACCACCACCTGATCAAAGCACCATGCAGTCCCTCCATTAATGGATTGAAGGCCAGAGGTCCACATGATCATCCATCATCATCTAATTCTTCCATGTGGAGCCTGAAAACCTGAGGACTAATTGAGATCATTGATGTTAGGTAGAATAACTAGTGGCAGTTGGGTGGTCTTGTGGCCTCGGAACCCCTGCAGATTTTGTTTTTTTTTTCTCCAGCCGTCTGGAGTTTTCTGTCTTCCCTGGCCATCAGACCTTACTTTATTCTTTGTTAATTAGTATTGCCTAATTTTTACATATTTTTTCTTTCTTTCTTCATCCTGTAAAGCAGGATTGTTGTTTGGGTGCCTATATAAGCCCAGTATGCTGAATTCATAAAGTGGCAGCAACATCCCTGTTAAACTCGGGTAAACTCGGAGATCTGAAGGTGGATGAGCCTGTGGTGTCCAGACCACCAGGACTGTGGGAGCACCACCAGGAACAGGCCTGTCTGCTCTTCTCTCTACTCAGTACTCCTCCTCCTATAAAAGTAACAGCAGCTCAGGTCACTGTCAGACATTCTCAAATGATTCTAAACTTATGGGGGGCATTAATAAGGGGGATGAGACAGAGGAGTCTGGGGAGAACCTTCAGAACTGACTGCAACTCAACATCAGCAAAAATAAATAACTAGTTATTAACCTTCACCACACCAAAAACCCTCAATGTCCAGTCACCATTCAGGGAGTGGAAGAAGCAGTGGTGCATTGCTGCAAGTACTTGGAGGTCTATTGGGAGGACTGGTCTCATAACACAGAGGAACTAAAGAGGAAAGGGCAGAGTGGACTGGTTTATAAAAGGAGATTCTATAACGTGGGTAGTGACATCCTTTGCATGTTCTACAACTTTGTGATGGCCAGTGAGATTTCCTACATTGTGGTTTGCTGGGCTGATAACACCACTTCAAGAGAAGCCCACCAGATTGACAAACTAATTAAACAGAGAGGCTCAGTTATTGGACACACTCTGGACCTACTGGAGGTAGCAGTGGAGAAAAGACTGAAGACAAAATGGAGTGTAATAGCACTCATTAAAATAAAGGTATCAGAGTAGCTCTTCAGAGCGATGCCATGGAGGAACCATTTTTGGTTCCCAAAAGACCCATCCACATGAAGGTTCCAGAAAGAACCCTTTCTATATTTAGATCTGGAACAACCTCCCTACAGCAAGTAACCATTAATAGATGTCAACAAATTTCTGAAACACCAATAAATCATGATTTTGAAAGGATTTTCCTGCATTAAATTAATACATTAAATCCGGGTTTTCTTAATCTGTTAGTGTCTTGCTAGGTAGCCTACCATACATTAAAGATTTTTTTTTTAAACCCCCAAATATTAGGTAGTTTTTCAAAGCAGAAAGAATCTGCCGTTACATACAGAGAGTCGTTCCCAGAATTAAATTGTGTTTTGTCAATCAATAGTTCAACGAGGAGCCACACAGCCCAGTAAAGAGCCATAAAGTGCCATTAAGGGCCCAGTATGTTTAAGAGTTCATCAACAGTGCTGCACATCTTCTCTCTGATATGCTAACACCAAGGACTTTCAGGCAACAAATTATTCAGAAGTGTGTGAAGAAACATGACTGGGGCTCAATCATATATGGAGAAACCCCTTTATAATGGCACATTGTGAATGCCAAGTGACATTTTCTTTCTTTATAGTCATTCTGGTATGCATTTTGAGAGGAAGTTTGTTGTTTGTCCTATTATAATAATATTGTGCTTTTGTAAAAACATTTCCTCTCTGGCCAAATCAAGTGGTATTCATCTACCCACTGCACCACCCTAGAAAACCATTCCCTGTATATTTTTTAAAACAGGACTCTTTTTGTAGGTTTACTGAAAAGTTACAAGATGCCATTCACAGGGACAAGAAACAGCAATTTTAAACAGAGCAAGAGCAAGTAAAACAATCAACGTATTTATATTAAACACTATGAAAGATTGTCGTTTTCTACAGCATTTCTGTACATTCAACCAATGTTACTGTCAATTATATATGGACAGGACAAGAATCAATATCAATTAAGCAGTAATTACTAGAACACATATTTAGGGTTGCCAGACGTCCCTTATATACGGGACATGTCCCATATTTGATCATTTTGTCCCCAGTCCCATACTGAGCTTTCAGGGACATCCAAATGTCTCATATTTAGTTCATGATTTCATTTTCTCAGAATTTCTTTTAGTTATCTGTATTGCCTGTATTAAATAATAATATTTCTCTGGGGGCGGCAATGTGGCGCTGCTGCCTCACAGTTAGGAGACCTGGGTTCGCTTCCCGGGTCCTCCCTGTGTCTGAGTAGGTGTTATCCAGATGCTCCAGTTTCCTCCCACAGTCCAAAGACATGCAGGTTAGATGCATTGGCAATCCTAAATTATCACTAGTGTGTGTGCTCCCTGCCTGGGATTTTGTTCCTGCCTTGTGCCCCGTGTTGGCTGGGATTGGCTCCAGCAGACCCCCGTGACCCTGTAGTTAGGATATAGCAGGTTGGAAAATGACTAATATTTCTGTTGTCAGTATTAAATAAATATTTTCAAATGATTTCACTTTTACAGAATTTCTTTTTAGTTTATATTAAATAAAATTCAAATGATTTTACTTTTGTTTTCCTCATAACCCATTAAAATCCTTGCTTTATGTTTTTAATTTATGTCTCTACTTTTATATAATGGTCTGGGAGTGTAGTGGGCATGTATACATTTATATATATAGTAATATAGAGAGAGAGATTTTAAGAGTGTCCTGTATTTGTAATTTTCTAATCTGACAACCCTACTTATATCAGATAAAAGTTTAAAAAGCATAATTGATATAAAAATATTCACATATCGAAAGCGTATATAACTTTGCTTAATCTTTTGCAAAAGGTCCTAATGAGCCGTCGCAAATTTGAATTACACTGAGCGGCTTACAACGCGTTACGTTAGAAATTCAAATGGCTCTCCAGTTATAACGAGTTTGTTCAAAAGCCAACGAACGAAATTTAGGCGCGTTAACGCAGGCGTGGGCTGACTGGTCTCCTAACAGGTCGTTGTCAACCATTTAAGAAGGCTCACTTGGAGCGCTGGACACTATTAACACTTTTAGGTGAAGATGTCTGGACGTGGTAAAGGAGGAAAGGGTCTTGGCAAGGGAGGCGCTAAGCGTCACCGTAAAGTCCTTCGTGATAACATCCAAGGTATTACGAAACCGGCTATCCGCCGCTTAGCTCGCCGTGGCGGAGTGAAGCGAATCTCTGGCTTGATCTATGAAGAGACTCGCGGCGTGTTGAAAGTGTTCCTGGAAAATGTTATCCGGGATGCCGTTACGTACACCGAACACGCCAAGAGGAAGACTGTCACTGCCATGGATGTGGTATACGCCCTGAAGAGACAGGGCAGGACGCTGTATGGCTTCGGAGGTTAAATCTATCAAGACCGGCTAATCACCAAAGGCTCTTTTCAGAGCCACCCACTTTTACAATCTAGAGAGCTTTCCTTATGTACAAATTACTCAGTCTCTTTTATTCACTCCCTTTTACAATATTTCTGTGGTACCTTGGGAAAGCTGTTAAATATTTGATCATATGCTTGTTGGAAATTGCCTTAACATTTTAGCAATTCTATTCTGAATTAAGTGGTTTTGGATGGGATGGATGAATGTTCCTCAATACAAGTCTTGCTAAAATCCATTAGGCTAATGGTTTGTAGTTTTTCCAGACTAAACATTTTTTGGTAAACTTGTATGTTCCATTAAAGCAGGGGTGTCAAACTAGTCCTGGAGGGCTGCAATGGTTACAGGTTTTCACCTTAGTGACCTGTTTTTGCTGCTAATTAACTTTTTTGTCTTAGAAAGAACTAAAGGGTCCAAGTGGAGTTAAGTAAAACTATTTCCTTAATTAGCAGCCAAACAATGAGACAAGCCTCATGACCAGCTAACCACATTTTCTGAACATAAAGGTGAGGGTCTCCGTAAGGTTGATCTTTCAGGTCAATCAACAAAACATTTTGATGGCATTCATAGAAAAAACAGAACATCAACTGTTTTGGAAATGTCTGCTGTAGCAGAATGAGAGCAGCAGAAAGCTGTGGAATTAACAGGTTTAATTACTAGCAAGAATTGGCTTCTCATTAAACTGGTTGGAGTGAAATTGATTGGAGTTGGAAGTCCCAGTTTTGCTGGTCATCTGTTGGCTCGTTTCACATCTCATTTCTGTTTGGCTGTCATTTAATGAAGAAAGGAATGCATTGAGAGGACTGAATCCTTAAAAACAGGGCTATTAAAATGAAGGGAAAAAAGGTTAATTAGCAATGAAAACTGGTCAATTAGAATGAAAACCTGCAGACACTGCGGCCCTCCAGGCCCAGAGTTCAACACCCGTGCATTAAAATATCTAAAAGACAAGTCATTCAAGAAACTACTTTCTTGCTGTTGCGTATAATATGTACTAGAAACATTGATTTTTTCTGTATCCATCCATCCAACTCGCTATATCCTAACTACAGGGTCTGCTGGAGCCAACACAGGGTGCAAGGCAGGAAACAAACTCTGGGCAGGGCGCCGCACACACACACTAGGGACAATTTAGAATCACCAATACACCTAACCTGCATATCTTTGGACTGTGGGAGGAAATCCACACAAGGAGGACCCGAGAAGTCAACCTGGGTCACCTAACTGCGAGGCAGCAGCGCTACCCACTGTGCCGCCCTTTTCTGTATCCATCCTTCTGTTTTCATAACCCTTTTATCCAGAGTAGGGTTGTGGGTACACAGTGAAGAACTCTGGAGCACCACTAAGAACAGTCCTGTGACCTTTGCTCTTCACTCTATTCACCTCTGATTATAGATATCAGAATCCCTTTTATTCGCCAGTACTTAATGTACAGGAATTTAGTAGATTTGGAGCTGCTTGTAACTGAACATAACATCACATACAAATAACATGAATAAGTTAAAAAGAAAAACTTCAAGGTTGCAGAATAGTGCAATTATGAAAGAGATGTGCAAATGATGTGCAAGAGACAGTGTGAGTGTATGCCCATGTATATACACCGTAAACACACACAGCTTCATACAGTATATGACAGGATAAGTTATTTGGTCTGACAGGCCTGTGGCTCTGGGATAGAAACTTTTGAGGTGTCTTTTAGTTTTAGTTTTAATGGACCTGAAGCGTTTACCAGAGGGGAGTTTTTGGAATAAGTGATCAGCTGGGTGAGATGAGTCTGTGGTGCTCCTTATGACAGTATTGGTGACACGAGATGTATACAGATCTGCCATAGATGGAAGGGTACAGCCAATTATTTCCTCAGCAGATATTCACCACACACTGTAATTTAGATTTGGAGCGAGCCATTGCAGAACCAATCCCTAACACCAGGTCATATCACTTGAAGAAATTCTGAGATGATTCTGCACATATGGTGGTGTACTGTATTGGTAAAGGGGGTGAGAAAGAGAAGAGGAATCTGGAGGAGAACTTTGTTTATTGGTGATTTTTCATATAGGACCAGCCAGAACAATTGAATATCTTCACATTCTTAATGCCACTGAATTTATTTCAGCAAAAGGACAGTACTTGGAGCAAGGCAGGAAAGAGTGGACAGGGCACTAGTCCATCACAAGGCCCACTCCTACACATCCCACTCTCTGGCCAACTTCAGATAACCAGTTCACCTAGCAGGTACATCTTTGGTGATCTAAGCAAGACATGGGTAGAACATACAAGCTCCATATTGACCATGCCTGATTGCAGGATATGAACCAGAATGCAAAATTTGAGAGGTGGAAGCGCTGCCTGCTGCACCAGTGTGTAACACTAACACCCCACTTCTCTGACATTTTGTTACCATGTGCAAGTCCCCTGCCGATTGGAAGAAGCAAACAAAATGTAACAAACAGTACTTCAAATATTTCAAATTGATTTGGATAAAGGTGTCAGCCAAATAATAATAATAAGCAACATAATTGCCCTGTCAAATTCAAAAATTCCATTTGTCTGAAAAGTTGTGTTTCTGTGAAAATAATAAAAAAAAAAAAAAAAACAGAAATTGAGATAAGAAAAAGTGAATTAGCAAATATCTGCAACACTGTAATGGATACAAGCCCCAAAAAAACAAACAAACAAAAACAACAAGATAGAAAAGAAAGATGTGCAGGCAAGCAAGAAATGGATAGAACACCACAGGGTACTCTTTGGTGAACGTTCAAGTTCAAAGTTTATTGTCATGTGCACAGTAAGGACACACTTTTCCCTGTACAATGAAATTCTTTCTTTGCTGTCCACACCAAATGACAAAACCAACGTTTAAAGATAAACATAAATAATAAGCAACAGAGGCAGCCTAAAGTATAAAAACAGAATAGAAGTATAAAGTGTAATGTGCAGGTAGATAAATTGTTTGTTAATAAAAGTTTCTATTTCTTCAGATAATAATATGACTGAACCAAAATAGAAATGCAGACAGTACAGCTTAGACTATTTGTACTTATTTTGAATTTACATATTTATTTCATAAATGTCAAAAATGTAAAAACAACTCTGCTTGTATTTTTTTGCGTTAATTTTCGTTAGTGCAGGTTTTCGATATTAAATGTTGTGCAAGATAATGCCATATTCCATAGTTCTTTTATCTTTTTCAATCATTAATTACAATTGACTAAAATGAAAAGTTTGACATCTAGTGAAATATTTAATATCGAGTACTGTACTAATTTATTAATTTGACTAAGTAAAGTAAATGACTAGGGGTCAACGGTTTTAAAAGTTTTTGGTAAAGGGGTCTGCGGCCGAAAAAAGTTTGGGTACTCTTGGTGTAGAGGATGGGGCTGAGGACGCATCCTTGTGGGGTGCCTGTGTTTGTGATGATGGTGGCTGAAATTCCTATTACCAATCCTGACAGACTGGGGCCTGCCAGTCACAGAGGGTGGGGTGGGGTGCATGCCAAGTGCAGACAGTTTATGGGTGAGTTTATGGGGGTAACCGTGTTAAAGGTGGAGCTGTAGTCAACAAAGAGTTCTCCAGATGGGAGAGGGAATAATGTAGTGTTGTTCAACCTTGCTAAAACCTTCTTGGTCAAAGCTTGCTAATAATTTGTATAGACAGAAAAAAAACTTAGACATGAGCAGTTATTTTCATGCAATCAAATCACAATATAAAAAGTAGCAATTAATACAGAATCCCACAATTGCATTTTTTAAAACTGCTAAAATTATAAACTGTCTGTTAGTCAGAACAAAGAACAGGGTGAGAACATTATCATTATGAAGGATTGTGCTCTGAAAACTAAACATTTATTAAACAGAAAAGTAATTATATTTTAATCGCTTAAATGTGTCGAAGCGTTGCTCAATTGGTTTGCATGCGGCGGCACATCTGAGTTCAAACGAAGCTGTTGCTGACGCGTCTGTTTAAAACAACCAACGAACGAGTTCCAGCCGCGCAGGCGCAGATCTTTACTGACGTGCCTACTGCCTTCTAACAGGTCGTTGTCATTTATTATAAAAACTTGGCTGGCGGTGATTTGTTTCACAAAGTTGGAAGAAGATGTCTGGTCGTGGTAAAGGAGGAAAGGGTCTTGGCAAAGGGGGCGCTAAGCGTCATCGTAAAGTTCTTCGTGATAACATCCAGGGTATTACAAAGCCGGCCATTCGCCGTTTAGCTCGACGTGGTGGAGTGAAGCGAATCTCTGGCTTGATCTATGAAGAGACTCGCGGCGTGCTGAAAGTGTTCCTGGAAAATGTTATCCGGGATGCCGTTACGTACACTGAACACGCCAAGAGGAAGACCGTGACTGCCATGGATGTGGTGTACGCCCTGAAGAGACAGGGAAGGACATTATACGGCTTTGGAGGTTAGGGTGCTACCACTTAACACAAAAAACCAAAGGCTCTTTTCAGAGCCACCCATCTTTTTCTACATAAAGAGCACTTCCTGTTTAAGTCGCCAGTTCGTCTTGCTAATTAAGAAGTTTAAAGAGTAATGGCAAGCATCTTCCACAAGTAGATCCTGAGGGCCGTAGTGGCGATTTATTTTTCTCTTATCCCAGTTTATCCTTTCTAATGAGTACGCATTGTGACTTTTTAGTATTTTAGCTCTAAAATGTCATCCCATTATGTTGTACTTTTTCCAGGTCCTTACTTTCAATTGAAATATTTTCTTAAACCAGGTAGGTCACGCAGGTAAAGATAGGGCCGAGTTAGTACTGCTGGTGTCCCCTACCTGCTAATAAAGGGGGAGGGCATTAAAAACAATGCAGCTTTGAGTGTAAAAACGAATTAATGGAGGGGAAATAACGCTAACTAAAATGAACCATAATGTTGCTTGACCAATTTGCTTAAACTGGGTTGGAACAAAAACCTATGTTGATCACCCCTGCCTTCGCAGATTCGGTGTGTCACTGCAAAGCTCAAAGGGCCACAAGCTAATCAAAATGCACTGTGAAACTTCCTGTAACTCGTCGTATGTAGTGGGACCGCATGTATTTTAAAATGTCAGTATTGTTAGACGGCTTACAGGAGAAAATTGTGATAGTAATCGATGCAGATTAGTTATATAGCGCTTTTCATAGTGAGTCGGGAGCCACTTCACCCACCACTGTGTAGCATCCACCTGGATGATGCAACATCAGCCATTTTTGCGCCAGAACGCTCACCACACTTTTAACTATTAGGTGGTGAATGGATGAAAGAAACAGACTCGGGATGGCTGTACGGCCAAGATGACTATACAGGGATCTTTTGGCGACAGTGGGATCCCCACTCAGACCACAGGGTCAGCGCCGCCTGCTGGCCTCACGAACACCTCTTCAAGCGGCAACACAACCTTCTCCTAGATGGTCTCCCATCCAAGTATTGACCAGGCTTAGTTTCAGGTGAATGGCCTGTTCTGAAGTGCACGTGGTTAGAGGCTACACAATATCGCAGGGGTTAAGGTGGAACGGGAAATCCGAATAAAGCTTCGTCATGCACTTTTGGCACTAACTCGGGTTTGTCTTTTAGCACTTTAAAGCTGGCAACATTAATTGGAAACGCCACAGCGTTTCGTATTCGAGATATGAAAAGCACCACGCTCGCCCACTTATGAATACAGAGAATGATTACGCTGTCTTAAACCATCTCAAAGAGCATTTAAAACTCTTAATTGGAGTTTACCTGTGATCCATTCCATTTCACATATCTTACATCTATTTTCGGAAGCTCGTGTATTGCAAGTTTATGGGAGAATTTATTTTTATAAATTGTTGGCCTCGTGAAAGTGTTATTACACGAGGCAAATCTCAAGATGGACCTTTCACTTTAAGCAATCGTCTAAAATAAAACCTGGTCAGACTGAAACGTCATTCTGTTTCCCAGGTAAAAAATGCATTTGGAATAAAGTTATACCCTTTCGGCCGTAAATGTAGTTTATTTCCACCAAAAATGCAATTTCTCTAAAGAGTATTCCTTGCAAACCCAAGTATCAAATTAACAGCGACCTTACATTCTTCCGTACAGTTTGAAAACCCACTTGAACGCACTCAACTGGAAAGAAAGTCCCGAGTCAAAACGCCAAAGAGCCCGCGTGCACGTTGACGTATGATAAAGTCATAATTACAGAAACCCCCGCTATTAAGTTAATGGACCTCTTTTTTGAGAAGTTGGGTGGCTCTGAAAAGAGCCGTTGATTTCTACTGATAATCTCCACATTTTACTTAGAGCTGGTGTACTTGGTAACTGCCTTGGTGCCCTCGGACACGGCGTGTTTAGCCAACTCTCCAGGAAGGAGAAGCCTAACGGCAGTCTGGATCTCCCGGGAAGAGATAGTGGAGCGCTTGTTGTAGTGCGCTAGACGCGAAGCCTCACCAGCAATACGCTCAAAGATGTCATTCACGAACGAATTCATGATTCCCATCGCCTTAGAAGAAATCCCCGTGTCGGGATGGACTTGCTTAAGCACCTTGTACACGTAAATGGCGTAGCTTTCCTTCCTACTCCTCTTGCGCTTCTTTCCGCCCTTAGCTTGGGTTTTTGAAACGGCTTTTTTGGAACCCTTCTTGGGTGCGGGCGCAGATTTCGGTTCAGGCATTTCTGCAAATTTCAGTGATGTCCTCGTTAGACTAGTGCCCTCCCATTCTGGGCCGGACTTTTATTACTGCTCATGCAAATTAGGCTCGCTGCAACTTTACACGGATCCACCAATTGCATACGAGCGGCTCCTCTCTTTTCGGCCCTGATATGCAAATACAAAAAAAAAAACGTCGTGCGCGCGCTTCGCGTTCTATTGTCCTTTGCCTTTTTATAAATCACGAAGAAATGTCATCAAACAGCGCCGTGATTTAAAACGTTTATGTTTGAGGGAGACTAAGCCGAAGAAATTGAACTATTATAATATTGTTCCGAACACGTACATTCAAAATAATTATTGTGCCTTTAAAAATAAAGGATTGATTTCTAAATGTAGCCGATCCTTTTTCGAACGAAAGCGCTTAGCAAGCAGCGTTGAGATGGCACAAGACAGGATTAAAGCTGATTGACCTCCATTCCGCTGACCGGAATATGTTCTTTTATATCTTCAGTGATTTAGTATTTATTTAATATTGCGCCGTACACCGCATGTAATATAATCATTTTGCAAAGCAGGTAAGGGTTGCATTACATTGTTAATATGATTTTATATATATATATATATATATATATATATATATACACATACGAGTTCTGCCCGGAAAAAGTTCAGCCATTGTTAATATAGCGAGAACGGTTTCCGCGGCATCAATATGACCTCGGAGCCATGGCGAGTGGACTGGAATGCGCATGCGTAAACATTGACAACTTCACTACACTAGTCAGTGGGGGCGCTAGACGCCGTTGTATGTGTGCTGTGTGGCCGTCGCCTTCAAAATAATTGAGCGAGTAGAGCACCGAATAAGCGTCAAATTTTGCGTCATTCGATCGGCGACGATCCAATGAGTGGCGAAACATCACATCACCCAGGTGATTCAACCCTCTTGTAACCCAGATGTGGCGCCCTGCGACTTCTGGCTTTTCCTAAAGTTAAAATCACATTTGAAAAGGAAGAAATTTCAGACTGTCGATGAGATTTAGGAAACATACGATGAGGCAGCTGACGGCGATTCCAACAAAGGATTTTGCGGAGTGTTTTGAACAGCGGAAGAGACACTGGGAGAGCTGTGTGAGGTCCCAAGGTGCCTACATTGAAGGGGACTGATGAGTCATTGTCCCGTGTGCAATGTTTCTTGTATCTACAATAAATAGATCCGTTTTTCATATTAAATGGCTGGATACTTTCCAGACAGACCTCGTGTATATATATATATATATATATATATATATATATATATATATATGCAAGTGAAAGAAAATCTGTATATACAGTATATATAAAACAACTTTTCTTTCACTTTCACTGCCAGATCCATACCAGTTCTTTTGATGCACTGCTGCCCTCTGCTGGACAGGAGATATAATATCCTTTCATGTTTACCCTCTACGTTCGGGTGTCCTGTTTTCTTTCCATCTTACAGTGCATCCGGAAAGTATTCAGAGTGCATCACTTTTTCCACATTTTGTTATGTCACAGCCTTATTCCAAAATGGATTAAATTCACTTTTTTCCTCAGAATTCTACACACAACACCCCATAATGACAACGTGAAAAAAGTTTACTTGAGGTTTTTGCAGATTAAAAATAAAAAAAACTGAGAAATCCCATGTACATAAGTATTCACAGCCTTTGCTCAATACTTTGTCGATGAACCTTTGGCAGCAATTACAGCCTCAAGTCTTGTTGAATATGATGCCACAAGCTTGGCACACCTATCCTTGGCCAGTTTCACCCATTCTTCTTTGCAGCACCTCTCAAGCTCCATCAGGTTGGATGGGAAGCGTTGGTGCACAGCCATTTCAAGATCTCTCCAGAGATGTTCAATCGGATTCAAGTCTGGGCTCTGGCTGGGCCACTCAAGGACATTCACAGAGTTGTCCTGAAGCCACTTCTTTGATATCTTGGCTGTGTGCTTAGGGTCGTTGTCCTGTTGAAAGATGAACCGTCGCCCCAGTCTGAGGTCAGGTTTTCATCCAGGATGTCTCTGTACATTGCTGCAGTCATCTTTCCCTTTATCCTGACTAGTCTTCCAGTTCCTGCCGCTGAAAAACATCCCCACAGCATGATGCTGCCACCACCATGCTTCACTGTAGGGATGGTATTGGCCTGGTGATGAGCGGTGCCTGGTTTCCTCCAAACGTGACGCCTGTCATTCACACCAAAGAGTTCAATCTTTGTCTCATCAGACCAGAGAATTTTGTTTCTCATGGTCTGAGTGTCCTTCAGGTGCCTTTTGGCAAACTCCAGGCGGGCTGCCATGTGCCTTTTACTAAGGAGTGGCTTCCGTCTGGCCACTCTACCATACAGGCCTGATTGGTGGATTGCTGCAGAGATGGTTGTCCTTCTGGAAGGTTCTCCTCTCTCCACAGAGGACCTCTGCAGCTCTGACAGAGTGACCATCGGGTTCTTGGTCACCTTCCTGACTAAGGCCCTTCTCCCCCAATCGCTCAGTTTAGATGGCCGGCCAGCTCTAAGAAGAGTCCTGGTGGTTTCGAACTTCTTCCACTTACAGATGATGGAGGCCACTGTGCTCATTGGGACCTTCAAAGCAGCAGAATTTTTTCTGTAACCTTCCCCAGATTTGTGCCTCGAGACAATCCTGTCTTGGAGGTCTACAGACAATTCCTTTGACTTCATGCTTGGTTTGTGCTCTGACATGAACTGTCAACTGTGGGACCTTCTATAGACAGGTGTGTGCCTTTCCAAATCATGTCCAATCAACTGAATTTACCACAGGTGGACTCCAATTAAGCTGCAGAAACATCTCAAGGATGATCAGGGGAAACAGGATGCACCTGAGCTCAATTGAGCTTCATGGCAAAGGCTGTGAATACTTATGTACATGTTCTCAATATTTTTTATTTTTAATAAATTTGCAAAAAGATCAAGTAAACTTTTTCACGTTGTCATTATGGGTTGTTGTGTGTAGAATTCTGGGGAAGAAATTAATTTAATCCATTTTGGAATAAAGCTGTAACATAACAAAATGTGGAAAAAGTGATGCGCTGTGAATACTTTCCGGATGCACTGTATTTCTCTTTTCAGAACCAATTACACCTCCTTGTATTTTTTAAACATATCCTGAAGGAAGTTAATTTAATTCTGTTTTCTATATTCTCCTTAATAGTTGTATTTAAAATAATAAAACAAACACTATTCTTACTAATATATTAATTTCTGTTACTCTTTCCTAAACCTTAACAATACATGCACCCCTGTGTTAATTATTAAGCACATGCTTAGGGTACCAAGAGAAGGGGGCACCATAGACTTTCCACCATAGGTATCATACCCTTAACTCTTTCAACTGACACATTTTTTTTGTAAAAAAAAATGCTGTGCAGGGTTGCCAGGTCCAGAAAAAATGTCCAGCCCGAGGACAGCTCAAAAACCGCATAGCAGCGCAAAAAATGTAAACTTATACAATGTGACCCACCAAAAAGTGGTGAGAGATTCCATTAAAGAACCGTCATTTTCTGCTCCTGTCTGTGCAATTCATGATGTAAAACTCTGCTGCCAAAATCCTAATTATCAACAAACCCAATTCAACTTTGTTCATTAACTTTTCCCCACTCTTGTCTAACTGGTTTTGAACCTGATCCCCTCCATCCACTTTGCCCACTGGGCATCCAGGCACTTTTTCTCCACGTGTTTTTGTTCTGCCCTCCTGTTGTTTTTTTTTCCTTTGGACTTTTGTATCTCATGCTGAGTTCCATTTACCTTGGAAGTTGGATATCAAAGCTGGGAATGGCGCCACACCCAAGTTTACTGCATTCCAATAAAACATACGGAAAACTAATATGGATGCGTTCAGGAAAACCTTTGTTATGCTTGCTCCATTAGAATAAATAGCAATTGATAACAACACACTACGCAGTATTTTGCATATCTGAACACCATAGCATCATGCCCATGGATAGAAGTTGGACATCACTGTGTATACAGCTGATTTAATGAAACACAAATTGCAGAAGAGCTAATAAACAGTATAATACTATAGCCCTTTTGGATTGACTTCACGATTTGAACTCGGACAGACTAGGACTTGACAGACCAGCCCCAAGTTTCCAAGTTGGAAATCTGACTTAAGGGGTCATTTCAGTTGAAAAATCCAGCTGGGAACTTGGAAATTCCAACTTCCCAACTTCAAATGGAACACAGCATTAGTTACACACCATCAAGTACTGGGGGAGCGTCCCCTTCTGAGATTTGAGAACAACACACTAACACTGAGGACTTTCAGTCATTGGATCATTCAGCAAAAGTGTGTCACCAAACATGATGGGGGGCTTCTTTATACCAACAGAAACAGGCCTACTTATGTGTTTAACTAATTAAAGAGCTTCCGTAAAAAGCCACATTTCCTCCTGAAGACAAATAAAGTATCTATCTAACTATCTATCTATCTATCTATCTATCTATCTATCTATCTATCTATCTA
>JANRMT010062856.1:2389058-2400931 GCA_026402145.1 Polypterus bichir lapradei
TATCTATCTATCTATCTATCTATCTATCTATCTATCTATCTATCTATTATATAGTGCCCTTCAGATCTATCTATCTATCTATTATATAGTGCCCTTTAGATCTATCTATCTATCTACCTGTTATATAGTGCCTTTCATCTATCTATCTATCTATCTGTTATATAGTGCCTTTCATCTCTCTATCTAGCTATCTATTATATAGTGCCTTTCAGATCTATCTATCTATCTATCTATCTATCTATCTGTTATAAAGTGCCTTTCATCTATCTATCTATCTATCTATCTACTTGTTATATAGTGCCTTTCATCTATCTATCTATCTATCTCTTATATAGTGCCTTTCATCTATCTATCTATCTATCTACCTATCTATCTATGTATTATATAGTGCTTTTCAGATCTATCGATCTATTATATAGTGCCTTTCAGATCTATCTATCTATCTATCTATAATTAACATTTTATTCACACTTTCTTTTTTCACAGCAGTAGTTGTTAGTCTACCATCACTTGTATTCATTCTCCCCCCTCTTACGTTATGCTGTATCTTTCAAATCATGTCTGCTCCATTGCAGTGTTTCTCAATCGTTTTGGTGCTGTGAACCCACTTTTTCCCATGTAAATGTCTTCACAATTCCATGCGGTTCAAACACAATGGAGTCTTTAGAGTGGGGGGTGGACTCCTTGATGATTTCAGAGCACTCGTCAGAGTGGCGGGTCCTCTTGGTAATCATTAGGGTCAGGATACCCTCATAAGACCTGACCCCAGGCAGCCTTGTCCCAAACTCCACAGTGAGGCTTCAAACCTGTCTAGAGCTAGAAATGGGGCTAAGACTTTAAAAGTTTCAAATGTCTCCTAATACCAAATGGAAAGAGGGGTAGCCATAAAACCTCCATCCAAGCAAAATCAAACAAACTTCTTTGAATTTTTAACACGTTATTGAAGGATTCAAAGGGCTTGAACAAAAAGGAAAGGCAGAACAAAAGGCGAAAGTAATAAGCAAACAGTACTGCAAGACAAAGCAGCGGTTGAAGCCAGTAAATCCAAACCACAGAAGAATTACAAGAGGATTCAGGTATCACAAAAGAAACAATAGCAAAGCTGCTGTGAAACTGGCAGCTGCTCCATGCAAGGCTGACTGATTCTTCTGCATTCTTCTACACCATAACGCTCCACAGAGGCCAAGCCATTGAAGCTGTTTATATTTGTGCATCGTGTCAGTGCCTGAGCGCTGATTAAATGCCGTCCGTGTGCCGTATGCATTACTGAACCCTCATTTTGTGTCAACTCTCACACACGCCATGGATCACCCGTTTGACAAGTGACAAAAACAAACAGCGAGTCCAAAGGCAAAGTACAAGGGGATTGACAGAGATCACACGACCAGCTTAGTACGAGACAAGTATTTACACCTGTAGGCATACTGTATGTGCACAACACACAGGCTGTCCCAGTTACTTTAAATCGGCAAAAATAAAGAGTGAAGAGAAAGACTGACAGAGGGATTACTGAAACAGTGTGAGGGACAGAGAGAAAGAGACACTTAGACAAGATCTATCTAAACTTTGTTAAACAGAACCTGCCCAGTTTTCCTCATCTCCCACCTACTTCTATGCTGGAAAAAATATATTGCTCAGTCTCAAGGACTCAGACAGCATTTCTCTAACATATAAAACTATTTTACAGTCCCTTCCTTTGAAAGATCCAAGAGGACAATGGGAAAAGGATCTCTTACTCAACATCTCAGAAGGAGTGGAAAGTAGCAATGCTCAGAATTCACTCGAGCTCCATATGCGCAAAGCATACAATTATTCAACTTAAAATTATATATCGAGCACATCTCCCTCATTTAAAATTGTCCAAAATGTCCAACCTACGAACATTGCAATCAAGTTCCGGCCTCACTGGGCCGCATGTTTTAGGCGCGTACCAAATTAACATCATTCTGTCAGACAGCCTTGGGGTCACAATCCCTCCTAATCCACTAACAGCTGTGTTTGGTGGGCTCACAGAGGGGCTTAAAGTGGAGAAGGACACACAAACTGTAATAAATTGGCGTTACTTTACTATTGGCACGTAGATTTATCTTGCTCAATTGGAAGAATCCTAACTCAACTCTTTTAAGTCAGTAAACGTTAACATTATACAAAGTTATTGTCTGTTATACCTGCATTTTTATCACGCTTTATTTTAATATTGTTTTTTATCAGTATGCTGCTGCTGGAGTATGTAAATTTCCCCTTGGGATTAATAAAGTATCTATCTATCTATCTAATTAATAACATTTTAGAATAAGCATTTAAATCAAGGAAGTGGATTCTCTCCCATCTTTTACTCCATTTATCTTTTTTCATTTATTATTTTATCTATTCACTTATCTTTACTAACATAAAGTTTTACACTGCTGGCCTAGCTCTCTTTCTCAGGGGTGGGGGTTGATTTGTTTCGAACCCTTTTCTTTTTTTCTTTTTGTAAAACTCAAATTATGTGTATGGAGTGTTATCTGATTTTTAAAAATTCAATAAAATTAAAATATAAATAATTAAGAAAGTAAGCATTAGTGCACTAAGAGAGAGGGATTCACAAAAGCAGTCATGTAAGCATGTAGATGGAGACCCAGCCAAGCCATCCTCAACACTTAAAATGATAGGAAAAATTAGCAAATGGGAAGGGTAATGGAGAGTCCTTAACAGAGCTGGAAGGAACAATTTGGGTAAAAGAGCGACATTTACTGTAGATAGAAAGTAAGCATTAAGTGCTCTAAGACAGAGGGATTCACAAAAATAGACGTGTAGGCAGACAGATGGAGACCCAGCCAAGCCAATTTACAGGAGAAATTAGCAAGCAGGAGGATTAGTGAAGAGTCATTAAAAAAATAATTAGGGAAAAAGAGCGACACTTAGATAGAAAGCAAGTATTAAAGTGCTCTGAGATAGAGAGAGATTCACGAAACTAGACAGATGGACGCACAGCCAGGCTGACCCAGACAATTTATATGAAGAGGAAGGAAAAGGCAGTCATCACTGCATCTTTGGCAGAAGAACAAACAGACGGAGAAACGAATCAAAGGAGTTCATCTGCTGCTGGCTGGATTCATGCACAAGCCATGAGCAGAACAGGTGGACGACAGCAATCGGAGGACAAAGGACCTCGCAGTCAGAAAGACAAGGAGTCATCAGTGTTGCAAAGAGAGCAGTAAACTGATAAGGAGAATAAAGACAGGCTCGTACCCAACGTGAGACTCACCGCAAAAAGGGTAGAGGTGGCACTGGCTCAGGAACACCAGGAGAAGACTGGCTGTCCTCAGTAAACCCATTTCTACATCCGATGATTTCACAGACGCGTGTCTTTGCTCAGGGTGACAACTGCACTTCTGCCCTCCTTGAGATGATTCTAAAGCTCCATCTCTCGCTCTCTCTATCTCTTTCACTCTCACATTACATTCTTCTCATCACTCTTGTTGGCAAACAGGTTCTGCACAATATACCCCCGTGCATTAATAGTCCACATCTATCAGTTAGACAACACGTCAATTATCTTCACACCCATCTTTAACTCTAATCTTAGCTGCAGGGCCAGAGAACCTGACACTCATACATTCAATTACTTATTGTGGGGTTTTACAAGAGGAACATCTTAGCTGTAAATGGAGAGAGCTTTTAATTTCATTCCAGTTCAGGGTCACCAGGAGCTGAAGCCCATCCTGACAGTACTGAGAGCAAAGCAGGAAACCCACAATCATTCCCACCAGGTCAGTTAACCTAACACATATGGCTTTGGCATGTTATTGACAGAGACTCGTTCAAATGATTCACCGGGCTGGGGAGTATGGTAAAGCTCCGCTGTGATGTGCAATTTTTATTAAAAAACACTGCAACCAGGCTCTGGGCAGGTGTAGGTTGTGTGGATGAGTGGCCCCAAGATGTTGAAGATGGAATTGTTGGAGGCCGCATTCATATGCAGATGTGAGCAAGTTGGCCGATTTCCGCTTTAGCAGTCTGGGACCTGAGCTCGCTATAGAATTAAAAGAGCCTATGCAAGATGCAGGAAATATTGGAAAGAAAGAGTGGACGGCTAAAGAACAGGAAGAAAAGAGAAGAGGGTCAGGATCGTGGTTGAGCCAGTGCTGCTATTAGGCAGTCGGGAATGTTGTCTCAGCTCGAGCGAGCAGATGGAACTCACGGTGCAGGGTCCTTCATGCTTGGCACCCAGATAGGAGGAGCAACCAACCTGTCCTAGAAATTCTCAGTGACATCTAGGGATGGCGGTAGGAGACGTGAGCAATGCTCAAGGGATCCCTGTAGATGCCAAACGATGGAGGCAAGGACACAATCCAGGTTAAGGGCTGACTGCACCCATTGGAGGACATCTTCTGTCTCCAATTATAGATCAGCAGAGGAGACGTCAGTTTTAGAAGGAAGCACAGATGTTTTGGGTGATTTTTCATGGATGGATCCTCACCGTACTTTTACTTGCATTTCAATGTATTTATTATTTTGCTTGTTTGTTTGTTTGTTTGTTATTTTTTAACTTCCACAAGAACACAGCTGTTATGGATTACACATTGACTTATTTATTGGTTCCACACTGCAGTTTTTGAACACTTTCTCTGAATAAAGGCACTGTTCATATTTGCACCTAGCCCTGCTGTTCTGTATCTTCCTCACCCGGGCCATTTTCGGCGAATGACGATCGGTGTCTCCTTGTTCAAGAGAAGTATAACAGCTGCCCAGGCATTACAATGAGCAGTCCCACAGTTTTGGTGTTGAACCTGAATCCTGTACCAGTAGACTGCACAATCTTCTCCAAAGGTGTCCTGTTTCCTGCTTTTACTGTGGACTTTCCATTCTTTGTTTTAAAAAAAAGTTCATTCAGATTGGTAAATAAAAAAGATCTCTGTTGTGTCGTCCCCATCAATGCATAAAATTTGTTTGTTTTTTTTTCTGCTTTGTGCCCTCCCTCACCATAACCTATCTTTGATGAGGGAGGAGCGAAAACTTTAGATTCATCAAAAATTTTGATTTCCGGTGTTTGACGGATCTTGACGTTTTAGGGTCCCCTGATACTGAAAACATCGAAATCTCAATGATGGATCTTGAGGATGGTCTAGAACAGAGGTCCTCAGTCACAGTCCTGGAGGGCCGCAGTGGCTGCAGGTTTTTGTTCTAACCCGGTTGCTTAATTAACTGCCAATAACTTAATTTCATGGCTTGTTAGTGCTTTAACTCTGCTATGTCAGATAATTCTCATATGCTGGATTTTCTTCTCCTTTCTAAGGATATCATCCAAATGATTTGAAGGCTAAAATGGATGAGTAATTCTGAGTCCTTCACTTTTTTTCTTTACTGTCCTTCCAAGTATGTAATTAAACCCAATAGTGCATAATAAATACACACAGGTGTAAATGGTAACAGGCTAAATGGAGAAATGCTGGTCTCCTTTGTCATTTGCATGTTATTGCTAATTAGGAGCAATTAAAAACCAAGAATAAAGCTGTTTAAGACTAAAATAAGCAATAAGTGTTCAAAATCTTAACGAGAGAGAAAAATAAAGTGAAGCAGAAGTGTTACTTGAGCAATAAGTGCTTTGTATTAAGCAACTGGGTTGGAGCAAAAACCTACAGCCACTGTGGCCCTCCAGGACCGTGACTGAGGACCCCTGGTCTAGAGCAAAAACAGCTGGACGGAGAGATACCAAACTCGAAACTTAAGCCTGTTCTGAGATGACGAAGTACTGATTAGTTTTTGAGATAAATCGGGGAAGAGAAAGAGGCACTCTAGAGGAACCCTCAAATTAATTTTTGATAATATCTCAAGAATTATGGCACATACCATAATTCTGCAATTCATTATGAATTCTTCTTGTCAATTGCTGTCGTAATGACTTATTTTATGATCAGAAAGATCAGCATTAGAGTGGTAAATAATTACTGAAATGTGATAGAATAAATTCGGGTAACTTGGTTCCTAGGGTGCTAAGCCTACTGACGCTCATGTTCAAATTGTTTTTTTTTTATTATTATTATTTTATTTCGTGTTATTCTGAACGTGCAGAAAAATTCAAATTACAACTTAAAAGTTCCCCCTCTGTCCGTTTACATTTATTTGCTTAGCAGATGCTTTTATCCACAGTGACTTACACAAGAGGTCAACATAATAGAGTAAATATCAGTCTGGGGGACAGTTTGGGAACAAGTGCTGCAAGACTAGGTGACAAAATTGATCAGCACAAAATACAAGTGAGTTACAATTCATTGGTTACATTAGGAAGATGTTTATTAACACAGAGAACCATAGACACAAGGAGCAAGCTACCGAGTAGTGTAGTAGACAATAGGATGTAATGGACCTTCAAAACTCGAAAGATGTTATTTTGGAGCAATTAAGTGGATGGGACTGGTGAGCTTTGGTGGGCTGAATGGCCTGTTCTTAGCTAAATCTTTTTAATGTTCTATCCCTAACAGGACACTTCTTAAGCACAGTTAGGGGTCAGCAGATCAGATGGAGATGGGCATCTCATTCCACCAGCTAGGAACTACACATTAAAACAGTCCAAATTGAGATTTGAGGCCACACACAGGTGGCATCACTAGATGACATTGTGGTCGAGAAGGAACATGGAACCTCACAAGTGTCTCCATTTGTCCAGGTGCTGACCCACCGACTATTCTGTAGGTAAGCATCAAGGATTTGAACTTTATGTGTGATGCTACAGGGAGGCCATATAGTAATTTGAAAAGAACAGTGACATGTGTCTGGCCCAGACATGCCATTGCATTTTGAATCATCTGCCGACACTTGGTGACACACACTGGTACTCCTACCAGCCAGAGAGTTGCCAGTAGTTCAGACGTGACAATCCATACCATGCCATCAAACCAGACTGGGGTGCCCACCATTTACAGGCAAAATGATACCAAAGACATTGCCCAGCTTCAGGTATTGCAACACTCTCTTCCTTGGACTGCAAAGTCACGTGAAATTACACAAAGGAGAGCAACAAGAAAGGACAATCCACCGCATCAGAACAGCGGGTGAGCCAATCCCCTCACCTTTTCTGGTGATGTCACAGCAGGTGTACTCAGGGACGTATTAGTGACAGTTTAATCTGCTGGCATGCTGTGAAACACGTTGTGAAAAGTGAAAAGTGATTTTCAGTTTTCAAACTTAAAGCAAATAACTCAAATACAGGTAAAACTGGCAGGGCTTGTGTAATTAAGCTCCATTACAGGAAACACATAATTTATATTATCTGCTACTTTCACATATGTTTGTCTAAGTATAAATATAGAAAGTAACAACATACCACCTCAAATATGCCAAACCAGCTGTAATTATATGTTCGTGTTTTATTAGTATGTTTAGTTCCAGATTATGCCTTGCCTTCATGAAGTGGTTGTAGCCCCGAAACCCATCAGCCTTGATGGAAAATGGGCAAAATATTCACGGATATCTGCTTTCAGTGTGGATTAGTGATGAGCAAACCCAATGGAATTCGCTTTGACATGAGCTTGGCGAATTCACAGAAATGTTTGCAAACTTCACCAAACTCTACAAAATGCATTGAAGTCACCTGAAGCAACTGAAGGAGCAACTGAACTAGTTTTGAGTGGTTTATAATGTTGCAATGCTGTTTTTTAAGTGTCCCTGAGGGTTAGGGGAAGCATTGGACCGATTATTGTAGCCACTGCTGTGACACAGTAGTATTAACAACTGAACCACTGTACCCCAACCAAAAAATACGCAAAGAGAACGATAACCACAAACAAAATGTAACAAATGGCCATAAACTAGCAATAAGAAAAAAAAAATAAAATAAAAAATTATACATATTGTGAACCTTGCCCTGGACACAGACAGGCAGACACGTTCATGTCACCCACAAACACAGGTTTATTTTTCATCTCGTCTTTACACTTCAGCTCACCAACCCCCAATACTCCTCAGTCCAGGCCAATCCAATGCCTTCTCTTTCTTCTTCTCTATCTCTCTCTTTTCTTTTTTCTCTCTCTCTCTCTTCTTCTGACCGCCTCCTTCCTCCTCCAGACGTTGCCACTCTTCCACCCGACTCTTGTCAATGACTGGAGGGAGGCGGCCCCTTTTATAGGAACCCGGATAGGCTCCAGCTGCTTCCCGGCAATCTCCCGCTGACACACCCCCGTGTGGCGGAAGTGCCAGCTGCGCACCCGGAAGCCGTCCAGGTGTCCCCTGTCGTCTTCCCCCCGGCACTTCCTGGTGTGGCGGAAGTGCCTGGCTCCCGGGATAATCAGGCACTGGGGCGCCGCCTGGCGGTGGCCACAGGTCCCTACAGGGCTGGGCTTCCAAGCCCTCTACCCGAGGCCCCCTACATAACCAGGACGGACGCCCCCTCGCGGTCTGGAGGAGGCACAAGCCCTCCTCCGGTCCTCCTGGGCGTCCTGGCCGGGCTCCAGCCCCGGCCGGGGACCACAATATATATATATATATATATATATGTATATTGTGATGGACAACGGACATGGGTGGACGTCCTGGCTGGGATGGAGCTTCGTTCTTTAACTGGACAGGAGGCCAGCCCCATGCTGCCACAAGAAACATGATAAAGAGTGTCCGGTCTTCCCCAGAAGACAGGAAGAAGATGCAAATGCAACACTGGGTACACTGGTGTCCCAACTGGGTTGGACCCAGTAACAATACCCAACCAGGAGGACAGTATAGTGGAAGGACAGGAATACAGGTTCCCTGACATAACAGGAGGCAGCTTCCCTGGGCAATTGTACCTGTGCAGATTCCCACAAGACACATTATGGATATTCTAGTTCTCTAGAACTGCCTTCTCGGATTCAGTAGGAGCCACCAGGGGGTGCTACAGGGATTCCTCATCCATGATTTATGGGACTTCCATTTCACCCTTAAGCACTTCCACCAGGCTATGCCTTGGCATCGGAAGTACTCTCAGGTCCAGAATAAATGAAGCCGTTCAACGTCATCCAGGGAGTTGGAGTCAGGAGGAAAGAAGGCAACGCTTGCCTGGAGGTGTGGAAGAGAGGAAGTGAGGTATTGTGTGTGCATTGGAAGACCATTGTGAAGAATTTGTGTAAATAAATCACGTATTTAACCCTAGGACACAAGCAATGCGAGCACAATGGCAACGCGAAACCTCCTAGAAGACAGATGCCTAGAGTAGTTTCTTTCAATTACCTGACATCTCTACATTTCAATTTTTTTTCTGATGATTTCAATAGTTTCTAGGACCCCGGGCTTTTAACAGCACTGGCTTACACATCTAGTGTATATATATACACAGAGAGAAAGAGTGAGAGCAATATAGTGCAAGACTGACAGGTCATTGATGGAAATTTGAGTCAATAACCGGGTCATCACGTTTATCCATTATCCAACCCACTATATCCTAACTACAGGGTCACGGGGGTCTGCTGGAGCCAATCCCAGCCAACACAGGGTGCAAGGCAGGAAACAAACCCCGGGCAGGGTGCCAGCCCACCGCAGGACACACACACTAGGGACAATTTAGAATCGCCAATGCACCTAACCAGCATTCTTTGAACTGTGGGAGGAAACCGGAGCACCCGGAGGAAACCCACGCAGACACGGGGAGAACATGCATACTCCACACAGGGAGGACCCAGGAAGCGATCCCAGGTCTCCCAACTGCGAGGCAGCAGCGCTGCCACTGTGCCACCGTGCCACCCGTCGTCACGTTTGATGAACATAAAATACCAAAATGAAAGGAAACATTCCTGAGTCATTATAGCTCTTGCCCTCTGGATTCAAATAACAAAGCAAAGGTTCGTCCCTTAGCTGTGGATTAGTGTCAGTTTGCTCAGGTGCTCCATCCAGCAGGTCACTCTTCCACATGAAATTGTGTTCTAAAGTTATTTAAAATGCAGTCATGTGAAAAAGTAAATTCACCCCATGGAAACTGTTGTCACATTGAAAAAGTAAGCTTATCACTACATTTATCAACATTTAAAATCCATCAGATTAGAATCATGTACTCCAGATGAGGTGCCAGTGATTAGAACCTCCTCAGCAACAACAACAACAACATTTATTTATATAGCACATTTTCATACAAACAGTAGCTCAAAGTGCTTTACATAATAAAGAATAGAGAAAAAAAAAGACACAATAAGAAAACAAAATAAATCAACATTAATTAACATCGAATAAGAGTAAGGTCCAATGGCCAGGGGGGACAGAAAAAACAAAAAAAACTCCAGACGGCTGGAGAGTAGTATTCAGTATAACATGGACCAGACTGTCTTATTTAAAGCTCAGAAGTGGAGGGTCTGGTATTGTCTGTGCTATTGATGTGTGTGGCGCCACCACTCCAAGATTCTAGGAGCTTTATAAGGCCCTCAGAAAGAAGGTTGTAGATACTTATTAGTCTGGAAAGGGATTTTAAAAAAATTGTCAAATTATTTGGAATCGATTGTTCAACTATAAGGAAAATCATCCACAAGAGGTGCAGATTTCAAATGACTGCTAATTTGTCCTGCACTGACTGGCTCAGCAAATTCAGTCCATTTGATACAAAAGGAAGTCTCCAAGAACCCCAAAATTTCATTGTGAAATCTGCAGGCAGCTCTTACAAAAATGGGCATCAAAGTGAGTGCATTTAAAATCAGAAACAGATTGGACAAATTTGATCTCCATGTGAGGTATGTCAAGAAAAAGCCTTTGCTGTCCAAAAAGAACAAGACTACAGTTTGCCACTGAACATCTACGCAAAGACCAGGCCTTCTTCAACAATGTTTTCTGAACAGAGGAATCAAAGACAGATGTTTGGCCACAGTAGCAGTAGACATGTTTGGTTCAATCCAAATACAGCAATTCAGGACAAAGCCCTCATAGCAACAGTGAAGCACATTGGTAGAAATGTTACAGTTTGGGTTTGCTTTGCTGCTGGGCAGCATGCAGTTATTGAGTCATCTATGAATTCTGCAGCATATCATAGAAGACTTGAGGAAAATCTGAGACAACGTCAATGACCAAGACATGTCAGAGAGTGAAAGACGGACCACTTCATCTGAACTTCAGTAAACATGACAAATGCATCACACAGACTGCTGAATTAAAAAGAGACCCAGGACAACATCCACCCTTAAAAATGCTGATATGTAGTAAATTTTTCTAAGACTCTATCACAGACTTTTCTATGTACACTATATTGCAAAAAGTATTGGAACCCCCCCTCCAAATTATTAAATTCAGGTGTTACAATCACTTCCATGGCCACAGGTGTATCAAATAAAGCACCAAGGCATGCGGACAGCTTCTACAATCATTTCTGAAAGAATGGGTCACTCTCAGGAGCCGGGCAGGGGAAGTGATGTCATCGAGGCAGGAACCGGAAGTGCCGTCCTCAAGTCCAGGAGGAAATTTCCCATGGTTGGTCTGCTGATGAAAAAGAGGGAGGATTAGTGCACCCTGCAACCCCCTGGTCTGGTATGGAATTACTGTATCCCTTTGTGAGCCCTTCAGCTGCCTCCCATGCACATGTGTGTGACACAGGATAAGAGTCCATTCCCTGTTTATGGCCGTTACCAGAACCCTGTGTTGTGAGGTTTGGTGCTGCAATAGCATCCAAACGAAACTGCAACTACCATGCTGCCCTCTTACATATGACAGGTCACTCCCGTTTTGAAAAGGTAATTACAACTAATCAGCGGGCTACGCTCAGTCCTGCTGAGAACTTGCCCTTTAAATGTCACCAACGGAGATGCACGTTTGTCTGCTCAATAGCTGGAAATTGATGCCATTTAACGACCTCTGTGACTAAGCATTTTTCACCGTTTTTGACTGAAAGAAATTCCTCTTCCTATAGATAGATAGATAGATAGATAGATAGATAGATAGATAGATAGATA
>JANRMT010062856.1:2458463-2473060 GCA_026402145.1 Polypterus bichir lapradei
TAGATAGATAGATAGATAGATAGATAGATAGATAGATAGATAGATAGATAGATAGATAGATAGATAGATAGATAGATATGAGGACCTGTCTATTTCCTCACCTCCTCTGACCTTGCTGACCGCATCCTGCTGTAGTTTGGTTAGTGCGCTTTGCTCCACTGGCAGGTTGTGCTGCTGTGCCAGTCTCAGGCCCAGGAGAAGGCTGGGGTTGGGATTCAAACTATTCTTGGCATTGTCTGTCTCAGCTTTGACCATCAGGTTGAGTAGATAGGTGACAAGATCTTTTTGAGACTTGGGCACAGCTGGACACAAGTGAAAGAAAATTAAACATAAAAATAAAAAATGATATAATTCACAATAAAAACAATAAAATAAAGCATCTGTGAAGGTGAGGCTATATTGAGTGGTAAAACAAGGACAATTATCATTATTACATAGCTTTGTTAGTCAAAAAATTTTGTGACAGATAGGGGCGATGTCATCCCCTTGAACCCTCAGACAATACGTCAGACACCAGATAAAAATCCAAATTATGAATTTATTAACATAATAATGTGCACAAAACACCCTATACTCCACAATACTCATATAAATAAACAATACTCCACAATAATCAATTCCTCCAACTCCCAGACACGTTGCCACCCTTCCACCCAGCTCAGCTCGCCGTCTGGGGATTTCCCACAGTCCTTTATATTCTCTGACCCAGAAGTGTTTCCCATACTTCAGTCCATGTGACTTCCTATCACTTCTAGGTCAGATAAAATGTCCTCTTCTTCATCCCGGAAGTACGTCATTCCCTCTGTCGCCTTGACTAAGACGTACTTCCGGGTTATAGGTGAAACCAAAGTGCCTTCCTGCAGCATCCCTTGGAGGTCCCCATGGTATCCAGCACGGCTGTGATGAAAAACTCCACTGTCCATGATGCCCTGCTGGAATTCGGGGTACCTCTATATTGCATGAAGGGCTCCACCTGGCGGCCTGGGGGTATTGGCCAGGATGAAAGGTCGGCCATATCCCACAATATATTTCTTATTTATTTATTAAACTGTCATGTTAGTGAATGAGCAAACAGAGCACCCCTGAAGTGCTTCTCTTGCAGTGCTTGAGTGAAAGCATCGCATTGTAACATTGTCACTGCGTTCCTACATTGCAGTTCCTCTATGGCTGCAGGATTTTTCTCCATCCAGTTTCCCACATCATTCAGTCTGTTGGAATTCTAAATTGACTCCATCATTTAAATTAGCTGGCCTTTGACTTCTATTTCTATTTTGCATTCAGAAAAAGATTACTTTTAGTTTAGTTTTGTTCCTCCTGCACCAGTTGGGCATTGGGCAGCAAGTTGTCTCCAAAATCTTCGGTCAGCTGTGATATTTGGAGCATCATCCCACTCGATACTGACAGCTTTGAGATCTTCTCAGCAGGTTGCTTGCTGTGTATTTCCGTTTCTGTGTTTCTTCCAGTTCATTCAGTCTTGGAAACTCAGTGGTCGGGTAGCCAGAACACATAGTCCGCAAGGCACATTCGACGGCCAGTGACGGTGTCTTCCAATTTCCGCTGGCTGCTCCTCTGCAGAAATTCTTTGTTGGTAATGTAATTCCGAGTCAAAAAATCATGCTAATATGATATTTATATGCCAAAGAAATTCAAAACTCTAGTTTAAAATGCTTTATTTTCTTTTACTGTATTTTTTATTTTTCTGAAGTGTTTTCTCCATTTATTGTACCCAAATGCTGACAATTAGAAATTTCTGAACTTTCATTTGTACTCCTACTTTTGATGCTGAGATGTCCTCAGTGGTACATAGTGTATGACAAAATAATGACAGGCTGATAGATCTTGTCACTCACGTGCACATGGGAGACAGTTTAATGGCTCAGGTGATGTTAATTCTCTACTATACCAGAGGATGTTGCGCTGTAAAGTAACGTTCTTTCTTTTTCTCTCCCTGTGTAGACTGGAAGACTGAGAGCTGTCCTGCTCCACTGTCACTTCCAGTGACCGTCCACCTGGACCCGCCTCTTCCTGCCCAGCTGCCGTATAAGCGGAAGAACCGCCATCTTAGGCAGCATCAATAAGGGCTCAAGTCTGAGAAGACTGTTGCATTTTTCGTGACTTTCTTTTGAATTAACATATTCAATTATGCAGGGTTTGCCTGAGGTTGCTCCAAAACCCTGACAGTCTCTGTCTTTACTACTTATAATCTTCATTATGTATGTTTTTTTTATTATATTGCATTATTTGGCTGATGTTTTATCATCAGTATAGTTGCCCGGTTCATTGTGAAGCACCGTGTCTTTTCCATTGCTTCCTTACATACTAAACCTACTGCACTTATAACACTTCTTGTACTATCATTGTTGAGGATTCCTCAAAATTCTTTTAATTTGCCAGATAATTCCAGAAAAAGTGAATATAATCTATCCTTTTCAAATGTGAAGGCAATGCTGAAAGAGACCTTTGTTTTCTGATATTTACCTCTCAGGCATGTTGTGCAAACAACACCCGATTTTAAAATTACGTCAGCAACCATCTGAATAATGCAATTCCCAGGTCCCTCTGTATTTATGTCTGCTGCCTATAATGAATACTCACACAACCAAGTCACACATTTTCCTTGGAATATTTATTGTATATATTTTTACAGGTTTTGATGAGTTTTTTGTTCCAAAAGTACATATCCATTTGCTCCAAACTTGGCTCCAGCAGCTTTCCAATTAATTCATGCAGGATTCATATTTGCACTGCCTGTTCAGCATTTGCTTTCATACCTGCTGTGGACTAAGCCCCGGGCACAGACAGGTAGACATGTTCTTACTCATCACCACACGTTTATTTACAACTATTTACAATTAATAAAGTGCCACACAACCCCCAAGACTCCCCAAAGTCCAGGCCTCACACTGCCTCTTTGCTTCAGGCCGCCTCCTTGTCTCCTCCAGAGACCTTGTCCTTCCTTCTCTCCCGACTCCAGCTTTGAATGAAGGGAGGCGGCCCCTTTTATAGTTACCCGGAGGTGCTCCAGGTGCTTCCCGGCAATCTTCCACCGCCACTCCCCAGTGTGGCGGAAGTGCCAGCTGCGCGCCCAGAAGCACTCCAGGTGTCCCTGATCCTCTTCCCCCCAGCACTTCCAGGTGTGGCGGAAGTGCTGAGGTCCAGGGCTCTGTAGGCATTGGGGCGCCCCCTGGCGGTGACCACAGGCCCCTACAGGGTTGAGGTTCCAAGCTCCCAACCTGTGGTCCCCAAAGCAACCAGGGCGGCCGCCCCGTCGTGGTCTGGAGGAGGCGCAAGCCTTCCTCCGGTCCTCTTGGGCATCCCGGCTGGGCACCACCCCCAGGCACTCGCCACACTGCAAAATTCTATTCTGTCCCAGACGAGGTGTGGACACAAATTAAATAAATTTTTTTTTTTTGTAGCTTTTAAATAAGTTGGATGAACTATCACATTTCATTGTAAGTTATATTGAGCTCAGATACTGTAGAATTTTGAGTACTGCAGAGAACCTGCTTAAACATTTTATTCCAGACGCTATTGTAATGCTGAATGGGCTTCATCTAATATACCAGAGTGGAGAATAAGTAGGAGGACTGGACATCGATTTAAATAAGCAATGGTAAAAGGTCTTGACATTGAAATGCTGACTGAAATTGTCCATGTCACTGTCTAGGGAGATAAGTGACATCATCCTAGTTAATGTTTATTAAATGACTCTGTCAAAGTCAGATCATGAAGCCAGTTCAGGATGGGAAGATACCTTTATTGACACGTACATGGAGCCACTCGCTACAGGGAAAGAGATGAGTGACTTACAGACAGTGGTAACACTTTGTAAATACACTTGTCAATTACAGAAGTACGTGATTAGTTTCTCATCTCATGTTCTTGCTAGTTACTGATAAACAAAAACCCTAGGAGTCAGGATTCTGTACTCGTTTTCTTATCAATACTTGTCCTTGTGCTAAAGTAGCAGCAGGACTGGGTCACAGATCAAGAGGCTTTAATTAAAATGTTTTCTAAGAGTGCTAAAGGCAAAAGTTCACAGTGAACAAGAACAGAATTCATTCAATATAATTAATATATAATCAATTTGTAAAAATCATATTTATCAGTAAAAAATTAACTTTCATGTTACCAACACTATAATGATGAACAATTCTGACCCTAGAATGATGGTGACCTTCAATCAGGGGAATATTGAAAGGAACAAACATCAATCAGCATGTCCCATTTGTGGACACAGCAAGCTGATCCTGCCCTATTCAAATGTTGATGCATTTAATTGTCAGTCTGTGGCACAAGTGGGCAGATCTGACCACATCTTTTAAGCCAGTTATCAGATAGCAGTGGCTGTCTTCTTATCCAAGTCAAAAGCTCTTGTGTGTGTTTGGAAGGTTTTGGTTTGCTATAATATTTATTTTTGTTTAGCTTCTATTAAGTTTTTATTTCCCCTTAGGCACAAATAAAGTATTAGAACTAAACACAATTAAAGATCTATCTACAGTATCTATCTATCTATCCAGATACCCGCTTAGAAATATAAAATATGCCACCATGATATAGTACTAAATTAAGGGTTTGAATACAGGGTAGGATTCAAAAGTAATGAGCCTCATTTTGTTCTGACGCGAACGTACCTCGCCGACGGCGACGATGGGTGTTGGCTTCACAACGCAACAGAGCTCCTACCGCTCCAAGCTTTTCGCCCCTGTGCGGTAGTGCGTTACACGGCGGAATGGAAAGTTCGTTAGAGCAACGGTACGCGATCAAGTTCTTCGGAGTGAAGGGGATCATTTACTACGAGTTTGTCCCGCAAGGACAGACCGTGAATGCTGCTTACTACTTGGAAGTCCTGAAAAGGCTGAAAAGAAGCATTGCGCGCAAGCGAAGGGACACCAAGGACAGCTGGAAGCTTCACCACGATAACGCGCCCAGCCACACCGCCTTCATCGTGAGCGCCTACCTGGCCGGGTGAACGTTCCGGTGGTCCCCCAGCCTCCCTACAGTCCGGACGTGTCGCCTTCTGACTTCTTCTTGTTTCCGTGCTTAAAATCAGCGCTGAAAGGAAAACGTTTCGACTCGATCGAGGACATCCAAGCAAATGTTAAGGCAGCCCTTGCAACCATTAGGGAACAGGCCTACGTGGACGCCTTTGAGTCATGGAAAAGCCGCCTAAAAAAGTGTACTGATTCAGGAGGTGCCTATTTTGAAGACTATTAATTAGTTATACCGATTTGCTCAATAAATTTGTCTTTTTGAACAAAGGCTCATTACTTTTGAATCCTACCCTGTACTTAATTTGAGAGATTTCAGTTTTTGACTTTTTGAAGCTAAATGGTAAAGGCACATTCTGCAGATCCCTTAGAAACCTTTTGAAGACTGCGCCTTTTATCATTATATTATGAACGATCACTTTAATTTTAATGTCTAAAATATACTAAACAAAGAAAAATGTAAATACCACGTAATCGCTTAAATCACATAATTTCCCTCAGGTCAATAAAGTATCTATTTATTGTGATAGATGGCTGGGGACTTTGCCCGGTTGGGACGCCCTTTTGAGGAGAGGACCGGGGGAGTGAACATATCACCAGCAGTACCTCTCCCGGGACATGAGAGGGCAGCCCCTCTGGTTTACATCGGGGCCCATGGCCACCACCAGGGGGCACCAGGACAGTTCCGGAGCCGTGGTCTACAGCACTTCCATCACACCTGGAAGTAGTACCAGATGAGGAACCGTATTCCCTTGCAGCACTTCTGAAACTTGATCAAGGAGCACCTAGAGCACTTCCGGGTGGGGTATAAAGGAGGCTGCCTCACTCCAGCAAGGAAGCCAGAGTCGAGAGGAAGAAGACAGCGCTTGTGAGGGAGGAGTAGAGGAGTTCAGAGAATAGAAGGAAGGAAGGACTGAGCTTAAGTGTGGTTTGTTCATTGTGTGTGTTCTGGACATTGTTGGTCTGTGTGTCTGTCTGTAGCCGGGCTAATCTTCTACACTATCTACCTATCTATCCAGATACCAGTTTAGAAATATACAGTATGCCATCATGATATTGATTATTTAACTTACCCTTGTCACGCACGCGTGCATGGGAGGCAGCTAAAGAGCTCGAGTGAAGGCAGTTCTGAGGCATGCCGGGATGTGGCAGAGTGCACTAACTCTTTTTCTCACTTCCCTGTAGACCAAACCCGGGAGGCTCCACCTGGCTCTCTTGACATCACTTCTGGAAACAGACCTTACCAGCTCCGGTCCCCCTGATGTCACATCCGGGCCTGATCCAATGAATAATGAACACGTGCCCGATCCTTATGACCTCACTTCCTGTCTTCCCCTTTAAAAGCCTACCCTTTTCCCTTCTCCCACAGTCTGGTTTTGGACTCTGTTGTATGCACTTCAGTGCCAGTTGCGTGAAAACGACTTTTGCAGCCAGGATACCAAATTATATGGGTGGCTGCCCCAAACCTTTATCTGTCTTTGTCTCGTTTTGTGACACCCTAAATTAACTAACCCTTCTCAGACTTGAAAAAATGTTAACTTACCTTGAAGATCCCAATCTGTTATTTTCAACTTGTGTAATTTATTGTCCACAAAAAGCTTTGGTAAAGTGATCATTGTTAAGTCAGTTACACACGAGTGCGTGTCATTATTTTCATTTCTGCGCATCACAATGATCCTGATGGCAAAGGGCCTGGTGATACAGTTGATCCCAGACAATACCTTGGACGCATGTCCAGCACACACAATCCCTGTGATCATTAATTAACACAAACAAGGAAACAGGACAGGTGGAAAATCAAAGAGAAACTCACCACACTGGGGTGCAGGCTGGCCTGGGCAGAGGAAAAACAAGAGGAGGATAAAGACACTTGAAGAAAGCATCATTACAGCTTGCTGGCTCCCAGTTAGATGTCCGTTTTCGGCTTTTTAGTTTGTGCTTCTCGTTTGCATCCCTTTTTAAAGGATGTTGTTCCAGGAAGTTTAATTCAAAATATTTTCTAGGGAACATTTCTGGGTGTGGTCTCTCCACCCCTTTACACTAAAGGCATTTCAATAGTTCCTTTGTATTCTCCGAGCCCCAGGTTAATACCAATCAGAGAACTCGCACCAACTGAGATATCCTGATACATTATTGCATTATGTGTCACTGCAGTTTGTGGCGTTTTAATTAGTGACCTGTTTTCACTGCTAATTAACTCCTTTTCCTTTCATTTGAATTTAATTGCTTTTTTATGATTTGTTTCCTGAATTTCTTCATTGTTCCTCTAAATAATTTCTTTCCTTAAAGGGCACCCAAACAGAAATGAAATGTGAAGTGAGGGAGCCAACAGAAGACCAACTAAGTCAGGGCCTCAAACTCACACCAATTTCACTCCAACCAGTTGCTTCATTGGGCGCTGATTCTTGTCGTTAATTGAACTCGTTCTTTAATTCCATGGTTTGTTGCTTCTCTCAATGTGCAATAGCAGACATTTTTTTAATTGTTCATTTTCTCTTTTCTAAGACCACCATCAAAATGTTTTGTGGACCTGAGCAGATCGACATTCCTGAGACCTTCATCTTTCTTTATTTTCAGATATTGTATGATGGCCACAGTTTGCTGGTCCTGTTTTGGCTCATTTTCTATCTCATTATTGTTTGGCTGCTAATTAAGGAAAAAGAAGCAATTAAGGGGTGTGAGTCTTCAAGAGCAAGTCAAACGAAATAAATTCAAAAGAAGTTAATTAGGAGGATAAACAGGTCACTAATTAAGAAAAGGGTTAGAATGAAAACCTGCAGCGAGGACCAGAGCTGGGGATCCCTGCAATCGAGGGTGCACACTCCTTAAAGTCTGCAGTATACGAACAGAAAGGGGTTGAAGGAGTGTGTACTCCAGACACAGAAGGTGGTCAAAGTCTACCGGATAGTGAGGGGCAATGTCCATTGACCCCACCTATAGGGCACCAAATGGGATTTGACTGGCACTGCTTCCAGGTGACAGAGAAAGTGAGGCTGGTCAGAGTTGAGTGAATGAAGGATGAATGCAACCAAATGCAGAGAGAGGCCCTTGAAGAAAACCTGCTCCAGAGTTTTGTTTATAATTGCAGTGGGTCACAGAGACTCGTAGCTCTGACTATTGCGCTTGAATCACGACTCCCCCCCCCTTGGTGATTTGAGTCAGATCATTGTGATTCAGGTGCGATCGTTGGTGGTCCTGTGTTGATGATTCGAGAGCGATCGTCAGAAGGGGACGCGGATGGGGGGAACTGTCTTGGTGATTCCAGCACAATTGTTGGAGGTGTGACTCGCCGCGACCCACTGCCATTATAGACAAAGTAAAGTTGCGACCCATTTTAACCCCGAAGTTCACACATGAATCACCAAGGTGAAATCCCAACAACGCATTCTGATGGGGCTCCTCAACTCACCCCAGCAGGTTGCAAGAAAAAAAAAAATAACAGAAAAAGTGGTTCACGACACCTTAAAGGTTAAGAAACACTGCCACTGACATGTGGAGAGACCTGAAGATGGCAGTTCACAGACGCTTCCCATCCAATCAAACGGGATCTGCCAGGAAGAATGGGATAAACTGCCCGAATCCAGGTGTGCAAAGCTTTTAGAGACTTATCCCAAAGAAGAATCAAACCTGGAAATGCTGTCAAAGGGTTTTTTAAAAAGTACTAAATTAGGTGTTTAAAAATTTAAATTGAGAGATTTCAGTTTTTGATTCTTTGAAGCTAAATGGTAAAGGCACATTCTGAAGATCCCTTAGAAACCTTAAAGGCTGCGCCTTTTTCCAAATATTATGAACTATCTACTTCATGTTAACGTTTTGGGTTCTCTAAAGTGTACTAAAGCAAGAAAAATGTAAATACCATGTAATCACTTAAATCACTTAAATTTCCCTCGGATCAATAAAGTACAGTAATTTTAAAAAGTTTGGGAACCCCTGACAGCCTGCATAATAATTTACTCTACTTTCAACAAAAAAGAAAACAGTGGTATGTCTTTCATTTCCTAGGAACATCTGAGTACTGCAGTGTTATCTGAACAAAGATTTTTAGTGAAGCAGTATTTAGTTGTATGAAATTAAATTAAATGTGAAAAACTGGCTGTGGGTCCCCTTGTAATTTTGCTGATTTGAATGCATGTCACTGCTCAATGCTGACTACTTCCATCCATCCATTATCCAACCCACTATATCCTAACTACAGGGTCACGGGGGTCTGCTGGAGCCAAACCCAGCCAACACAGGGCGCAAGGCAGGAAACAAACCCCGGGCAGGGTGCCAGCCCACTGCAGAATACTGATTACTTGCAACACCAAATCGGTTGGATTAGCTCGTTAAGCCTTGAACTTCATAGACAGGAGTGTCCAATCATGAGAAAAGGTATTTAAGGTGGTCAACTGCAAGTTGGGCTTCCCTTTGACTCTCCCCTGAAGAGTGACAGACAGCATGGGATCCTCAAAGCAACTCTCAAAAGATCTGAAAACAAAGATTGTTCAGTCTCCTGGTTTAGTGTAGCATTTCTCAACCTTTAAGTATTTGTGACCCGAGTTTTCATAACAGTTCTAATTGCGCCCCCACTAACATTTTTTTGAAAGGAGCCCACTAATACCAATTTATTCTTTTTTATCCATCCATCCATTTTCCAACCCGTTGAATCCAAACACAGGGGAGAACATGCAAACTCCACACAGGGAGGACCCAGGTCTCCCAACTGCAAGGCAGCAGCGCTACCACTGCGCCACCCTGTTCTTTTTTAATTAATGATATATTATAAATGCATATTTTATTATACCTACTTAACTTTTATCGACATTTATCTAACTCTATATTTATTTTTCTAGCATCAGAATGTAGTTTAAGTTAATTTGTTCTGGTTTCAATAGATGTATTTTTCATATTTTTGATTCCTGTTTTCTTTTTTTCACATCTTCGCGTCCCCCTTTTTGTTACTTCGTGCCCCCCTAGGGGGGCCCGCCCCACGGTTTGAGAACCACTGGTTTAGGGGAAGGCTATAAAAAGCTGTCTCAGAGGTTTAAACTGTCAGTTTCAACTGTAAGGAATGGAATCAGGAAATGGAAGGCCACAGGCACAGTTGCTGTTAAATGCAGCAGGTCTGGCAGGCCAAGAAAATTACAGGAGTGGCAGGATTGTGAGAATGGTTACAGACAACCCACAGATCACCTCCAAAGACCTGCAATAACATCTTGCTGCAGATGGTGTATCTGTACATCGTTCCACAATTCAGCGCAATTTGCACAAAGAACATCTGTATGGCAGGGTGATGAGAAGAAGCCCTTTCTGCACTCATGCTACAAACAGAGTCGCTTGTTGTATGCAAATGATCATTTAGACGAGCCAGATTCATTTTGGAACAAAGTGCTTTGGACTGATGAGACACAAATGGAGTTATTTGGTCATAATAAAAAGCGCTTTGCATGGTGGAAGAACAACACTGCATTCCAAGAAAAACACCTGCTCCTACTGTCAGATTTGGTGGAGGTTCCATCATGCTGTAGGGCTGTGTGGCCAGTTCAGAGACTGGGGCCCTTGTTAAAGTCGAGGGTCGGATGAATTCAACCCAATATCAACGAATTCTTCAGGATAATGTTCAAGCATCAGTCACAAAGTTGATGTTACGCAGGGGTTGGATATTCCAACAAGACAATGACCCAAATCACAGTTCGAAATTTACAAAGGCATTCATGCAGAGGGAGAAGTACAATGTTCTGGAATGGCCGTTACAGTCGCCTGACTTGAATATCATCGAAAATCTATGGGATGATTTGAAGCAGGCTATCCATGCTCAGCAGCCATCAAATTGAATTGAACTGGAGAGATTTTTTATGGAATAATGGTCAGAAATACCTCCATCCAGAATCCAGACACTCATCAAAGGCTATAAGAGGACAGCGTCTAGAGGCTCAAAGGAGCAAAAGGAGGCTCAACTAAGTATTGATGTCATATCTCTGTTGGGGTGCCCACATATATGCATCTGTCTAATTTTGTTATGATGCATATTGCATATTTTCTGTTAATCCAATAAACTTAATGTCACTGCTGGAATTGTTTTGTCCAGATACCAGTTTAGAAATATACAGCATACCATCATGATATTGATTATTTAACTTACCCTAAATTAACTAACCCTCCTCACACTTGAGAAACTGTTAGCTTACCTTGAAGATCCCAGTCTGTTATTTTCAACTTGTGTAATTTATTGTCCATAAAAAGCTTTGGAAAAGTAATCATTCTTAAGTCAGTTATACACGAGTGTGTGTCATTATTTTCATTCCTGTGGATCACAATGATCCTGATGGCAAAGGGCTTGGCGATACAGTTGATCTCAGACAATACCTTGGACGCATGTCCAGCACACAAAATCCCTATGATCATTAATTAGCATAAACAAGGAAACAGTGCAGGTGGAAAATCAAAGAGAAACTCACCACACTGGGGTGCAGGTTGGCCTGGACAGAGGAAAAACAAGAGGAGGATAAAGACACTTGAAGAAAGCATCCTTACAGCTTGCTGGCTCCAGGAAGTTTAATTGCAAAATATTTTCTAGGCAATAGGTTTGGTCACTCCACCCCCTTTACATTAAAGGCATTTCAATAGATCCGATGTATGCTCCGAGCCCTAGGTTAATACCAGAGAACTTGTGCCAGATGAGATATCCTGATACATTATTGCATTATGTGTCGCCGCAGTTTGGGCATTTTCAGATGTAATATGAGCTTTTCAAAACATTGTATATAAAGAAAAGAAGAAAAATTAAACAGATCACTCATCTTTCATGAGATAGAACAAGTAGGATATCCTCAAAATTGGTAAGAAGCTTGGGGCTGACTGATGTTTCCTGAGCACAATTTTCAAGTTTGCCATACTGTTGGGGGTCCACATTAATAACAGGTTGGATTGGTCTCAGAACACAGAGGAATTGAATAAAAATGCAGAGCAGGATCTTCTTCCATTTGGAGACTGAATTCCTTTAATGTGGGTTGTGACATCCTTCATATCTTCCATAACTCTGTGATGGCCAGAGTGATTTTTTACATTGTGGTGTGCTAGGCTGGTAACATCACTTCAAGATAGGCCCACCAGATCAACAGCCTAATTAAAAGAGAAAGGTTCAGTTATAGGACATATTTTGGAACCCCTGAAGATAGTAGAGGAGGAGACATAGGATGCAAAACTGAGTGTCAATATGAACAATGCTGCACATCCCATCTCTGACAATCCAGCACTGAGTACTTTCAGGCAATGAATATACAGCAGATCTTATTGAAGAACAAGTCTGGTCATCTCTATAACATAACAGTGGGGTGAACAGAGAAAGAAAACAAATGAACAAAAAAATAGAAGGAAAAATGCTAAATCTGCAATATAACTGGACTGTTGAACTGTCTTTGTTTCTGCAACAGCACCTTCTACTGGTTACTCTTAAGAAACTGGTCTCTCTCTCTCTCTCATGTGGTTCATTGTTTATGTTAATGGCTCACATGGGGTTCCAGATTTTTCTCTTTATTTCTATCTCTATCTATATCTATATATACAGGTATATATATACTGTATATATAAACCCGTATATCCATCCATCCATCCATTATCCAACCCGGTATAGCCTAACTACAGGGTCATGGGGGTCTGCTGGAGCCAATCCCAGCCAACACAGGGCACAAGGCAGGAAACAAACCCAGGGCAGGGCACCAGCCCACGGCAGGGCACGCACACACACACAAACACACACACTCACCAAGCACACACAAGGGACAATTTAGAATCGTCAATGCACCTAACCTGCATGTCTTTGGACTGTGGGAGGAAACCCATGCAGACACGGGGAGAACATGTAAACTCTACACAGGGAGCATCCGGAAAGAGCCACTGAGCCGCCCTTCATAGAAACCTGATTTCTAAAATGACATTTGCCCTTATTCTGTGTATTATCGTAGTATTTCCCTCTACTTACCCTCTACCTGTTTTCTTCAAGGGTAAGTGTATTCGTCAAGTTCATTACCAAGTTGGTCTACTGTTGCACCTTAAGATTAACACACAAATACATAGCTATACACATGCACACAGAAACTCAACAGTGTCCTATAAGTGACAAACACACAGCCAGTTAACCTCTGGCACTTTAAACCAGACAAGTGCCTTAGGAATAACACAATGTGTCACTCTCTCAGCACTTCAAGAGACTTACTTATTATCGGCACGAACAACATACAATGTTTTGATGATATCTCAGACCTAAATATTACTTTTGGTCTCCAAGAATAAATTTAAACATACAAAGGCTCAGCATCCTTGACTATCGGCCATTTATCAGCCAAGAATGCCTTACTTTACATATTGCTGCCTACTATAGGGTGGAGCTCTCACCCTCAGCCTTAATAAACCTCATAGCACGGAGTGTATGGCAAACCTCCGGCTGCACCAAGTGCTCAAAGAAATCTAACTTATTACATCAATCAGTCTAGACATTAAGACAAAGCATATAAAGTTAAAAGTTATTACAGGAATATTAATAATACCAGTGGAAAAAAGAATAATAGAAAATAGGACTGATAGTAAATTCTGGATATATATAGTCTTTAGAAAAAGCTTACGAAAAAGTAAAGATGACAAGGATGAATGTCGCAGGCAGCTTGTGATCTTAGCACTCATATTTGTTTGTGATGCTTTTCTGACAACCAGATAGAAACGGCCGCATGTTGCCATTGCTCTGTTCTCTTCTAACGTATTTGTTCCTTCTTCTTCTTCCCTGCTTCCTTACTATATCGCTCCTCAGACGAGGTATATTTATTCTAAAATTCTACTGGCGGGTTTTGTAAGATGTGATTGTTAGATATTCTGATTGGCTGACTGTCAATATAATGAATGAATTCACCGTCCGTTTGCCCAAACAATAAAACTTTTTTTTGATGTTCTCTGAGGTGTCGCTATGTCTTCCTTTCCCAGGCTGTAAAATAAGTAGATGTCCATCCTTTCTCAGGTTATAAAGTAATTGTTAGCCTGAGCCACCAGCATGTCTCCCTTTCTTTGTTGGAACAGCTGTTTTAAAAGTGAAGTATAACCTGAAAGAAGACATGCTTTGATTTGTCCTGAATGTAGTCCATCTGTTGTCTTGTCTTGAACAAAATATAATGGAAATATAAACCAAAAACCAGATTTTGTACCCCACAACATTCTGGTTAGAGAAATTGGGTTATTGGCCTCTGAGCGTGTGGGCTCCAAACATGTGCAGGTGCACATTTAAGTGTTCATGCACAACCCTGAGATTGATTGTGGTGAGTAGTTATAGGCAGGGATGTTCTGTCAAAATCGCAATTAGAGCTGTCAATCATAATGATTAATGACTTTTAAGCCCCGCCCCCTATGACGTCATACCGGAAGTCCCGCCCATAAGCCCCGCCCCGATGACGCAAGACCGGAAGTCCCGCCCGTCGCTCCCTGATGACGTCACTCCGGAAAGTCCCGGCCCCTCACGTGACCTCTCTCCGCCCCTTTGGCACCGCCCCCTGGTGGCGATTGGGTGAAGGGCCCCCAGTCCCCGCCCAGACTCCGCCTTGAACCCTCCCCCGGCCCCTGATTGGTTCAGGAAACTGTCAAGGG
>JANRMT010062856.1:2508875-2520865 GCA_026402145.1 Polypterus bichir lapradei
AGGTTAAGAGTCGGTGCATTTACGTGTGTCTCCATAACCCGATTATTCACAGAAATCCGATTTCTAAAATGATGTGCAAATCCTTATTCTGGTTAGAGAAACAGGGTTATTGGACTCTAAGAAAACCTGGTTAACAGAGGTAGATTTCTCCATGAGTAATCCGATTATGTGGTCATGTAAACCCTTAACCAGTTTACAAATAAGAATTCTGTAGTCTGCACATGTCCATTGCAGTATGTCAGCTTGCTCATGTATTTGCTTCACACACACTTTCAGCAGCCATGGGTAAATTCATCCACTCAATAAATTTCCAGTGACAAATCTTTGGCTGATCAGATTATTTCTTCTCCTGGCTGAAATAATTTGTCTCACTACTTCAGAAGTCGATAAATTTATGTTGATGAGCTGAATGTACAGTGGTAAACTTAGTAACCTGATCTTGAGAGCACAAGCATAACATGTTACAAGTAACCTAACGCAATGCTTAACTTACTGAAGTTAACATACCCTCGTTATTATTATTGCAACACCACTGGGTGTAAGGCAAGACCCACAGAAAAATTTGACTTCTCAAAGGTTGATATTTACGTAGTCAGTGACACAGTCACTTGACAAACGTGTAATCTTTTTCCTGTTGAAGTCTGTGGGATCTATAATTAACAACATTTCCTCCTCCTCTGAAGTGGGGAATTCTTATAACGTTTTTAGCTTCAGGCTCTGTTTTTAATGCCTAAAGGAAAATTTTACTTCTCAAAGATTGATCTTTGATGGCTCCCAAAACTTAAAAGAGATTATCATTTTGGTTTCGTTGTTTCTCACAGAGGTTTCTCCTAAAATTCCTTTGGGAAGCTAGCCTTAGATAGAAAACTGAGGTTAAAGGACTCATTTGTCTCCATTTTCAGCTTTCATCTGCACTAGACCGGCGTTTTCAATCCCTGAAAACTGAGACTTTTGAAAATGCTCTGAAAACGCAAGCTTCACATTACAATGTGGATGGGTGAAGATGGAAACTTTTGAAAACACAGACTCTCGTCATATTCTAAATGGTTCATACTTATGTGATAAAAGGTTTGTAGCGAAGCATGATTTTAATAAATAATCTTGGACTCCAGAGCGTGCAGGCTCCAAGCTGGTGCAGATGCATATGTAAGCATTCACGCAGCATTCTGAGGTTGATTGGAGTGCACTGCTCAGTTAGGCTTTTAGACATTTATTTTCTGGTCCCTATACATTCTTTCTTCCGATGGTTGGACACATGCAGCTTCGGGAATAACAAAGGTTAAGAGTCAATGCATTTACATGTGCCTCAATAACCTGGGTATTCATAGAAACTGCCATCCAGCCAACCCACTATATCCTAACTACAGGGTCACGGGGGTCTGCCAGGCAGGGCACGCACACACACAGGGACAATTTAGAATCGCCAATGCACCTAACCTGCATGTCTTTGGACTGTGGGAGGAAACCGGAGTACCCGGAGGAAATCCACGCAGACACTGGGAGAACATGCAAACTCCATGCAGATAGGACCCGCGAAGCACCACTGTGCTGCCTTTCATAGAAACCTGATTTCTTAAATGACATTAGCCCTTTTTCTGTGTATTATCATAGTATTTCCCTCTACTTACTCTTTACCTGTTTTCTTCAAGGGTAAGTGTACTCATCAAGTTCGTTACCGGGTTGGTCTACTGTTGCACCTTAAGATTAACAGACACATACATAGCTATACACATACACACAGAAACTCTACAGTGCCCTATAAATGACAAACACACAGCTGGTTAACCTCTGGCACTTTAAACCACACAAGTGCCTTAGGAATAATACAACCTGTCACTCTCTCAGCACTTCAAGAGACTTACTTATTATCGGTACAAACAACATACAACGTTTTAATGATATCTCAGACCTAAATATTACTTTTGCCCTCCAAGAATACATTTAAATATACAAAGGCTCAGCACTCTTGACTATAGGCCATTTATCAGTCAAGAATGCCTTACTTTACGCACTGCTCCCTAATTTTGGGTGGAGCTCTCACCCTCAGCCTTAATAAACCTCGCTGCACAGAGCGTATGGCAAACCTCTGGCTGCACCAGGTGCTCAAAGAAATCTACCTTATTACTTCAATCACTCTAGACATTAAGACAAAGCATAGAAAGTTAAAAGCAGCACAGTATTTATTACAGGAATAATAATAATACCAGTGGAACAAAGGATAAAAGAAAATAGGACTGATAGTAAAGTCTGGATATATATAGTCTTTAGAAAAGCTTACATAAAAGTACAAAAGACAAGGATGAATATCGCAGGCGGCTTGTGATCTTAGCACTCATAGTTGTTTATGATGCTTTTCTGACAACCAAATGGAAATGGCTGCACATTGCCGCTGCTCTGTTCTCTTCTAACGTATTTGTTCCTTCTTCTTCCTCCCTCCTTCCTTACTATATCGCTCCTCAGACGAGGCATATTTATTCTAAAATTCTACCAATTGGTGGTGTTTGCAAGATGTGATTGTTAGATATTCTGATTGGCTGACTGTCAATATGATGAATAAATTCACTGTTCGTTTTCCCAAATAAATAAAATTTTTTGATGTTCTCTGAGGTGTCGCTATGTCTTCCTTTCCCAGGCTGTAAAATAATTGGATGTCCATCCTTTCTCAGGTTATAAAGTAATTGATAGCCTGAGCCACCAGCATGTCTCCCTTTCTTTGTTGGAACAGCTGTTTTAAAATACCTGGAAGAGGGTATGCTTTTGGTTTGTCCTGAATGTAGTTCATCTGTTGTCTTGTCTTGAACAAAATATAATGGAAATATAAACCAAAATGTACAGATTTTGTACCCCATAGCATTCTGGTTAGAGAAATTGGTTTATTGGCCTCTGAGAAAACCTGGCCTGTGTTGCAAAGCATGATTTTAATAAATAATCGTGGGCCCCAGAGCGCGTGGGCTCCAAACAGGTGCAGCTGCACATTTAAGCGTCCACGCAGAACCCTGAGATTGATTGTGGTGCTTTGCTAATGGCGCATTCACGTGCAAAGACTGATGGAGCCAACCCAGACCATCAGAACTTATTATGTGACCCTTCTCTGATTTTATTCTTCTCATTCCCTGATTGGTCACCCTTCACAGGAGAAAACCATATTTAAACATTGCAGACGTAGAGGAGTTGCTTCCATGATGCTTGTTGTGTTGTTTTCCTGTATCCATCTGAATTGAATTTTGTACACACAAAAAAAGGCAAAGAATTTACAGGTCACTACAGTTTTGCTGTAAACCCCATGGGCTGTGGTATTACCATCTCTTCAAGGATTTTTCCACCACAGTACGCATGCCCATTTGCTGGTAAACTGCAACCTCATATGAGTTTTCAGTCATTTTAGTATGGATGGAAGTACTTTCATAACTATATGAAAATGTTAGTGTTCTGGTTTCAAAACACTCTATTTAAATGAAAACATAGTAGCATGGAGGTAGTCTTAGCTCTAGATGTATAAAATTAGCACATAGTTCAGCACATTTAAAGCACTGTTGTGATTCTGCCACCACAAAACAGTGAAATGAATTATGTCTTCAAACAGACTCACAAAAACATGCCAGAATATTCACTGGACTTCCACCAATTATTGTCTTATCTAGGGAAATCCTGAAGGCTTCAGGCCTGACCAGGCCCCAAAATGGAAAACAGGCTTTTAGTGTTCAAATGTCCATAAGTATTTCAAGATAAACTGTGAAAAAAACATTTTGCTTGAGCAAGAATTTATTAGCAAAAAAGGCAAAAAGTAACCCCAAAAGAAAAATGTTCCAATAATGTAATCAGAAAGTGAAGCAGAAGAAAGTTCACTCAAAAAAAGCCAGAGTATTAATGGCTTGCTTCCCTGCCTGAATTTATAGGCTGAGGGCGGTCCATGAGCAGTGAGGGAAAGGTAGTCCCGCCTCTTGGGGAGGTTCCGCCCGCAATATACAAGGAACATCAGAGAACATTAATGCACACATAACAATTTTAGCTGCACAAAACCAAATAAAAAAACAGAATGAACAAATTTGGAAACATCATGATTAAACAATGAAATGAATAAACAAAACCTGAGGCAGAGCAGAAACCATAAAAGGCACCTTGCGATTTCTGTATTTCAGCCAGTTTTTTTATCTGTAGTTTTATTTTTCTTTTTGAATGAATACTTTTCATATATATATTTTTTTGTAATTTCTGTTGAGATTTTATACGTTTTTGTAATGATGTAGTGTCAACTCCTATATTATAGGTGGTATCGCAAAGTGCTGGTCCACCCTCACGTCATTGCTGTCGAGCCATCCCTCCAGCTGTATACTGAGAAGCAGGCAGTGTGGTGCAGTGCTTGAGCCTTTGGACCTCAAACCAGTAGGTTGTGGGTTCAAATCCCACCACTGACCTCCACCAATAAATGTAATCAATCGTACCTCAAATGCTGTAATTTGGATTGGAGCTCTGGAGGTTCGCAACTATGAAAAAATACCTTAACGAGTGCCATTTTGCTGCTTCAGTCAGCCATAAAATCAGATATGGCCTCTGAGCGGATGTAGGCCACTTTACAGCTTTTCGCATCCTACTCTGAGGTAGGACAAATTCTTATCCTAGTCAGATAGGATACAATTCCTAGGAGTAATTCTGAGACGCTTGATAAAAATGGATATGAATTTTGGATATAAACTTAAGTCCTGTTTGCCTGTAGAGCATACAACACACACACACACACACACACACACGAGTCTGGCTACAGTTGCTCCAAATCCAAATATTCATCCTGCTGCATTCCGTCATACTCCAAATATAGCTCAGCAGATTCCCAGGAGCAGGCGTGCCAGCTCTGCTCTCATATCACAGATGCAATTATTTATTTATTTATTTTCATTTTCATTTTTAAACGTCAAAACAGTACAAAAGTTTTTTTGCTAAATTATGCAGGGTGTAGAAGTTACATATTCCGCTTTCTCCAAAGAATGCATGGCATCTCATTTTTTGTTTATGGGTTTAGCTACACCCAGCACAGGCATCGTGTACCCATTATGTCAGTGACAACTTGGCCGCAAGGAAAATGCCCTGCAGGAAATTCATTGGCAGCACTTATTTTTAGATCCAAAGATGGTGAAATGGTGTGGTGAGAAAAGCAAAAATGAGAACTTTCAAGATAAGAAAACTACGACAGACATTTCAAACCCAAAAGAGCGACTCAGTCATTAAGCGAGACGTGTTCAGCGACAGATCAGGGCAGCAACTGAGAAGACAGTTTGAGTTTCCTCTTGCTTGTCAGCTAATATGTCGAAAAAAGGGCCACAAGGTGCTCTCCATTCTTGGGCTTGTAGTCTCCAACACCTGAACAGAAATAATAAAAATAGAAAGAGTTAGGTCTGGCATGAGCAAACTGCAGAACAAGCAGCAGGGTGCGCACTTGAGCAACATTTCTTAAAACCTTAATACTCAGCCCCATTCTTTTGCATTAAATTAGGAAGAGAACCATAGACACATGGAGTGAGGTACCATGTAGAACATTAGGGACCTTCAGAACTCAAGATGATGTTATTTTAGAATTTAATTAAGTGGGTGGGGTTGGTGAGCTTTGTGGGGCTGAATGGCCTGCTCTTGTCTAAATCTTTACAATGTTCTAACCCTAACAGTAGAGTCTTCAGACACTTCATAAACAAACTGAGGGAATCTAAATTTCAAGTGGGGGTTGGCAGCTCATTACACCAGCTAGGAGCTGCACGATTTGATGCCACACAGAAGTGATATCAACAGACGCCATTCATCAGAATCAACAGTCTGATACTGAGCATGTTGATAGTCTGGGTTTCTGAAAACAATATGTCTTCTGCTGTGTCATATATCCAGATAGAGATAGATGGCATTGGCTCCGGCAGACCCCCATGACCCTGTAGTTAGCATATAGCAGGTTGGATAATGGATGGATAGATGGCAAAGGTTTTTAAGAGAACATTAGAAGAAACTGGGATGAGAATTCCACACAATAAACTCACCCATCCTATACACCCTCTATACATCAACAGATCAAAAAGTAAGTCCAGTCACACTATAGTTGAGTCAGTTGTGTGAGCACAACCACACAATGCACACTTCATATTGTTTTAAAGTGCAGGTGTAGAAAACATTGAAAAGGAGTTTGGAAATGATGACTTACCTTGGGATAAGCTAGTTGTCCCACTGAGAAATTTCCAGTAGGTGTGGTCAGTGGAATTCCCTGCAATGCCCTGAATGCTGGTCACAAAGGGTCCATAGGCGGACATTTGAGTAGTGAAGCTGTAGAAGATACAGAAAAAGCACTTGCATTTAAATAGGTGAGTGCCAAGAGTTTGCTATATGGTAAGCACATCCTGGAGACTAGAGGAGGAGATGATCATATAGAAAGTGTTAAAAAATATAACCTCCATGTAATCAGCAGTTCTACAACAGTCAAGCATCTGAACACAGTGGTATGTCGCTACTCCAGTGATCGGGAAGCAAACATTATCAGGCTCGTTTTCAAATATAAAAGCTCAAGCTGGAAGAATGTCTACCCAGACATTTCTCTTATTCATATTTGCTGCACCTAATGGCCCCAGTTCTCATAAAATGTATTCAAGGAAAATCAGTTCAGCGTTAAGAAATGAGATTGGGGAGCATCTAAGCAACTCTGTCAAAGTAGGACAGTCGACCACAGGGCAGGGGCAAAATCTTTCGCTAATTTCCTCTTCTGTCTTCCCTGCAAACCAGGAAATGAGTTCTGGGAAGGACCTGTAGTATCACTTCCGGTACAACCTTGGAGACCCCACCCCTGACGTCACAGGAGCTATTTAAGCCATAAAGGCATCTGAAGTCAGCACCCATTCGGATCTCAGTCACTTAGCATTACAAACTCCACAACAGGGAAACCTTTGGAGTCTCACAAGGACCCGAGACATCTCTACGGTTGCTTTTTTGGTTCCTTTCATTTTTTTTTATTTAATTGCTAAATGGGTACTGGGTTGGTCCTCAACTCTTCATGATAATTTGTTGATTTATTTACATGATGTTCCATAATATTTTGGGATTACTTGCCTCACCAAGGTGCCATACCTGAAATGTTGTGGATCAAGCTGAGCTGCCCTCTCCATTACCTTCAGCAAAGTGGAGCCCTTCAGTACTGACACATCAATGGAATTGCTGGAATTGCGGAAAGGGTTCACCACAGTGAATTGGACACTGATGTTTGAGGATGATGGTGGGCTGGTGTGGGTGGGCGTTGGCAGTGGCAGATTATCTAGAAGTCAAATAAACAAGTGTTATTACAGAATAGAAATAGGAATTACGGAGCAAAGCGTATAATACTGTCAGTCCTCTAGAGGGGCGGCATTGAAATGTAAATAAAGCACAGATCGATTGTCACCTCTTAGTCACCCTGGGACCCTAAGTGGGCAACTTCACCTGCTTCAGCTCAAACTGTAAAACGATAATTTGTCAATAATCCAGCAACTGTACAAGAAAATCATGGTGGTCTTCAGTGTTGAAAAATTAACATACCATAACCTAACAAAACCGTGTCATTTACTTACTGTAATTTAATTCTGTTTTTAAGATTTTACATTTATTTTCACTTAGCTTTAGTTGAATATAGTTATCCAAAACAATTTTTCATTAAGTCCATGTATTGGGTTTTTATTAAATACCAGCTGTGTAAGCCTGTGTTGTAAAAAGCCCAGGCTCCTACTGTAGAAGCCATGGATTCTGGCATTTCAATCAATCAGTCGCACCGGTTGCACATTAGCGGCTCCTCGGAGGTTTCATTTTGCCGATGTGCTCGCCCCCCTTGTCTATCAGCGGCTAAGCGAGTTTCTCTCTCCTTGGAGGTTTCGTTTTGCCGATGTGCTCGCATCGCTTGTGTATTAGCAGCTAAGCAACTTTCTGGCTTTTCTCGGCGGTTTCTTTGAGCTTCATGCTGTAGCCTTGCACTTCTGGACCGGACAGACAGACACACACACTTCCACGCATAGACGTTTATATATAAGATGAAGTATCCACTAATCCGTGTGATGATATTATTGAGTTGCGCATGTTTATGCATTTCATTGTGATGTTTGTTGTTTTTGAGCTGTTATGTGTCATATTTATGGATTTTCTATCTTTAAGTGTTCTGCCGCTCCTTATTATTTGTGGGTGAAGACCCTGGAGGCAGGACCACCCTGACATCACTGCCGCTGCACCCTCACTCTGCCCATTTCAGTGAGCTGAGAAGGTTCTGCAGCAGGAAAGCACTGTGAGCATTGCTGGATTTACTGCTTTTCTAATATTATTCTTCTGCCCTATTCTTTTGGCTTTCATATCGGGACCTGTTCACTTTGGATTACCTCTTTAGGCGACTCTTTAGTGCCTCATTTTGATCTGCTGAGTTTTTTTTTACATTTTGCTATTTTGCCAAAAAATTCTTCTTTGATATTTATTTGTGACTGTACTTTTCCACACAAGCCGTGGGTTTACGGTCACCCTTCCTCTTGTGTGGCGTTTTAGTTATATTATTGGGACATTAAGTATATTTTTACAGGCTTAAATCTCTTTTGGGCCTGTGAAACAGGAGGCAGGCCACCGGACCTGGCATTTAGCACATTTGAGTGACATTCATTTCTAGTCAGATAAAACAGACCCAGTCTGGCCAATGAAGAATTTGATTTGAAGGCCTCATATCATTGAGCTACCTTACTATTATCTTTACCCTTGGAAAAATGAGTCCAAAACATTGAAAATAAAAAAAAAAACTCTGATAATGTGTAACAGAAAAATGTAAATAGAAAAGTGTCAACATAAATCTAGTAGGAAAGGTCTGTCGAGTGTCCATTGCTGTACTGATGCAGATTTAATACACGTCCTTCACGTGACATATTTTGAAACAGTCACCAATACACAGCCTGACATTCACAATCAGTTTGCTGACCACATACACCCTTCACAATCCTGTGAACACTCTGGTGTGACCCACTGTGTGCCAGGCATAATGTCATTGGTAATACTAAACCTCAAGAGTTTGAACATCCCCTCTCTGTCTACATGGATCTTCCTCCATTTACTCCAGTTTTACGTTTACATCCTCAAAGACATGCCTGTTACATTAATTGGTGACTCTAAAGGGACCCACTGTGTGTGTGGATGTGTGTGTGAGTGGCCCTGTGGTGGACTGGTGCCCAATTTAGGGCTTGTAGTCAGTGTTGTGCAGTAGGCTCTAGCTCCACAATAACTCTGAATTGTATTAAATGCAATTTAGAATGTTATGTTATCCATCCATCCATTATCCAACCCGCTACATCCTAACTACAGGGTCACGGGGGTCTGCTGGAGCCAATCCCAGCAACACAGGGCACAAGGCAGGAAACAAACCCCGGGAAGGGCGCCAGCCCACCACAGATGTTATGTTATGTTTAAACGAAATGCCAACAGCTATACGAGGGAGATGAATTAAAGCATAATTTACGGTTTCCATAAAATATTGCATTTTATATTATGTCTACTTTACAAAACAGATGTTAGAAGAAAAAGGAAAAGCAGGAAGACTGGACATGCATGCTGCATTAATAATTCGAACCTACGGCACAGACAGAGACACTGAGTGGCATCACTTACTCTGGTCAGCAGTACATTTCAGGCTGGTCACATTCAAATAGGTGTAGCCCCCCAGAAATGGCACAATTTGAGAGGCGGTCATCGGATTATCGAAAGCCCCAGCTGAAATGTTTGCCAGGAGGGTCTTGATGGTTTTGTTGCAGTTGAAATTCACCTGATTTGCAATCAGTGCCTGAAAAAAATAAAAAGAAAATGGAGAATGGAAAATATAAATAAATATAATTATAGATGACTGCTATATAAATATGGGACCCAGTATATAAGGAAACTAGGTGTGAAATGTACTTAGATAGATACATAGTGGGTGCTGTCGTCCCCTTGAACCCTCAGACTAGACGCCAGACACCAGGTAAAAGTCCAAATATAATTTTTATTTAAACTATATAGTGCACAAAGCACCCTCCTCTCCACAATACTCATACAATAATCAGTTCTCCAATACAATAATCAATCCTCCACTCCCAGACGCGTTGCCACCCTGCCACCCAGCTACAATCCTTTATACTGCTTAACCCGGAAGTGCTTCATCCCTCAGTCCATGATTCCCCATCACTTCTGGGTTATATAAAAAGTCCTTTTTTCTTCATCCCGGAAGTACGTCGGTCCTTCCGTCCCTGTGACTATGACGTATTTCCGGATTGTAGTAAACACCAAACACCAGCAGCGTCTCCTGGTGGCCCCCACGTTATCCAGCAGGGTTGCACTGGAAGACCCCAATTCCCATGAGTCCCTGCTGAAATTTGAGGCCCCTACATGATTCAGGGATGGCTCCACCTGGCGGCCTGGGGGTATTGGCTGGGATGACTGTCCAGCCATATCTCACGATAGATAGATAGATAGATAGATAGATAGATAGATAGATAGATAGATAGATAGATAGATAGATAGATAGATAGATCTCTGTTTTCAGAATTTCATTTGTAATGTACTGAGTTTCACAGACATAAAATGGTGGCATTTTGCCCCCTTGTGGCATGTGGATGAATTTTCTGTAATACAATATGAACTTTAAAAACGTTCTTATTTCTCATGTATATGACAAAGTGTTGCCTGTTTTTGACATGTCAATTCACAGGTTCCTTCAAAGAGTAACAATTATGAAATAGTTGTTAAATACCATTTTAAATGTCATAATAAATACACAGGCGGCACGGTGGTGCAGTGGGTAGCGCTGCTGCCTCGCAGTTAGGAGACCCGGGTTTGTTTTGACCCGGGTGCTCCAGTTTCCTCTCACAGTCCAAAGACATGCAGGTTAGGTGCATTGGCGATTCTAAATTGTCCCTGGTGTGTGCTTGGTTTGTGGATGTGCATGTGTGTGTGTGTGTGTGTGTGTGCGCGCCCTGCAGTGGGTTGGCGCCCTGCCCGGGGTTTGTTTCCTGCCTTGCGCCCTGTGTTGGATGAGATTGGCTCCAGCAGACCCCCGTAACCCTGTAGTTAGGATATAGCAGGTTGGATAATGATTGGATAATAAATACAAAGTAAGTCATACAGTACCTATACTAATTCATAAAATACTTTACTAGTTTATATGGTAGTTAATGTCATGTTTACAGAGTTCAATTGAAGTCTTATTTGCATGTGCTAATCATTACCAATACATTATTATTACTGCATGTACACAATATACTAATTTCCTTCAATTTATTTCCTTTTCTTAATTCACTCAGGATTACAGGGAGCCACAGTGTCTCCTGGGAGCACTAATCATAACAAAGGAACAACCCCTGAATTGGCCACGTCATGCCAGGTCACTTTCAAGACATTAATTCCCCGAAGTGTACCACGATACCAAGAGAAAATCTACCCAAACACAAGGAGAACTTGGGGATACCACAGAGATATCACACCGGCAGTGGCCACTGCTGCCTGAAGACATAAGTTAATCACATGCTCAAAATCAACCTGACAATGAAGAAACAAGAGCAAAAGCTAAAATAGCACATATGAAACCACAGATTATAACACTGTGTATGTATGAAGTATTTTTTTTTGTATTCCCTGATTAGACTCACCGCTGCCCTCTTTAGGAAAACAATTTAGTTGAAAGTCGCTTTTAGCTCTTCGTTTATTAACAACTTGTTAAAGTGCAGGGGATAACCACAAACAGCGCTGTGCACAGTGCTCACCATCAAGACTTAAGTATCATCAGGGCCAGATTAAGACCCCCACAGGCCCCTGAGTTTCAAAGCTCAAACGGTGCCCTGCTACTTCACCTTGCTGCCCCACTAGTCACACTTACATTCTCACCTATTATGAATATCACATATGTCAATAATAAATCATGTGCAGAGACTGAAGTAGAAAAAAAATCTCAAACTTTAGATAGATAGATAGATAGATAGATAGATAGATAGATAGATAGATAG
>JANRMT010062856.1:2525988-2546637 GCA_026402145.1 Polypterus bichir lapradei
AGATAGATAGATAGATAGATAGATAGATAGATAGATAGATAGATAGAGTGGACTATAGCCGGCCAGTCATTCCGGCCAATACCCCCAGGCTGCCAGGTAGAGCCCTCCCTGCAGCATGGAGGTGCCCCGAATGCCAGCAGGGAATTATGGACAATGGAGTTTTTATCCACAGCCCTGCTGGATACCACAGGGGCCACTAGAAGGCGCTGCTGGGAGGAACAACAAGTATTTTGCATACAACCCAGAAGTGCGTCCTAGTCACATGGACAAAGGGAATAATGTGCTTCCGGGTTGAAGAAGAGGAGTTTTCATCTGAAAGTCACATGGACTGCTAGAAAGTCACATGGACTGAGGGTTCAGAAGCACTTCCGGGTCATGGACTATAAAAGGACTGTGGGAGATCCCAGATGTTGAGCTGAGCTGGGTGGTAGGGTGGCAACGCATCTGGGAGTGGAGGATTGTTTATTGTTTATTGATTGAGAGTTATATGAGTATTGTGGTGTGTAGGGTGCTTTGTGCACTGTATTATAGTCCGAATAAAAATTATTGGACTTTTATCTGGTGTCTGGCATATTGTCTGAGGGTTCAAGGGGATGACAGTGCCCCCTATCTGTCACAATAGATAGATAGATAGATAGATAGATAGATAGATAGATAGATAGATAGATAGATAGATAGATAAGGAAGGCACTACATAATAGATAGATAGATAGATAGATAGATAGATAGATAGATAGATAGATAGATAGATAGATAGATAGATAGATAGATAGATAGATAGATAGATAGATAGATAGATAGATATGAGGATCTGTCTATTGCCTCACCTCCTCTGACCTTGCTGACCGCATCCTGCTGTAGTTTGGTTAGTGCGCTTTGCTCCACTGGCAGGTTGTGCTGCTCTGCCAGTCTCAGGCCCAGGAGAAGGCTGGGGTTGGGATTCAAACCTGTGTCAGCTTGGACCATCAGGTTGAGCAGATAGGTGACAAGATCTTTTTGTGACTTGGGCACAGCTGGACACAAGTGGAAGAAAATTAAACATAAAAATAAAAAAGAAATAATTCACAATAAAAACAATAAAATAAAGCATCTGTGAAGGTGAGGCTATATTGAGTGGGAAAACAAGAATAATTATCATTATTGCATAACTTAGTCAAAAAAGTATTTATTTATTTATTAAACTGTCACGTTAGTGAAAGAGCAAATCGAATGCCCACTGAAGTGCTGTCATTTGAGTGTCGCTCTGTTCCGACATTTCAGTTCCTCTATGGCTGCGGGATTTTTCTCCATCAAGCTTCACACACCATTCCGTCTGTTGGACTATTATAAATTGACTCCATCATTTAATTAGCTGGCCTTTTCCTTCTATTACTATTTAGCATTCAGAAAAACATTAATTTTAGTTATCACATGGACAGGACAGGAATGGAATGGACAGGAGACATAAAAAGGTTTGGGGCAGCCACCTGTGTATTATGCCCTGGCTGCCAAAGGGTTAATTATTGAGGAGTTGTGTCTGGTTTGATGTCCAAAACAGAACTGATGACATGTGGCAAATATGGCGGCTTTAAAGGTATAGACAGGAAGCGACATCATCACAGGCACCGGAACCAGAAGTGACATTTTTTGCTTTTTTTTTATAGCATTATTTGGCTAATGTTTTATCATCAGTGTAGCTGGTAGCCCAGTTCATTGCGAAGCACTATGTCTTTTCCATTGCTTCCTTATGTACTAAACATACTACACTTATTACACTTCTTGTACTATCAGTGTTGAGGATGCCTCAAAATTTTATTAATTTGCCAGATCTTCTTCTTTCGGCTGCTCCTGTTAGGGGTCGCCACAGCAGATCACCTTCTTCCATTTCTTTCTGTCCTCTGCATCTTGTTCTGTTACACCCATCACCTTCATGTCTTCTCTCACCATAGCCATAAACCTTCTCTTAGGCCTTCCTCTTTTCTTCTTACTTGTCAGCTCTATTGTTGGCATCTTTTCTTCCAATATACTCAGCTTCTCTCCTCTGCACATGTCCAAACCAACGCCATTTTACCTCTCTGACTTTGTCTACCAACCTGAGCTGACCCTCTAATGTCCTCATTTCTAATCATATCCATCTTCATCACACCCAATGCAAATATCAGCATCTTTAACCCTGCCACCTCCAGCTCTGTCTCCTGCTTTCTGATCAGTGCCATCGTCTCCAACCCATATGACATAGCTGGTCTCACTACTGTCCTGTAGACCTTCCCTTTCACTCTTGCTAATACTCGTCTGTCACAAATCACTCCTGACACTCTTCCCCACCCACTCCACCCTGCCTGCACTCTCTTCTTCACCTCTCTTCCACAATCCCCATTACTCTGTACTGTTGATCCCAAGTATTTAAACTCATCCACCTTCACCAACTCTACTCCCTCATCCTCACCACTCCACTGACCTACCTCTCATTCACACACATGTATTCTGTCTTGTTCCTACTGACCTTCATTCCTCTCCTCTCTAGAGCAGATCTCCACCTCTCCAGGGTCTCCTCAACCTGCTCCCTACTATCGCTACAGATCACAATGTCATCAGCAAACATCAAGTCCACGGGGACTCCTGTCTAATCTCGTCTGTCAACCTGTCCATCACCATTGCAAATAAGAAAGGCCTCAGAGCTGATCCCTGAAGTAATCCCACCTCTACATTGAATGCATCCATCACTCCTACCTCAGACCTCACCACTGTCACACTTCCCTCCTACATATCCTGTACAACTCTTACATACTTCTCTGCCACTCCCGACTTCCTCATACAATACCACAGCTCCTCTCAAGGCCCCCTGTCATATGCTTTCTCCAGGTCCACAAAGACGCAATGTAACTCCTTCTGACCTTCTCTAAACTTCTCCATCAACATCCTCAGAGCAAACATTGCATATGTGGTGCTCTTTCTTGGCATGAAACCATACTGTTGCTCACTAATCATCACCTCACTTAACCGAGCTTTCACTACTCTTTCCCATAACTTCATGCTGTGGCTCATCAGTTTTATTCCCCTGTAGTTACTGCAGTCCTGCACATCCCCCTTATTCTTAAATATCAGCACCAGTACACTTCTTCTCCACTCCTCAGGCATCCTCTCACTTTCCAAGATTCCATTAAACAATCTGGTTAAAAAGTCCACTGCCACCTCTCCTAAACACCTCCATGCTTCCACAGGTATGTCATCTGGACCAACAGCCTTTCCATTATTCATCCTCTTCATAGCAGTCTATTAATTTGCCAGTTCATTCCAGAAAAACTGAATATAATCTATCCTTTTCAAATGTGAAGACAATGCTGAAAGAAATCTTTGTTTTCTGGTATTTACCCCTCAGGCATCTTGTGCAAAGAACACCTGATTTTAAAATTAGGTCGGCAACCATCTGAATAACGCAATCCCCTGGTGCCTCTGTATTAATGTCTGCTGCCTATAATGATTACTCACACAACCAAGTCACAAGTTTCCCTTGGAATATTTATTGTGCATATTGTTACGGGTTTTGATGAGTTTTGTGTTCAGAAAGTACATATCCATTTGCTCCAGACTCGGCTCCAGCAGCTTTCCAATTAATTCATGCAAGATTCATATTTGCACTGCCAGTTCAGCATTTGTTTCCATACCTGCAAAATTCTACTCTGTCCCAAATGAGGCGTGGCCAAAATTCTAATTAATTGTATTTTGTAGCTTTTAAATAAGTTGGATGAACTATCACATTTCATGGTGATTCATTTTGAGCTCAGATACTATGGAATTTTGAGTACTGCAGAGAACCTGCTTAAAGTTTTATTCCAGACACTATTTTAATGCTGAATGGGCCTTATATAATAGATCAGCGTGGAGAACAAGTAGGAGGACTGGACATCGATATAAATAAGCAATGGTAAAAGGTCTAGACATTGAAATGCTGACTGAATTTGTCCATGTCACTGACTAGGGAGGTAAGTGACATCATCCTAGTTAATGTTTATTAAATGACTCTGTCAAAATCAGATCATGAAGCCAGTTCAGGATGGGAAGATACCTTTATTGACACGTACACATATCCACTCACTACAGGGAAAGAGATGAGTGACTTACAGACGGTGGTAACACTTCGTAAATACACTTGTCAATTACAGAAGTACGTGACTAGTTTCTTATCTCATGTCCTTGCTAGTTACTGAGAAACACAAACTCTAGGAGTCAGGATTCTGTACTTGTTTTCTTATCAATACTTGTCCTTGTGCTAAAGTAGCAGCAGGACTGGGTCACAGATCAAAAGGCTTTAATTAAAATATTTTCTAAGAGTGCTAAAGGCAAAAGCTAACAGTGAAGATGAACAGAATCCATTCAATATAATCAATATATAATCAATTTGTGAAAATCATATTTATCAGTAAAAATTAACTTACTCGTTGCCAACACTATAATGATGAACCATTATGACCGTAGAATGATGGTGACCTTCAATCAGGGGAATATTGAAAGGAACAAACATGAATCAGCATGTCCCATTTGTGGACACAGCAAGCTGGTCCTTCCCTATTCAAATGTTGATGCATTTAATTGTCAGTCTGTGGCACAAATGGGCAGATGGCAGCAGCTCTCTACTTATCCAAGTCAAAAGCTCTTGTGTGTGTTTGGAAGGTTTTCATTTGGTATAATATTTACTTTTGTTAAGCTTCTGTTACGTTATTACAGTAGACCCCCGTGAAGTTGCGGCCTCAGTCATTCGCGGATTTTTTCTTAGAACCTAACTAATAATTGTTAGCGGAAACTGCAAATTTCCTCCGCAATTTTTTGCCTTCTTTCATGGCAGTACTGTACTATAGAGAGTACAGGAAGCAGCTGTAGAGAAAACCGTGGGATTCTTTGGGATGGTGAAAGTAGCTAAATAGAATTTGAAACTACAACTCCCAGCAGTCCCTGCAGTGACTCTGATTGGTCTTCTGCTGAGGGTGCTGGTCAAAGGATGTCAGCGCAGCTTTTAAAAAGGGGGCCGGTGACCAAAAGCAAAAAAAAAAATTTTGTAATTTGTGTTTCAAGTTCCTGTCTGTCTGCCTTCTGTTGGGTTACCTGTACTTATTCATTTTGTCATGGATCATTTCCCTGGATCATTTCGTGCATCAGGATTGTCTGCCGCCTGCCTGTGTACATGAGGACTGAACCCATCCACCCGTCTTCACCATTTCAGGAACTACCTGTAGGACTATCTGTACATTCCCATTTAACATGCAGATCTCTGGACTATCTATTTTCATCATTACATTTCATCCGTTGCTGTTTTTCATGATTTACTGTGTGTGTTTTGTTTGTGCTTTGTTGTATTTAATGTGTAATTGCCGTAAGGGGAACAGGGATGGTATCGTTGCTTTCTTATTTCATTTGTTTTAATTACATTCTTTATTTGCTGTTTGATTACCGGTTTGCTTTGTTTTTGTCTCTCAAGGCTGGGTGCATCCTTGGAATCTTCACCATAAAAATAAATAAATCACCAGCTTCTCGTGCGATGCTACACTTACTTAAAAGCCTGAGCAGCACGTGTCCTTTTTGGCTGATTGCTTTGTTTCTCTCTCCTCCCCCAGACATTCTCTGCTCCTCTTGTGGGTGGGTGATCCCCTATGATGTTTGTCTATTGTTTAATTGACAATTGACTGCATGAGACATGTTTGAAATGTTTGAATGAAGTTCAAACTGCACTAAGACTAGCCTGCAAGCATCTGCGCTTACCTCTGTTTGCTTGCATGCAGCCAGTTTAAGTGCAGTTGGCTCAGTGATTTACACCCATGGCATCAGTTACACTTTGTACATATTGTTCCAGTAGTTTTTTAAATAGTTTTTACAGTTCATTAGCAGTGTGTAAAATGATCAGTGTTGCAGTAACTGTGATGCTCTTTGCATGAAAAAAATGTGTTCCATTAAAATTTCACTTTTTCTTTAATTGTGACGTTTACTCAAAGAGTAGCAAAAAATTATTTGGCGTCCAGGGATGCATTAACCCCAAAGTATGTGGTAGTTTAACGGTGAAAGCCCAAAGATGCCGCCGAAACGAGCTACACCGTCTAAGGGTTCTGGCAATGAAAACGCATTTGCATGAATTACAGTACATATAGCGGTAACATCGGTACAGTATTTTACATTCTAATACTGCGGGAGACATAGCAGTACAGTATACAGGTTTACCTTTATATACTTTATTTTTAGGTAATGTATTAAGCCGAGTTTGAAATTAAATTAAAGTGTTTTTGGAGCATATTTAGGGTTTAAACTATGAAAATAGGCATTTTTTAACTACATCCAAAATTCACGGTTCTTCACAATTCGCTGGTGCTCTAGGAACGTAACCCCCGTGAATTTTGGGGATGTACTGTATTTCCCCTTAGACACAAATAAAGTATTAGAACTCATGGCAATTAAATATCTATCTATCTATCTATCTATCTATCTATCTAGATGCCAGTTTATAAATGTACAGTATGTCATCATAATGTTGATTACTTAAAATCCCTAAATTAACTAACCCTCCTCACACTTGAGAAAATGTTAGCTTACCTTGAAGATCCCAGTCTGTTATTTTCAACTTGTGTAATTTATTGTCTGCAAAAAGCTTTGGTAAAGTAATCATTGTTAAGTCAGTTACACACGACTGTGTGTCATTATTTTTATTCCTGAAGATCATGATGATCCTGATGTCAAAGGGCTCAGCGATACAGTTGATCCCAGACAATATGGTATTAAATTTCATTGTTACGCTGATGACACACAGCTATATCTATCCACTAAATCCACTTCTGTTTTTCCTCCAGATACTCCAACACATAAAGACATGGATGACTCACAATTTTCTCCAACTAAACAGCAATAAAACTGAGGTGCTCCTCATTGGTTCTAAATCCACACTTGCTAAGGTTAACCAGTCTTCTATTTTAATTAACAACAATAACACAAACATCTCTATCCAGGTGAAGAGCCTGGGCGTCATTCTTTTTTTTCCCATATAAGTAACATTTCTCGGACTGCCTTCTTCCATCTCCGAAAAATTTCTAGACTTCGTCCTGTTCTTACACAACACAGTACTGAAGTTTTGGTTAATGCCCGAGTCACCTCACGTATAGATTACTGTAATGCTATTCTATCTGGCATCCCACAAAAACTTATCCATCGGTTACATCGTCTTCAAAATTCTGCTGCCAGGATCACACCGATTCTCCCTCAACGTCACTGGCACCCTGTTAAATATTGAATACAATACTAAATCCCGCTCTGAACATTTAAAGCTCTCCACAACCTCACTGATCTCCTACAGACTGACACTTGTCTCGCTCACTCAGATCCTCATCTGCAGCTCTACTTTCTGTACCACACATTAAACTCTGTGCTATTGGAGCTCGAGCGTCTCTCATGGTGCTCCTCAACTCGGGAATTCTCTTCCCTCTCATATACGTCAGCTCGATTCAATAACACATTTTAAAACTGCCATCAAAACTTATCTTTTAAAAATGGCATACCAATTGTGAATTTTGCACTGTTACTGCCTGTTATCTTTGTTTGCTAATTATTGCTTTTTAATTTATAATTCTCTTTATTTTTATTTTACTAATGTTGTTTAATTTCAATTGTAAGGTGAGTGCTAAGAAAGGCGCCTATTAAATAAAATGTATTATTATTATTATTAATTATTAACGCATGTCCAGCACACACAATCCCTATGATCAATAATTAACACAAACAAGGAAACAGGACAGGTGGAAAATTAAAGAGATACTCACCACACTGGGGTGCAGGCTGGCCTGGGCAGAGGAAAAACAAGAGGAGGATAAAGACACTTGAAGAAAGCATCCTTACAGCTTGCTGGCTCCCAGTTAGATGTCCGTTTTCGACTGTTTAGTTTGTGCTTCCTTTTTGCGTCCCTTTTTAAAGGATGTTATTCCAGGAAGTATATTTTGTAAAATGTGTTTTAGGGAAACATTTCTGGGTGTGGTCTCTCCACCCTCCTGTACAGTAAAGGCATTTCAATAGTTCCTCTGTAGGCTCCGAGCCCCAGGTTAATGCCATCAGAGTATCAACTTGCACCAGATAAGATATTCTGATACATTATTGCATTATGTGCCACTGCACTTTGGGCGTTTTCAGATGTGATATGAGCTCTTCAAAACATTGTATATAAAGAAAAACAAAAAAACATGTCACTCATCTTTCATGAGATAGAACAAGTAGGAGAGCCTCAAAATTGGCAAGAAGCTTGGGGCTGACTGATGTTTCCTGAGGACAATTTTCAAGGTTGCCATACTGTTGGGGGTCCACATTAATGACAGGTTGGATTGGTCTCATAAAAAATGCAGGGCAGCCTCTTCTTCCTTAGAAAACTGTGTTCTTTTAATGTGGGTTGTGACATCCATCACATCCTCCATAACTCTGTGATGGCCAGTGTGGTGTGCTGTGCTTGTAATAGTGCTGGGCGGTATGACCAAAATTCTATATCGCAGTATTTTTTCAAATTATACCGGTTTCGCGGTATTCAACGGTATTTTTTCCCCAGGCATGAGTGGATGTTAACCACATTTTTCACTGCAATTACTGCAGTAGACTGGCTAAGAATAACCTATTCCACTGTCATGAGCATTGTACATTGTACAAAAAAGCATTTTAATGTGTACACAAGTATTAATACAGGTTTGCATGGCCCCATAAAGTGATCGTTTTCAAGGGGGTGGCACTAATGAAGAGAAGGAGTCCCATTGCATGACAGTTGCAGTCAAAATACAGAACCTTTTTATTGAACAAATTTTGCAAGCAACTTAAACTATAATTTTGACAACATATTTTCAACCATCCAAAGAGGCATTTAGACTTAGTCAAATAGCCAGAGGTGCTTGTCAAAAGTTGTATTGCACTGAACATGTCTTAGAAAAGGAATAAATAGTTTTGTAAACCAACTCCACTTTCTGTTAATGTTAACAATCTCTGTCCACTGACACGTTAGCTGTATGGATTGTAATGGCGTTGCTTATCTCGATCCACCGCTTGCGTTTTTTGTCGTAGGCAGTACCTCTAGCAAACACATCTACAAGTGACGTCTGACTCGAGCGTCCTCTCGTTTTTTCAGTTTTACCTGAGGATGTGGAGGGTGCCAATCTTAGTTCCATACATTCATGGTACTCTAAAGCATGTTTATGGCTAAGGTGGTGCAGCAAATTGCTCATGTCGACAACTTTAGCTCGACAGCATTTGCAGTAAATAGTTGTTTGGTCCACATCCGACCTTTTAAAACCAAAGTATCTCCAGACAACAGACACAGCTCCTTTTTTCGTCAAAAGTTCTTCTGTGTCATCATGTTCAACTTTATCGTCTGCTACAGCTTCAGTTTCGGAATGTTCTCTGTCCATTTTCACCGCTCAATACCTCCACTAACGCATGTACTCCGTTGCATGTGTGTTCAGCGGTGTAGCAGTGAAAAAGGTCCCCCCTTAAACAGTTTCCCACTGCGCCACGTTCCGAACGTTGTTTAGGCTCTTTAAACCGGTGTTGCAGTATAAGAAAAATCCATATCATAATGTAGCCACTGAAGTGTAACACAAGGTCAAGCACGGGTAAAACGCGTGCCGAAAGAAATCTCTCAGTCCAAAAGTTTGTTTTAAAATTATTTAGTGAAAGTTAAAAGCAAATAATCCACACAAGAATAAAAGAAAAAATAGTTACACGCGTAGAATAAAAGGCAAAAAAAAAGGAAAAATGTATCTTCTCTAAGGTTAGCTTTTCTTGAGAAACTTTAGTTATTTCTGTACTTAAAAGTTCTTTACTTCTTCTTTACTTAAAGATTCTTAACTTCTTATATACTTAAATATTCTTAGCTTCTTCTTCTGTATGCTTTAAACATACAGCACAGCACATAAATTAAGTGCTGTTTTCTTATATATTTACTTCACACACTCAAAAGACCCGTAGGCCAGTTGGCACGGTTTAAAACCTTATGCCTTCCACACCTTACTCATGGCAAGGCTGTCACTAACAGAAGAATAATGTTTACTCAAAGCTGTTAGAAATGGCAAGAATATACCACTACAATTCTACTTACGGGGGTTATAGAAACCTCCCATAGATTATGCATTGTCATCTAGTAAAATATTCATGAATCTTATAGAACTTGGAAAATGGCTCTTACACATAACAAAAATAAAGAACGGTTTTCGGTATGAACCGGTATACCTCCCAGCACTACCTGGTAACATCACTTCAAGATAGGCCCACTGATAAAAACAATTAAGAGAGCAGGTTCAGTTATAGGACACATTTTGGAACCCCTGGAGGTAGTAAAGGAGGAGACATCAAATGCAAAACCGAGTGCCATTATGAACAATGCTGCACATCCCCTCTCTGATGAGCCAGCACTGAGTACTTTCAGCCAATGAATCATTCAGCAGATCTTACTGAATAATAAGTCCAGTCATCTCTATAACATAACAGTAGGGTGAACAAAGGGAGCAGACAAATGCACAAAAAAACAGAAGGAAAAATGCTAAACCCGGAAGAGCTGCCAGAAGATGAGCAGAGTTCCTATGCAGCACTTCTGCCACACCCGGAAGTGCTGCCGGATGTCAATCAGGAGACACCTGGAGCACTTCCGGGTGCAGTATAAAGGAGGCCACCTCGCTCCATTCGGGGAGCCAGAGTCGGGTGGAAGGGGGACGAAGCTTAGGAGGAAAGGAGTAGAGGCGGCAGAAGGAAAGAAGGACTGAGTACTGTACTGATTTGAGCACTGTGTTGGGTGCAGGACATTGTTAGAAATAAACGTGTGTTATTTTGGTCATTCTGAGTCCGTGTCTGTCTGTGTCCGGGGCTAGTCTTCTACACCCCTTAGGAGATAAACAGGCTGGTCAGCACTTTAATTAGGCTGTGGTTTGGTCCAACTCGTTTTGTAAATGTTCATCACTCATTGCAGAATTTAGTTAGAAGGAGAGGCAACTGGACTCGCAATGTGTATAAGGTGTGGGTTCCTCAATTAAATTTGAGATCTCCATTGATCTTTCCAGGTGGCACTGCATTGGCAGAGTGAGCTGCAGGCCTGGTCTTTAAATCAGCTGGGTTAGGCGAAGGAAGGTCATCTGCTACCCTTTCTGGTTGTGTTCTTGTTTTTAATAATGGAGTTCATCTCAGAGGACAATTAGACGGCTTACTAAGATCTGTAAGCAACATTTTATGTTAATCCGTTGAAGTACTGCTTCAGGATTTCCAGGGTAATTCTCCTAGTTTTCAATCAGATATTACCGATTTTAGACAATTCCAGCATTTCAACAGATTAAAGGGAGCAGCAGAGGGACATGCAGGTTGGGGAGCGGGGGAATTTGGTGACAGCCTGGGATGGAGAACAACAGCAGATGTTCCTGCAGCTTGCATGCAGAGCCCAGGTGGCAACAGCTGCCTGATTGAAAAAGGGGCTGTCTGTCTGCCTGGAACAGTGCCACCTACTGGCCCCACCTGGGAGCATGTTTCACCAAAGGGAGGCACTACTGTAGTGACATTCTTACCCAGATGCAATGCTAAAATAACCAGAATGAAAAATTCCTTAAACAAGTGAATATAACAGTGGGATGAACAAAGGGAGAAGACAAATTAACAAATAATAGAAGGAAAAAAGCAAAGTCTGCAATCTTTCTAGGCTGTTGACCTCTGTCTATATGTTTGCAACAGCATCCCCTTAAGAATCTGCTCTCTCTCTCTTTATTTTATTCCATGTTGGTCCATTCTTGATGTTAATGACTCACATGGGGTTCCAGAACTTGAAGAGTCAAGTCATTGTAAATGTCCATCCATGTCCTTTCATAATAATGTATGCATGACAATGTGTGCATGTACTGTACATACACAAACACACATACATATGTATATATACTCAGCAAAAAAAGAAACGCCCCCTGACTTTCAACTGTTTTTACTTTCAGTAGACTTAATGTGTAAATATTTGTATGAACACTAAAAGAGTCAACACCATAAGACATAAACTAAAAATGTTTCACAATGTGTCCCTGAATGAAGGGAGGCTCAAAATCAAAAGTACCAGTCAGTATCTGGTGTGGCCACCAGCTGCTTGAAGTACTGCAGTGCATCTCCTCCTCATGGACTGGACCAGATTTGTCAGTTCTTGCTGTGAGATGTTACCCCACTCTTCCACCAAGGCACCTGCAAGTTCCTGGACATTTCTGGGGGGAATGGCCCTAGCCCTCACCCTGCGATCCAACAGGTCCCAGACGTGCTCAATGGGATTGAGATCTGGGCTCTTCGCTGGCCATGGCAGAACACTGACATTGCTGTCATGCAGAAACTCACGCACTTTTTGCCACTCCTGTCTGGTCCAGCGAAGGTGGGTTTGTGCCCATAGGCGGCGTTGTTGCTGGTGATGTCTGGTAAGGACCTGCCTTACAACAGGCCTGCAAGCCCTCAGTCCAGCCTCTCTCAGCCTATTGCGGACAGTCTGAGCACTGATGGAGGGATTGTGTGTTCCTGGTGTGACTCGGGCAGTTGTTGTGGCCATCCTGTACCTGTCACGCAGGTGTGATATTCGGATGTACCAATCCTGTGCAGGTGTTGTTACACGTGGTCTTCCACTGCGAGGATGATCAGCTGTCCTTCCTGTCTCCCTGTAGCGCTGTCTTAGGCGTCTCACAGTGTGGACATGGCAATTTATTGCCCTAGCCACATCAGCAGTCCTCATGCCTCCCTGCAGCATGCCTAATGCACGTTCACGCAGATGAGCAGGGACCCTGGGCATCTTTCTTTGGGTGTTTTTCACAGTCGGTAGACAAGTCTCTTTAGTGTCCTGCGTTTTTAGAACTGTGACCTTAAATGCTTACTTTCTGTAAGCTGTTAAGGTCTTAACGACCATTCCACAGGTGCATGTTAATTAATTGATTATGGTTAATTGAACATGCATGGAAAACATTGTTTAAACAATTTACAATGAAGATCTGTAAAGTTATTTGGATTTTTAAAACAGTATTGTTGAAATACACAGTATGCTGAGTATATATATATATATATATATACATACAGTGGGTACGAAAAGTATTCAGACCCCCTTCAATTTTTCACTCTGTTATATTGCAGCCATTTGCTAAAATCATTTAAATTAATTTTTTCCCTCATTAATGTACACACAGCACCCCATATTGACAGACAAAAAAAGAATTTTTGAAATTGTTGCAGATTTATTAAAAAAGAAAAACTGAAATATCACATGGTCCTAAGTATTCAGACCCTTTGCTGTGACACTCATATATTTATATTTGTGTGGAGTTTACATGTTCATCCTTGAGATCACCTTCATTTGAGTCCAGCTGTGTTTGATTATACTGATTGGACTTGATTAGGAAAGCCACACATCTGTCACACACCTGTCAGTATACAGGGCTGGGTTCCAAACCTTTATGTGCTTCTCTTGTGTTTTCTCTGTCTTCACAATATATATATATATATTGTATATATATATATATATATATTGTCACACACACGTGCTTAGGGGACAGTCAAAAGGCTCGATCGCACGTGAAAGAACAAAAGACAAGGGGATAAGATGAGGTACTAATGCTTTTCTTTCTTTAACTCCACAGAAAGACAACAGAATAAAACGGCCATACCGGTCATCACGTCCCGTTACCGCAAAAGACTCCTCGGCTGGCTCTGTGGGGTTGCCATGTTGCCCCGATGACTTATGTCCATCAACCACACTCTTGACGTCATCTCCGGCCACTACGTTTGACGTCAGCTCCAGCCTCCCCTGCACCTCCTCCCCGTTATTTGCACTTCATTTTTTGTTTATATATATGAACCAGAGAGAGAACTTTAATTTGTCAGATGTTTTGCTTTGATATTGATCGTTATTTTGTACTGGACGCTACACTCAGTATATGGGGAGGATCCCCAACTCTTAACCTGAGTTTCTGTGTGTTTATTCTTTCACTGTATATATATATTTAGTTTTATGGCTTGAAAAACATTGTACATTTTGTGAGATCTCTTTCTATACTTGTTTTAATCTTTTTCCAGACTTTACATTTTTAATTGGATTGATGCCTTTATCCAAGGTGTCTTTCAACATCTGAGATATGATTGGTTACATTTCCCTTGCTAATTGGAGCACAGGCAGAAGAAGTGACTTGCTCATCATCACACAGTGGTGTCAGTAGTGGGATTTGAATCCACAACCCCAAGATTTGGAAAGCAAAGTCTTAACCATTAGGTCACACTGTACCTGCCTTTATTTCCAGAATGAGTCTAACCCAATTGGAACACAGCAATATAAATTAGAGCAACTAATAGTATTATTCAGAAGCAAAGTCTACAAATTTGTAATCCCAGTAAAGTGTTTTATTTACTACTGTCCATACATTCACCGCATATTACTAAGCACACAACGCAAATACTTTGAAACTGCAAAAAATGTCAAGACACTACTTGTCAGATCTGAGCCCCCTGTATGACTTGTGCTGAGATCTCTGCTGAAACACAAGAGGAGACCCTTGTGAGATTACCAAGATAAAGTATTCAGGAGTAAAACCTGAGAAACAGGAAACAAAAGACAATGTCGCCATTTTGTTTCTTGTCGAGGAGAAACCAAAAAGCTATTGCAGAGATCTCTTGTTTGATTTTTCATTCCTATGGGAAAGCACTTTGAGAGGGTCTCGTCTGATAAATGGAACTATACAAGATACCCACTGGAGGTCTGAGTGTGAGCCGTTTTTAGTATGGAGCGTGAGTGATGGACAGAGATAGCCCTAATACTTCCGCTATGTCAGATTAAAACAAACAGATTTCTGTGTCTTTGGCCTCAATCTCTCGTGTATTTAAACCAACGGTTCATATTATTGTTACACCCACCCTGATCTCACGACTTTCAGACTCGCTGTGATATCCACACTCATGTCAGGCCCTGTGAGCTGCAGCATTGTGGTCAATGTCATCCTCTGCCATCCCCGCCCCCCCACCCCAGGACTGATTCTCATTTTACTTCCCTATATTCTATTTTTTTCCCTCCCCCTGCTTTCTCCTAATTCATCACTAATCTGGTTGGATCCCCCCCCAGTGTCTCCTGCTTTTAGTGTTAGATAAGACTGGAGATTATTAAAGTGATTGTTACACAAAGGAGGAGGCAGCTTTGTCATCCAGCTGGGAGATTAATTATTGTCATCCAGCGAGACCCCAGCTGAGTGTCACTGCTGGTGCAAGAATTTATTGAACCTTTCGGAGAGTACTTTATTGTGTTAGAGGCTTTGCAGTGACTCCAGGTTCAAACACAGCTATCATATCAGGGTCTTACTGAACTGAGGAATAAGGATATGTTGTGTTTGAAAGAATTACTTCTAAACGCTTTGGAAACACCTTTTTTTTTTTAACTGATGCCTCCTGACGGGTACGGGAAACTCTCAGATACAATAAACCGTTGAACGCGTCTTGATGTTTAGTTACACAAGGTGTCAAGTTCTTAGGGTTCTCAATCTATTTTCAGCCTGACCATTCATCATTTTGGACCATGTTGTGTGCCAGAAATCACACCATTATGATAAAGAGTAAGCCAATAGGTGTCTTCAGCAGAAATGATCAGAAGGACTGGAAGTTGTGCGTGCCACATCAAATGACACCAGGGGTTCACCCCGTAATGGAATACGAAGAATCAAAGCTACTCCGTTTAACAAAACTTCAAAAAAATGGGGATCGGTAATGCAGGCATGAAGTGTTTGTCTTTTTGTGCCATTTCCAGGTTGCAGACCATAGTTATCATATTTGATGCTTTATGGGTGGTCCTAGAGCCTCTCCCAGAAGGTTAAAAATGACAGATTTCAAAAATACGCATGTGGGATATCATTTTAGAGTACTTCAAGGTCAGTGATATGAATATGACGATAGTATTGATTTGTGATCCTTTGCTAGGGAGATAGCCCTCTATGGATCTCTATCAGAGGGTGAAACATGATAAACTCCAGTTACAATCAAGAAGGTTTGGAAACATTTAAACTGAAGCAAACATTTTCAGATTTGAAATATCTGATGCTACTTTTCTTGTTCATTATGGACTTCAATCTCATGAAGTAAATCATTACATTTCTTTTCAACACCCCAAATCTGGGCAACTTAAACTATTTCAGACCTTTTTTATCAAGAAGAACAAGAGTGAAAGAAATGGAGAAGCCAATAGAATAATATGAATTGTAGCAGGGCCAATTACACAGAGTGGTAGGTTAGTAATAATACTAATAGTGTTGTAATTGATTCCATTTATATAGCACTTTACTAACCTGCTCAAAGCACTTGACATAGACAATGTGAACATTACCGCCGCCAGGATTTAATTCAGGGGGGTGCACATGGGCGCCGGCAGGGGGGTGCAAGTAGGTGCACGTGCAATTCCTGCAACAACCTGCAGTATTGAAAGATCTTTTAGCACATTACGGCGCGTCAAAACTTGGAACCGATCTACAATGAGTGACGATAGATTAAGTGGATTATGTATGCTTAGTGTACACAAAAAAAGAATAAATAATTGTCCAAAATTTATCGACAAAGTTGTAGACAAGTTTGGACAACAAAAAAGAAGGCTTGAGATGCTCTTTTAGAAACAAAGTGAATGATTGTTTATGTATAGTTGTAAAATGTAAACGTCTAATTGTAATTTAAAAATTTAAAATAAAAACTATTTTTTCGCGTTTTTTCTTATTATTGAAAGATTTTTTTTTTTTCTCCATTTCCTTTTTTTTCAAAAGCTAGGGGGGTGCACGTGCACCTACTTGCACCCCCCTGCCGGCGCCCATGAATGTGGAGCCACCTCAACCACCACCAATGTGTAGCATCCACAGCAGCCATTCTTGCACACGTCAGCTACTACTTGCTGAAGGCCTGAGAGAGGTAGCCAGTTAGGGAATTGTTGGGGGCCAGAATGAACAAGGCTGTGGTGGTCAGTATTAGCCAGGACATCAGGATACATACCCTCTACTCTTTTTGAAAGATGCCCAGGGATCTTTAATGACTTCAGTGAGTCAGGACCTTTGTCTCATCTGAAGGATGGTGCCATTTTTGCAACACAGTACACCATCACTGCACATGGGCAATAGGATCCACACACGGACCACAGGGTAAAAAAGGAAGAAAAGGAAAATAAACACAAGCCTGGGAACAAACTCCAGCTGTATCATAACAACAATGGACAATACTTTTTCAATTTCTGTAGAAGGTGTGTAGAGTTCCTTTAGATAGATAGATAGATAGATAGATAGATAGATAGATAGATAGATAGATAGATAGATAGATAGATAGATAGATAGATAGATAGATAGATAGATAGATAGATAGAACTTTAATTGCACCCAGCAAGAAATTTAGCTTTTTACAGAAGCTCTTTAAATAAATAGATAAATAAATATAAATACACATGCAATACAGTCTGAACACTCACCATAATGACTAAAAGTGCTGTTGGTATAACCGACCCCCAGTCGCGTTTCTTAACACACTTCTACAGAATAATTCATTGGCTGGAAGTCTTCAGTGTTGCTGTGTCAGAGAGAGGATGTGCAGCATTGTCCCTAATGGCACTCACTTGTGTTTTAATTCTTTCCTCCACTACGACCTCCAGGGGGTCCAGAGTGTGTCCTGTAACTGAGCCTGCCCTTTTAATTAGTGTGTTAATTCAGTGGGCCTCTCTTGAAGTGATATTACCAGCCAGGACACCACAATGGTCATCACAGAGTTATAGAAGATGTGAAAGATGTTATTTCTCACATTAAAGGAGTTCAGTCTCCTAAGAATAGGGAGACAGTTCTGCCGTTCCTTATATCACATGTGTTATGAGACCAGTCCAGCTTGTCTTTGAGGTGGACAACCAAGAACTAGTAGGAGTGGACCACCTTTGCATCCACTTCTGGAACAGTGACCAGACACAGTGGCTCTTTGGTGCGATGAAAGTCAATAACCAATTCCTTGGTTCTGCTGATGTTAACTTGTAAACAATTCTTTCTGCACTGACACACAAAGTTTTCTGCCTGACTCCCCTCCTTTGTCTTATCAATACACCTAATAATAGTTTAAGAGAGGGTTAAAACCCTCAAGACAGCTGGTTTGGCCATATCTTGACAGCATGTGCGGACCATTTTGTTGGTGGGCTTACTAACATTTTCAGCCTATCCCTTTCCCTATCTACTATGCCCACTACTTCTTTTACTTCCGCCTGTGCATAAAAAATAGATATAGCGGGTTGGGTAATGAATAGATGGATGGATGGATTTGCTTAAATAGTTGGTGTTCTGTCCCCCTTCGCTCCCAACATTATCAAGTGATCTGAGAGGCACACTAAGCACTTTATTTACACCAAGTTACTTCCTCTAGTAGGTCCACTGTAATTTGCTTATCGTCAGAGCAGATCTACTGCTGATGCACATTGTGTTGTACTTCATACTTCTCTTTTTCTGTTGGACAATAGGAAGCTTGTGAAGATGTTATTTGAGGTCTTCAGCTCAGTGCTCTCTATGTTTATCACTAAACTTGGGCACTGGGCTTAGAAATTTTCCCTGTGCAGCTGCATCCTTGTCTTTGTGATGGGCTGATATCAAGTGGTAAGAATGTGTGCAGAGGTTTCCAGTGCATTCGGCATCAATACAGGAGACCCTAAGGGTTGTATCTTGAGTCCATTTAATATATTCTCTGTATAACCATAACTCCAGTACTATCATAAGTGTGTAGATGTTACAACAATAGTATAGTGCCTAGAGAAAATCATGACACCTCTTTGGTCTTGCAATCTGACATCAACCCCATTAAAATGACCTTTTCCAGCTTTATTTACACATTTTGCCTTAAAACGTTTAAGTTGTAGGTTGATGAAGTGCTGCTGAGATGGTCATCCCTCCAACAGGTTCTCTCATCTCAGCAGAGGGCATCTGCAGTTCTATTAGAGTGACCATTGGTTTCTTGGTTACCTTTCTGATCAAGGCCCTTCTTGCCCCATTATTCAGTGTGCCCTAATGACCAACTCTATGAGGATTTCTGGTGGTTCCAAACTTATTCAATTTCACAATTCTTGAGGCCATTGTGCTCCAGGGAATGCTCAAAGTTTTAGAAATGGGTTCATCCTGTTGTCCTGATCTTTGCCTCACCATAATTTGATTATGGAGGTCTGCATGGGGTTCCTTGGACTTCATGGCTTGGTTTTTGTCTTGACATGCATTGTGAATTGTAGGACATTAAGTGTGCCTGACTAAATGATGCTCCAGACTTCTTTGGACCTGAACAATACAGAGTGTCATACACAGCAGTGCAACTTTTTGTAGCTTTAGTGGCAAACTGAACGGGTGACAGAGTACAACACAAAGCTGGTCAGCACAGGCCTTAAGAACACAAGGGCCCACCCAAGCAGTCCCATGGCTTTGCCTGTGTGTAACCTCCTGTAGGTGGCATATGGAATGATGGGCATCCTGACCAGGAAGGGGGGTGGTACCTTACCCATATGGGAGGGTCCTATAAGGCATACAAGCATCCCAGTCAGGGGAGAAGAAAGGTTCCAGACCCAGAAATGATGACCAGAAGAGATGGACAGACAGCCCACCGAAGGAAAAAGATGTCATTGGGCACTTTTTATTCTCCCAGGCATGCTGGGAGATGTAGTTCGGCAACACAGGCCTGCTGGGGTCTGTGGGTGCCACATGGGGGCGCTGCAGGGAGATGCACTCCCAATATGTGGGACTTCCATATGAAGTGCTTCCATCAGGCAGCAGCCCTGGCACCAGAAGGACTCCCAGGTCTGAAATAAAATGGACCGTATCCCTTATCCAGGCAAGTCGGGAGCTGGGAGGAAAGAAGGCAATACTTGACTGGAGGAGGACAGTGCAGTGGAGAGAGGAGAGGCGATTGGAAGAGAAAAAGAACCTATGCTTGTGCTTTTGTCAACTTTTGTAGGTATTCTGTTGAATAATTGTGTTTGGGGTTTGGAGCTTGATGACGGCCTGGTTCCATCACACTCCTCAGCTGTCTCCTCACTTGGTAATCGGTGATGGACAGCCTATACTAATGATCAGAGCTGGACTCAATATTGGCTATACTAGTTGAAGTGGTAGTTGTTGAAGTAGTAGAGATGGTGTGGAGATGATTCATCTTGGGAAGAAGGATTGGATCAGGATGTTGTCCACGTTCCCTTCTAGCACCTGATCCCTGGGTTGCTTGAGTCCAGTAGTTGTGCCCAGTCCATTCCAGGCATCTTTCTTGGCATTCTATTTAAGTTTTGTAGGCTTTCTTTCCTTGACTTTTTCTTCAGCACTCACCGTACGCCCTTACAGGGCCTTCAGCTGTATAGCGCCCAGACTCTGGAATGACCTACTGAAATTAATCAGGTCAGCTGACTCCAAGAATTCTTTTAAAAAACAACTCAAAATGCATCTGTTCAGGAAGGCTTTTAGCTCTACTTGACTTCATTCCCCTTCTCTCAGTTTACTTCTCTGTCAAGATGCTCATGTAACCTGTGTGTGTGTGTTAGACCATCAATTCTGTTGTCTGTTAGGCTTTCTCTGAATTTACTGTCTTGATATTCTTTATTTATTTATTTGGTTTGTACTATACTATATACTGTATACCCTGTCGTTCTTATATGTTATGTTATGTTATGTTATGTTA
>JANRMT010062856.1:2547895-2563492 GCA_026402145.1 Polypterus bichir lapradei
ATAGATAGATAGATAGATAGATAGATAGATAGATAGATAGATAGATACTTTACTTACCCGAGGGAATTTTAAGTGATTACGTGGTATCTACATTTTTCTTCATTTAGTATACTTTAGACAACCTAAAACATTAAAATTAAAGTGATCATTCATAATATAATGATAAAAGGCGCAGTCTTCAAAAGGTTTGTAAGGGATCTGCAGAATGTGCCTTTAACATTTAGCTTCAAAACGTCAAAAACTGAAATCTCTCAATTTTAATTTTTAAACCCTTAATTTAGTACTTTGTAGAAGCCCCTTTGACAGCATTTCCAGCTTTGATTCTTCTTTGGGATAAGTCTCTAAAAGCTTTGCACACCTAGATTCGGGGAGTTTATCCCATTCTTCCTGGCAGATCCCGTTCAATTGGATAGGAAGCGTCTGTGAACTGCCATCTTCAGGTCTCTCCACATGTGATATATGGCAGTGTTTCTTAACATTTAAGATGTTGTGACCCACTTTATCCTATGTTATTCTTTTAAACTCGTAGCCCACCGGGGTGATTCGAGGAGCCCCATCAGAATGCATTGTTGGGATTTAACCTTAGTGATTCATGTGAGATCATCAGGGTTAAAATGTGTTGTAACTTTACTTTAATTATAATGGCAGTGGGTCTTGGCGAGTTGCAGCTCCGACAATCATTCTGGAATCACCAAGACGGTGCCCCCCAGCCACGTCCCCTTACAACGATCGCTCTCGAATCATCAAGACAGGACCATCAAATGATCACACAAATCACCGGGGGGGGGTCGTGATTTAAGCGCAATTTGTCAGAGGTTCGACTCGCCTCTGTCCATCTATTATGGCTTCCAGACCGGGATACCAGCAACCAACTTGGTCAGCATGCCTGGCCATCCACATCCTTCCATTATGGCTTCCCAGTCAGATAGGGAATTAACCTTGATCCCTGTTGAGATGCCAATTCATCCACTCCGACACTTACGGTGGTTATTAAATGGAGCCTGTTATGCATCTAAATAAATTTGGATGGGTCTTCTGGGAACCAAAAAGGGTTAGGATTAGGGTTAGGGTTAATTAAGGCATTGTCCTGAAAAACCACTCTGGCACCTTTATTTTTAAGAAAAAGATTCTGTCTGATGAGACAAATAATGAACTCTTTGGCCAGAACGCCAAGCACTCTGGTGAAGACCAGGTACTGCTCATCATCCACCTAATTTCTATGCCTACAGTGAAACATGGCTGTGGAATCATCATGCTATGGGGATACTTCTTGGCAGAGCCATTCAATCCATTAGGCGACATACACTTTTAAAAATAAAAGTGGCAGAGAGGTTCTTCAGAGAGATGCCATGAGGGAACCATGTTGGGTTCCCAAAAGACCCATCCACATGAAGGTTCCAGAAAGAATCCTTTATTTCTTTAGATCTGTAGCTGTAGTGTCATCTCCAGGCAGAGGAGTAGCTTCAGTGACAGACTTTTGTCACTGTCCTGCTCCACTGACAGACTGAGGAGATCGTTCCTCCCCCACACTATGCGACTCTTCAATTCCACCCGGGGGAGTAAATGCTAACTTTTTTCATTTTTATTACTCTTTAATTTAATATTGTTTCTTTGTATTAGTATACTGCTGCTGGATTATGTGAATTTCCCCTTGGGATTAATAAAGTATCTATCTATCTATCTATCTATGAATAGATGGTAACAGGTTTTTTGAAATAGCAATAGCTCCTGATTTTAAAAGAATTCTTTCCGTCCAGCAGCACAGGCTAAGTGCAGGTTTCCTAATCTGTAACTGTCCTGCTAGGTAGCCTACCATGCATTTAAGATTTCAGTTTTTTTCTGCATATTCAAAACTCAATCCAAGTTCATACAGTATGTGGAGATCTTGCCCCAGAATTACATTTGTCAATCAGATGTTCTACGAAGAAGCACACAACCCAGTAAAGATCCATAAAGTGCCATTAAAGAACCAGCATTTTTAAGTGTGTAGGATGCTAAGAAAGATGCACAAGATGATTTATGGTGCAAATTATAAGGGGCACGTACTTATATAATAATAATAAATAATAATACATTTATTTATTTGTAGGCACCTTTCTAAACACTCAAGGACATAGAACAATAGATAAAACATGCAACTAAAATGCAAAAATTAAAATTAGACAGAGCAATTGTAATCAAAGAGAAAAGCAGTCTTAAACAAATGAGTTTTAAGGTTAGATTTGAAAAGTGAGAATGATTCAATATTTCTAAGCTCAGGTGGTAGAGAGTTCAAGAGCTGGGGAGCAAAGCGACTGAATGCTCTGCTCCCCATAGTGGTAAGACGGACGAAGGGGACAGTCAAGTGGATGGAGGCAGAGGATCTAAGGGTACGAGAGGGAATGGCAACATGGAGGAGGTCAGACAGATCAAGGTTGTGGGGAGCCTTAAAAGTCAGTAGGAGAATTTTGAATTGAATGCGGAACTGAACTGGAAGCCAGTGAAGCTGCTGCAAGACGGGAGTGATGTGGTGAATAGAGGGGGTTCTAGTAATGATGTGGGCAGCTGAATTCTGGACCAGTTGAAGCTTATAAAGAGATTTGCGAGAAAGACCAAAGAAGAGGAATTGTAATAATCCAGACGAGAAGTGACAAGGCTATGAACAAGGAGAGCAGTGGTGTGGGGAGTGAGGGAGGGGCGAATACGATTAATGTTACGCAAGTGGAAATATGAAGACCAGAAGATGTTATTTAAATTAGACTGATAAGATAAAGTACTGTCAAGGATGACAGCTGTGAGGAAGGGGAGATAGAGGAATTATCAATAACAAAGGAAAATGATCAATTTTGGATAATGTTGATTTTGTTCCAATGAGGAGAACCTCAGATTTGTCACTATTTAATTTAAAAAAACTTGAAGAAAACCAGGATTTGATTTCTGCTATGCAATCAATAAGTGAAGAGGGTGGAAAGGAAAGAGTGGGTTTGCTACTGAGATAGAGCTGGGTGTCATCAGCATAACAGTGGAAGCTAATGTTATATTTACAAAAGATATTTCCAAGGGGAAGGAGGTAACTAATGAAAAGGAGGGGCCCCAGTACAGAGCCCACCTGAAGTAACAGCGGTGGGTTGGGATGTGAAAGTTTTAAGATGAACAAACTGAGTGCGGCCTGAGAGGTAGGATTTAAACCAAGAGTTCCCAAACTTTTTTCGGCCGCCGACCCCTTTACCAAAAACTTTTAAAACCGTCGACCCCCTGGTCATTTACTTTACTTACTCAAATTAATACATTTGTACAGTACTCAATATTAAATATTTCACTAGATATCAGATTTTAATCACTTGTAATTATGATTTAAAAAGATAAAATGGCTACGGAATATGGCATTATCTTGTGCAACATTTAATATCGAAACCTGCACTAATGAAAATTTAAGCAAAAAAATACGAGCAGAGTTTGTTTGTTTTTTTTTTTTTACATTTTTGACACTTATGAAATAAATATGTAAATTCAAAATAAGTACAAATAGTCCAAGCTGTACTGTCTGCATTTCTTTTTTGGTTCAGTCATATTATTATCTGAAGAAATACAAACTTTTATTAACAAACAATTTCGACAGCCCCTGTGATTAAAAAAAAAAAAAAAACCAATAAAGTATGTACTTACTTGAAACAGAAGATTTTTGTTCTTACTCGAATAAATAAAGTATTAAGTACATGTCACATCAAACGAACCAATTTATAGTGTTTTATGAAAGCATGACCGTACAAGACTGATAGATTCTGCTAATATAGAATATCCGTCGTCTCGTCCCACCGCAACCAAGAGCGGACGTGCAACGGTTTTTCATGTAAGCACTTGCTTTGATACGTTCGATAAGACAATGCACAGATACTGTATGTTTGTGTTACATGTATTTTCATGCATTCTTACGTGTGACACTTTTAATCACACATTTTACCTTTTTGTTCGCAAGTTTGGTATGTAATGTGTTTTTATCAAAAAAGTGTTTTTTTGAATTATTTTACTTCTTAATTAGGTACCTATTGGAATCATAAATATTTTGAAGTAACAAACAAATAGCAGTAGTAAGGGGGTCTATTTTTGCTGTCGTTGACCCCCCAATTTTTTTATTGGAACTATCGACCCCTAGAAAGTTCAAATCGACCCCAGGGGGTCGATATCGACCACTTTGGGAACCCCTGATTTAAACCAATCTAGTGGAGTGTGGGTAATGCCAATCGAAGATAATCTATTGAGAAGAGTAGTGTGACAAATAGTGTCAAAGGCTGCACTCAGATCAAGGAGGATGAGAATAGTAATGAAACCAGAATCAGCTGCCATAAGGAGGTCGTTAGTAATTTTGATAAGTGCCGTTTCTGTATTATGTACTCTGTAACACTATATGAGTGCTTCTTAACTACAATTAATTAGAAAACGTTTGCTAACCTTGTACCTTACAAATAAGTTAAGAACATTAGGTTGAACCTTCCACTTAACGTCGTCTCCGCTGAAAAGACGAGGCTGAGGACTCCAACTTTAACAGTTTTGCCAGCTCCACGCAGCCAGAGAACGGGACGACGGTGCGCTGTTCTCTCGAGAGGCGCGTCCTGCTGCCCTGATTGTTCTGAAGTCATTGACATGCAAATGAGTCTGGTCGCGTGAAAGGGGGCGGGGCAATAGTGATTGCGTCATTTCAAGTCGTGAAACTGGACAGCTTTAATAAAAAGTAAAAAGTTCTACGAGGCTCCACACGACCCTGTAAAGCACCATCAGTTGCCATTAAAGGATCAGTATTATTCAAGAGTGTGTTTATTATACACTTTATGAAGTACTGTAAATCATTACGTTTTGTATGAACACCCCGAGTTAGAGCGGTTAGAGCGGTTTCAGACTTTTTAGCTTTGTATTGCAAATAATAACTAGACAGCATAATCAAAGTTAATTAACAACCCTCCTGTTTCACAGTATGTGGATTCGGAAGATGATTGATTAATTAATAACTCGCCCTGCCGATCGTATCTTTTTTTCATTTCCAGCTGAGTGAAGTGAGGCGACGGAGGTTTTCCGCTAACTTGGCTTCTCCTCAAATTACGCCCATTGAGATTCGACCACGCATTTTTTTTTTTTTTTTTGGAACTTTTGATCCGTCAGTAGAAGCTGCCACTCCCGAGGGAGGACGTGTCGATACCCGCTTCTGCCCATCTCGTTCGTATTATCTTGTCATCAGGTCTAGCGCCACTGAGCGGTTATTAAGGGATTCACGGCTCGAGGTCCTCAGCGGCACTCGTGGCTCCATTGTTAAAAAGTCTCAGTTGCCCAGCCGAGCTTGACGAGTGTCTATGGAAAAGGCTTCGCTAAAAAAAAAAAAAAAGTCTTGTCTGACTTTGGTGGTTATAGCTTGTTGAGTTTGTTTGGAGATCAGCTGTTGGATTAAAAAAAGAAAGCGTGAGAGACTAAGAGAGAAAGTGGAATGCCGGAAAAATAAAGAAAAGCCAATCCGATCGCACAGAGTGAAGATCATGCGGCTGACGTCGCGTCCGGCCCCGGTAAAGGAAAGCCGTGATTAGAAATTGGCCCGACGGCGCAGCAGCCGCGATTAGATCAACAGCGGACTCGTTGTGTGTCCAGGAAAAGTTTGAGATGAGCTAGTGGCTAACTTTGAATAGCATTTGGAAGAGCTTGGAATCGCATCGAACGTGCTGACTGACCGAGTGGATTGCATCCCGTGCCCATCTCACCGCACCGCACCCTAACCCGCCGGGGCGCTTGTCCCGTTCGGTACTCTCCTTGTGGAAATGGAGTTCGCTAAGCCGCCGGCCCATTGGCTCGTCCGAAACGTTTTGGCTTTCGCTTTTCTGTGCGGTAGTATTCTGGGAGGTAAGTAAGGCTGTGCCTAATTTCATTTCTTTGTGAACATTTCTTTTTCTTCGTGTCTTGTGTTCAAAGAGAGCTACGACTCTCATCGCCGCAGGACCTTCTTGGGAAATGAGAACAGTGTCGGCGGTTCGGGTCAGATTTTAGCCGATTGATCGGGAAAGTGTTTGGGTCATACCTCCAGGCAGTATGAGCCGAGTTACTTTAATTAAGTCTCGATGCTGGTATTCAGTTAAATTATGTATAGCGCCTTTGTCGAAGCAGACGTTGGCGACAATGCTTAAACTTCATCACAGTCTCTTTTTAAAATCTGCGTTTCCGTCCCGATATTATTTGGGACCCGCAGCCTGCCTGTGCTGGGACAAACGTCCATGTATAGTCATACGGGAAGAACATTACAGAGGTGGTAACAAGAACAAGTTCGTTCATGCTATTGAACTTCACTCTTTAATCAAATCAAGGTGTCGGAGTGATGCAATGGGGAGAGTGTGTCCCCCCTAAGCACCTTTCATTAAGATCAATAACGGGTTCAATAAATAACCATGAATAGATGGTAAAATGGGTTCCTGATTTTAAACGGACTCTCGCTGCATACAGTCGCACAGGTTCAGTTCGGGTTTTCTTGATCTGTTAGTATGCTGCTGGGTATACCATGTTAGTTATTAAAACATTTTGTTTTGTCCACGTATTAGGAACCTTTTCAAAGCCCAAAGAACCATTCACAGAATGAAAAGGTTGCTTGTCAAGCGATGGAGCTACGAGGAACCACACAATCTGATAACGTGCCATTACAGAACCAATATTTTAAAGAATAGATTGTCCCAACTGGCATCGAGACAGAGCTTATCTCGGTAAGCACCGGGGTGAAGGCAGGAGCAGTAAGTGAACAGGGCGCCAGTCCTTCACAGGGTGAATACAACGACAAACGCACAGAGCATCGCCAGTCCACCTAACTTGTGTCCCTTTGGACGTGGAGGAAGCTCGTGTAGACACAGGAACAACCTGCAGGGAGCGTCCTAGTCGTGATACCCCTACGCCATCAACCCCCACCCCCTCAAGCCCTCCCCGGAAATGTCTGTTTTTCAAATCCCCTTTGCCCATTTGTCAGTAACACTGGAGGGCACAGCAGTGGGCACTATGAAGCAACCGCCTGGGTTGAATGTCTGTCTTGAGGTGCATTGGCACTTGCTGAGGTGCTGGAGGCCAGGTTAGACTCTCCAATTAGACAAACCTGCACAGTTTTGGGCATAGGGGTTAGGGGTATATCCACCTTATTAAAAGGATAAGTGCCTGTCCAATTGCTATGCCTGTGTCATTCCAACAGATGGTGTATCACCGGCATCTGTAGCAATAAAATGCCTTGCATTTGTCATTGTAACAGATGCCATTTTCTAGCCTGCATAAACCAGACCAGGGTCACAGTTGGCCAGAGCCTATCCTAGCTGGCATAGTGTGCCAGGCAGGAACTAACCCTGGGGAAACCACCAGTCCTTCACTGGGCGAATACAAACAAACGAACACACTCACACACACCTGCATGTCTTTGGACAGTGGGAGGAAATGAGCGCACCCAGGTGAGAACATGCAAACTCCATGCAGGGAAGACCTACGACGTGAACCTGATCTCCTTGCTGCAAGCCAGTAGCACTATCGCTGCACCAGTATGCCCCTAACCCCCCTTTCAAAAGATGATTTTGTATTTGTCATCCTAACAGATGGAACTTCAGAAGCATTAACCCTGCTTTCACCAATCCCATTCCAAGTGGCTTATAACAGAGATGATGAATTGCGCCACACAGACATTTGAAGTAATAAAATGCATTTTGTTGGAATGACAAATTGAATGCATAAGTCTCTGTTATGATTTGGAATGGGATTTGTGAAAAAGCCATGTTAATGTATGTAATCTGTTGGAATGACAAATGCAGAGCAATTTATTCCTTTAAATGTTTAAAGATATGCCATCTGTTGGAATGACAAACGCAGTGCAATTTATTACTTTAAATGTTTGAGATATGCCATCTGTTGAAATGACTGATGCAATGCATTTTATTTCAGATTTTTGTGATGCACCACCTGTTGGAGTAACAAATGCAATGCATTTTATTACTTCAAATGTTTGTGATGCAGAATGGTTTGGAATAACAATTGCTATGCATTTTATTACTGCATGCATTTTAAAAAATACATTCGAGTAGATGGTGCATTGCAAACATTAACACTGAGGTCTGTGTTGATTATTTAGATTTCAGCCCGTCTTAGGTGGGTAGCACAGCCAGTACCCAAAACAAATCGGAGGTAGACTTGAACACACAGACAGTGGCCGAATTAGAATTGAACCCAGGACCCAGAAAGTGGGACGTAGCTTTGATATCCATTGGGACATCCTGAACATCCATCTTTTATGGAGCATATTTCATTAAATTTTGATTGTGGTGGGCAGGGTACTGGTGTGCTCTTAGAACCAGTATTTTTTTTTTTTTTTTTTTGGTCATGGCACTGGTGCTGTGGTGACTCATAAAGCCATTGCTTCAGAAAAAACAATTTGATTCTTTGATGTGTCTGTGCTTCCCTGTGCAAAGAAAAACTTTCTAATTTTTGTGTGAAAGTTTCCAGCCGTGTCCCCGTATTCTCGATGACCTCATTTTAAAATCACAGTCTCAATCCACTGCACTAATTCCCTTCATAATTTTACACATTTCAATCATGTCTTGACTTAATCTCCATCTACTTAAACTGTGATGGCTCAGCTTTTTTTAATCTTTTCTTGTAACTCCTCTACCGTAGCCCTGGTATCAGCCAAGTCGCTCTTCTCTGGACTTTTTGTAGCCTGGAGACCTAAACTGCACCCAGGACTCCAGATGAGACCTCGCCAGTGCGTTATAAAGCCTGAGCAGACCCTCCTGTGACTTGTACTCCACACGTCAAGGCGCTATATAATCTGACATTCTGTTAGCCTTCTTAATGGCTTCTGAAAGCTGTTTGGCAGTTGACTGTGATGAGTCCACTGCGACTCCTAAATCCTTCTCATAGAGCCACTAAGGAACACCAGAGCTAGTTTTAGATTTTCAGATTAATATACAGCATGTTTTTGGGCTACAAAAGAAACCAGGATTATTTAAACCTGCCAAGCCTATTTTCGAGCCAGCTCCAAAGCGATGCATACCCGAAAGGCTGGTGTAACGGCCCACCCATCTACTGTCATAACCCTGCTGGCCTGAATAAAGGCTTATGCAAGTCTGTTATGCTCTGCTACCGTTTTGCTACTCTACTCTCTAAATCTTGCAGTCTGCTGCTGTACAGCATATTCCCAAAAGGCCGCTACACCTTTCTGCCATCATAACATGGCTGGCCGGAATGGCAATCTTAACTGTGTTAGACTACGCACATGATATACCACTGTCTGGTTACGCCATCTACACTGCTAGTCTTTTTTTTTTTTTTGCTGCACGTCAATTTATTTTTTCTGATTGGTTTTCAGGAGAACCAGAAAGAATTTCCGTGGTACTTTAGCATGGGAGCAACTATAAGCAATCGATGTTTACTGTGCAGAGAGACGTACAAGCGGGCAAAGATAGCTTTTGCCCTTCTGTTGCACAGGAGGTTTCTTTCCTCCCTGAGCTCACATTCGAGTATCTGCATTGATATTTTTGATATCTACTTCCCTCCTGCCACTGTCCCTGGAATGGACTGCACTGCGTCCATGGGAGTTGACGCTGGAAGCAAGAGCCCAGCAGGAAAGGGGAGACATCAGGCATATGATTGGAAGGCGGTGTAAATTATGTGAAGTGTGTTTGTGCATTGCTTCTAGCACTAAAAACTGTTTTGAAGCACATCACTCAAAGGTCCAGTTTAGGCATTCGGTTCTTATAACGGACTATAGAAAATGCAAAAACTGCAAGACTACAACAACGTTTATTTATATAGCACATTTTCATACAAAAAATGTAGCTCAAAGTGCTTTACAAAATGAAGAAGAGAAAAATAGAAGACACAATAAAAAATAAAAATAAGTCAACATTAATTAACATAGAATAAGTAAGGTCCGATGGACAGGGTGGACAGAAAAAACAAACAAAAAAAAAACTCCAGAGGCTGGAGAAAAAAAAAAAAAAATCTGTAGGGATTCCAGACCAAGAGACCGCCCAGTCCCCTCTGGGCAATCTACCTAACATAAATCAAAAAGTCCTCTTTGTATTTAGGGTACTCATGGAAGGACTTGATGATGATGGTCACGTAGACTTCTGGCTTTGAGTCCATCAATGTTGGTGCATCATGATGCTTTGAGTAGGTGGTGGTGGTGCAGGTCGCCACCTCAAAGAAACCGGAAACGGAAACAGAAGAGAGAGTAGGGGTCAGTATGGATTTTGGAGCCACTGTGAATAGTTATTATGATGAATTGAACATAACAAGGATTAAGTTAAAGTGAAGTTAGGAGAACGCCATGTTAAAGTAATGTGTTTTCAGCAGTTTTTTTAAAGTGCTCTACTGTATTAGCCTGGCGAATTCGTATTGGCAGGCTATTCCAGATTTTTGGTGCATAACAGCAGAAGGCTGCCCGCCTCACCACTTCTTTTAAGTTTAGCTTTTGGAATTCTAAGGAGACACTCATTTGAGGATCTAAGGTTACGATTTGGAATATAACGTGTCAGACATTCCAATATATAAGATGGAGCGAGATTATTTAAGGCTTTATAAACCATAAGCAGTATTTTAAAGTCAATCCTGAATGACACAGGCAACCAGTGTAGTGACATCAAAACTAGAGAAATGTGTTCGGATTTTCATTTCCTAGTTAGGATTCTAGCAGCTGCATTCTGCACTTGTTGCAAACGATTTATGTCTTTTTTGGGTGGTCCTGAGAGGAGTGCGTTACAGAAATCTAGTCGACTGAAAACAAAAGCGTGAATTAATTTCTCAGCATCTTTCAATGATATAAGAGGTCTAACTTTTGCTGTGTTTCTTAAGTGGAAAAAATGCTGTCCTAGTGGTCTGATGAATATGCGATTTAAAATTCAGATTACAGTCAACAGTTACCCCTAAGTTTTTTACTTCCGTCTTAACTTTTAATCCTAATGCATCAAGTTTATTTCTGATAACCTCATTGAATCCATTATTGACAATTACTAAAATTTCAGTTTTCTCTTTATTTAGTTTGAGAAAATTACTATTCATCCATTCAGAAATACCAGTAAGACATTGTGTTAGTGAATCGAGAGAGTCGGGATCATCAGGTGCTATTGATAAGTACAGCTGTGTGTCATCAGCATAGCTGTGGTAGCTCACGTTGTAACCTGAGATAATCTGACCTAACGGAAGCATGTAGATTGAGAAGAGCAGCGGACCCAGGATAGAGCCTTGTGGAACACCATATCGGATATCATGTGTCTTTGAGATGTGATTACCACAACTCACAATTTTCTACCTGCCAGGTAGGATTCAAACCAATTTAAGACACTGCCAGAGAGGCCCACCCATTGACTAAGGCGATTTCTAAGAATATTGTGATCAATGGTGTCAAATGCAGCACTCAGATCTAAGAGGATGAGAACAGATAAATGGCCTCTGTTTGCATTGACCCGCGAGTCATTTACTACTTTAACGAGTGCAGTTTCTGTGCTGTGATTTGTTCTAAAACCTGACTGAAATTTATCAAGAATAGCATGTTTATTGAGGTGGTCGTTTAACTGCATAATGACTTCCTTCTCTAGAATTTTACTTAAGAAGGGCAGGTTAGAGATGAGTCTAAAATTTTCAAAAGCAGAGGGGTCAAGATTATTTTTCTTGAGTAGGGGTTTAACTACAGCAGTCTTAAGACAGTCTGGGAAGTCCCCCGTATCTAATGACGAATTTACTATGTCAAGAATATTGTCAATTAGCACGCCTGAGCTACTAGGTGAATCGGCCTGTTCTATAGTATCTATTTGTTGCTGTAACATTATGGCTTATATTATTTTACTTTGGCTTTCAAAATTGTTCAAAATTGCTGGGGAGGCTGGGGTTATAGTTCTAGGGTTAGGGTGGGCAGGGGCCAAAGGGTTAAGAGAGATTGAGCCAACTGTACTATTTAATGAGCGACCAATGCTGCATTCCATTTGAAGTGAGAAGTCGGAATTTCCGAGTTCCTAGTTGGAATTTTCATCTGGAGGGCCCACTTAAGTCAGATTTCCAACTCTGAAACATGGGGCTGGTCTGTAAGTCCACATTTCTCTGACTTCACGTCATGATGCCGATCCAAAATGGCGACATACACCTCGAACTTTAGTAAAAGCTGCAGTATTACAAAGTTTATTAGCAATTATATCAATGTCTCGTTAAATCGGTCATACGCACAGTGCTGGTATGTCCGTGGAAATGTTGCTACGGTGTTTGGATACACAAAATACCGCGTAATGAGTTATCAACTGCTATTTATTCCAGTGGAGCAAGCACGACGGAGGCTTTCCCGGACGTGTTCATGTTGCTTTTCTGAGTGTTTTACTGGAACGCAGTCAACTTGGGTTTCAGCTCGTACATCTGACTTCCGAGGTAAATGGAACACAGAATATGCCTACATCCACATCGTGGGGCCACTATGCTGGGTGAGGGGAGTAAGGACCGCATCGGGTGATGACAACATCAGAGGGTGTGACACCCACATGATTGGCTATAAAATATTTGTGCAGTTTTTTGTTTTTTTTTAATCGCTGAATTAGTCATCAAGTGGGAAGCGCTGGGTGAATTGATCGAGTGTCCATGGGCTGAAATCGCCAAGAGGGAGCTCCTCACTTAAATGAAGCAATGAAGGGTCCACACACAATTAATAAAAATATTAAAAATGGTATATTTATGGAAGTGAAGAAAGAGATGTCACCACAACGTGTTGTTCAACCATCCCACAGTGGAGCATTGATATTCATTTTACTTTGGCTTCAATTAGCTTAATGGCAGAAGACAGTGCTGTGCGTGTTCAAACTACCCATAAGCCACTGAGAACGTGTTCTATTGTGTCAGCTTCCATTCTTTGTGGTTACTGTGTAATTTTCAATTGTCATTACTTTTTATTTACCCATCATATACAAAGTAAACAAACACAAACAAACAAGTGCCATCCTGCCGAGGCTCAGCATAGAAATGATAGTTCCCTCTGAGGCAACTCATTAAATGCCCCTGCCAGTTATGGCCACCTTTTCTACATCACCCTTTGGTTTCGTGTTCACTCACACCCACGCACAGAATCGAATTGCATGTTACATTATTTAAAGCTGATTGGGCTCCCCTCCAAAGAAAACACCTTGTGTGTTGCTTAAATTAAATGCCAGTAACATCAAACGTGGCACCATATGTTTGATTAGTTTTCATATGTCATTAATTAAATATCGTCATGCTCTGATCATCAGCCATCTTATAAAGAAGACTCTTTCTAATTTTCACGTAGAAGCCTCTACCAGTGGATGCTACCAAAATTTTGGATGGAGACCAGAAACGAACCATTCTGTTTTATTTGATGTTCCATTACCTTCATAACTGGAGTTGGATGGAGTGAAAGGAGCCATGGTGTGTCTCCAGGGAATGAAGTTAAAAAACCATCAAACCGAGGTTTGCTTGTCAGGCCTAACATCCATCTTCTCACTCCCAAAAACTCCATGAGGCAACCGTGCTAACTTCCCACCTAATTTTATGTTCTACCAGGGCTTCCTCCTCTCTTACTCTTGAATTCTTTGGACAGACTGCGCTAATTTCCTTGAATAGAGGAACACATGGAAGCTTTATACACAGAAGCCATCTCTGTGGTAGAAGTGCTGGCAGTTGAGTAGGTCAGGTATAAAAATACACTGTGCTCCACCACAGTAAGTGGAACAGGGGCCACTGACTATAATTGCTTTTATGGTTGTACTGCAGATTACTGGCATTATGCTGCTATGGAAATAATGGAGGGCAACGCAGAAGAGACAACACGGGCCAAATGGATTGATGCCGGTAAGAAATTGGGGTCATTCAGGCATATCAGGGCACAGCACAGTTTCTAGCTACTCAATCTGCTGTATAACTATTAGCCTAAGGTGGTTGTTCTACCCCATTGTAAATTGAAAATTATTTTCTTGATATTACAATGTTCATAGTGGAAACTGTTTGGGAATGCTGGTTTAATGTCTTGTGGAATGTTCCTAGTTAGGTTTAGTTTTTATATATATTTTGTGATATATAAATAAATCGAAGAATACTCGCTAAAGGTTTGGGAATGAGCTCCGTATAATGTCCATGCATTTTGGACAAAAGAGAATAATAAGGTGATCGTGGTAAACATGGCGTTTTTATAGAAAAAATGGAGGCAGGAAATGACATCAGCTGCGGGAGTATAGAAGAGATGTTATCAAAGGAGGACCAGTGGTGATGTCATCTTGGGGCACCCGGATTGACGTCCTTACAGGGTAGTCGGAAGCAATGTTGTCGATGGGAAGCGGAGACAGGAGTGATTCAGGATTGTTGTTGTGAATAAACGAAAATACAGGAGGTGGGTTATTGTTTGTCATCTTTGGTTCTGCTGATAGAGGAAGAGAGGCATTAGTAACCCAATTGACACCCTATCCCTTGTAGTATCGCTCACCTTTGGGCTTCTTCCTAAGCGCTCGTGCATGACAATATATATTTATAATATTGTATTTTATTTTTTTTCCTGGGAAATCATTTCTTTGCCATTTATCATTCTGCAACACCATTCTGATCATTTTAATGGGTGTCGCCATTTTGTGCAGTCTGCTTCCCAGTTGCTGGGGGTATGGTTTTATGATGTCACCAACACGAGGCGTTAAATACCAGCACACACTCCATACACCATCCATGGTTTGAATGTCTTCTGACTAAAAACACATTTCTGCTTCATGTGTTAATGTTTGCTTCTCTGGATTCGAATTTCTAGCTTTACAATTTCGACTACAACTGTACTGTCACACATACAGTGATATTCTTATTTGTATGTATGACCGCCATACAGCATGTTGCCAGTCTCATTACTAATTTACAGTTAAATGTTTCCGCTGGGCCCAGGGAAGATCATGCCTTTCAAAGTGCCAGTGCCAGCTTAGTTTTAAACTCCATCTCTGTGCCGATATTCTTAAATTTTCCGTTTCCACTTACAGAGTTAGAAATGTCCCTTGCTCTGATTTTACAGCAAGCCTTTAAAAATGGTTGCGCAAACATAATTAACTTCTAATTAACACATTAAACGGACTTCAGTTTTTAAATTGTTGCAGCAAAGTTCTGTATGATGTTTCTTCTTTAGTGCTGTTTAAGTAACTTGAACTTGATTATGAACGTTTTTTTTCCAAATTGAGTTTGTACATTTCTTGTGTGATACAGTATGCGTGTGTTTATATAATACATAAAATATTCTCAGTGCTTAAGATTTATCTTTTATGCTGGCACATTCTGACAAATTTCCAGCTTGGGAAGACCTCAGTTTCGAGGTCAGGCAGTTATCCTCACTAGATGTCGTGCCAGAGAGTTGCCACGTGTTGCATTTTGATTAACATACGTAATTAAGTATTTCATTATGTAAGTTGTACTTTTGTATATGTGATAATAACAGCTCTTATCTTTTTATGTGCTTTTTTTCCATAATGGCGCATGCTTTTCGACTTTAGAGGTGCACCAACATCCTCTAATCCTTACAAATTCTAAAGCTTCTGCATTAATTCCCTAAAAGTGGTCCCTTTAGGGTACTGCATGGTATAGTCGGAAGGATCAAAATTTAGAGAACTG
>JANRMT010062856.1:2563502-2580058 GCA_026402145.1 Polypterus bichir lapradei
AAGGATCAAAATTTAGGGGACTGCTTGGTATAGTCGGAAGGATCTTTTGATCATGTATACTAGCTATCACATTATTAGTTATTTATATATTAAGTTACTCCTACAGAGAGAACAACGAAGTTTGTGACAAACAAATGAACTATTTATTTATTTATTTATTTATTTATTTATTTATTTATTTATTTGCCTTAATTTCTGCCCAGTCATTCCAACTGTGGCTCAACACTAAATGAGACTACAAGTGGTAAAACTACACCAACCTCCAGACACAAAACAGGGTAATATTGAAGACAAAGCAAAACAAGAAACCTTCACTCAGATTTTGCCAGATAAGCCTGACTTCATCTCCACTGACTCATCACGATACTGGTCTTCCATCTCTCAATATCCAACATTATTACAGATTAGGATGAGCAACAGTTCTCCTACAAAACCCTAAGGAACTCCACTAATGACCTCACCCCAGGCTGTATCTTTTAATCTAATTATGTGCATTGTCACTAATGCCTTTAACTTCTACTTATTTTGCTAGAAACAGGGTCTAATTCCTCCCTCCCATCCTTTAGATGAGCGGGACCCACCTGCCACCTGTACAGGAACTTTGCACTTAAGGCCAGCCGCTTTCCAATTTTGGAGAAGAACAGCTTGTAATGAATGCTTTTTCTCCCAGACAGCATGTAGGACAGCACTTGTATTAATTAGAAAGCATCAGGGGAGACAGTATTACTTGTAGTGGCACCTGCCCATTGTCCCCAGAGGTCTGGAAGTGTGGAGCTTGGGGTCACTAATTGGTAAGAGGTCAGTCTATTCATTTTCTTTCTTTGGCCAAGATGACAGCTGTCATGCAGTGAAGCTGCCGGCAGGGAGAGCGGCAGTAATGATTTTTTAATTGAAGATGGCGCATCTGTTACCTAATCGCAGATCAGTATTACGCCTTTGTCCGCTGGAGCATAAATGTATCTTTGTGGATTAAATCGGCACAGGAATTAGGCTTCCCATTTAAAACCCTTTTCTACAGCAGTAGGCTAATGATGTATTTACATTGGTCATTTTTGGCCTTTTGTTAACTTTGGAAGTGCCACACTGGTGGAGTGGTTATTGCTATGGTCTCACAGCTCCTGGAGTTTGGGTGCAGATCCCAGCCCGTGTGGAGTTTAGACATTCTCCCCATATCTGTGTGGAGTTTCACTCCTGATAGTTCAGTTTTATTTCCCACATCTTGTCATGAATGTTCAGTTAAATGGTGACAGTGAACAGGCTATGTGTGCCCCAGAAAGCCTAGCACCATGTCCAGGATTGAGTTTAAATCCCCTGCAGGGACTGGAGCCAGCTCCCTTTAACCTTGAACTGGATAAATGGGTGAGATGGGTCACTTATGATGGAGTACCTCATTCCAAACTTCTCACACGGACCACATACAGATTTTATAAGCTTTATCTAATATGAGTTATGCATGTTTGAGTTCATTATCTGTGGTGATTAAGATGGTAGGTATCCACCTCTTTCCATCTCACAGCAAGGAGTGCTTTTCCTTAGTGCACCATGTGTCAGAACCTCTATGTCACTTGTCTGGCCATTTGCTATTGTATGTCACAGTCATCTGCCTATTGGATGTAGAAAACCAACTGCTGCCCAAGTGTCCATCAGCCATCCTTCTTTCCAGCATATCTAGTGAGCCAGTCCACCTGCGTAAGAGTATCTTAAACTATGGGTCGTGGGTTTCTGCTGGTGGGTAACGAGTCACTGTCATATATAATGTAAATGGGTCCACCCACTGGATGTAGAAGACCAACTCTGGCCAAGTCTCCACCACTTGCATTAGCCATCCATCTTTCTAGGTTCCTAGTGAGCTGGCCTACCTAGGTTGGAGCATCTTAAACTATGGGTTGTGGTTGCCGCCAGAGGGTCGCGAGTCACTCTTGTATTTAATGCGAGTGAGTTTGCATGGTTTGTGAAGTGTATCATGGTGGGTCGCTGCAGATTGATTAAGCAATCACCGTTGTTCTTCCTTGAGCTGGACACCAACAAGCTTCAATGATGGGCAGTGATCTGCCAAGGAGGACCACCCTCCTAACTCTGATTAATCTGCATTGATTTTCCAAGAAGTGAGTCTTGAATACACTAAGAAGGGCAAGAGGGGCTTCCACCTATTCGGTGAGACTGTGAATCTCCTGCCTTATCAATTCCCCATTCCAAGTCTTTAGTGCTGGGTGAACACACTCATGATTGGAAAGTCTCATCCTAAATGTTGACACCCCTTGCTCTACCTTTCAAAACTGAACGACCATTATGATTATTTCATGGGGTCTCCTGTGAGTTCTGATGAGGAAAAGGAGTGTGGGAGTGCTGCTTTAAGGCTTGTTTTGAATTGTCCTTTGCATGCATAAATAGCCATGTGGCGCTGTGCTCTTATCTGGAGAAGTACTCATAACATATTCCACAAAAGTTCCCCTCAAATGAAAATACTGCAAGTTTTGTTTTCTTCTTTTTTTTTTTTTTTTTTTTTTTTTTGCTTGCCCTACCCTAATCTACCCATTTTTTTTAGGGAGCAAAAGCTTTAGATTTATCAAAAATTTCAATCCCCAGTTTATGACAGATCTTCACGTTTTAGGGTGCCCCTGATACTGAAAACATCGATATCTTTACGATGGGTGTGTGTCACCATTTCTTGAGGATGGTCTAGAGCTTAAATAGCTGGATGGAAAAATACCAAACTTGAAACTTAAGTCTGTTATGAGATGACGTGCTGATTAGTTTTTGAGCCAAATCGTGCAAGAGGCACTCTAGAGGAACCTTCAAATACCGTAATTCTGCAATTAATTATGAATTCTTTTTGTCAATTGCTATCGTAATGACCTATTTTATGATCAGAAAGATCAGCATCAGAGTGGTGAATAATTACTGAAATGTTTTTACAATAGTTCCTAGGGGGCAAAGCCTACTGACGTTTGTGTCCAAATTTTTAATTCTTTTTTTTTTTAATGCAGGGAGAATGGCTGGAGTACCGATCAGGTTGTGACATTACGCATGCCCAAAACGTGAAACATGGCAATGAATACATGAAAGTTTGAAGCAAAGCTGCCACAGCTCTGTCATACCATACTGGCCTCACAAAACATCATGGAATACTAGGAAAAAAAAAAATAATAATTTTTGTTTCATCAGCTGCATAGCTACATCCAAAATTGTATTTGGTGAGCAAGGTCAAACCTTACAAACATGCTTTTGGCGCCAACAAACAATTTTATTTTACAATGCCTTGCACAAGTCTCTTTTATTCACCAAAGCGCAAATATAACACACGTCCGTTCCCTTCACTACTCCCAGGTGAGCTTAGTCTGACTCCTCTCCCAACTCTGACTGGATGGAGGGGTTCGGCGTTTTACGCCGAACACAGAAATACTTCCGGTGTCAATGAGGAAGTATGGAAGCCCCTGAAAGTAGCAACAGACCTCCCCAGCATCCATGGAGCCCAGCAGTGCTGCCCTATGGGACTACAACTCCCAGCATGCCCTGCAGGCACACAAATGGGTGTACTGGCACAGGAATGCTGCCACCCACTGTGCCGAGGGTACATGTAATACATGTAATGGGAGGCAGTCCCTCATCCATCCATCCATCCAAGGGTTTGGAATACTGCCACCAGAGTGCAGCATCACATGGCTAATTGGCATTCATAATTAGCCATGTGCCACAGGTCAGGTCAAAACAAACCTTAAAGAAACCCTCCCACTCTTCCTCCCCTCATCAGAAAACACAAGGCCCTGTGAATTAATAATAATGAAAGATTTATTACTATTTTAAAGGTGTTTCTGCCCCCACCAGGTAAGAGCCAATTACAAAAAATGCTCCTGCAAATGTCGCCGATCAAAACTAATTATTACACAATAAAAAATATGCCAAAATTTAATGCACTACATGCATGGCAATGTAGTTAACACATTGGATTGTTTTTAATTTTCCCACAAAAAATCTGCCATACCCTGGGAGGTTGGCAGTAGACGATGACCATTACTAACCCGAGTGGCATCAGTGAAAAATAAGTACTGACATTCAGGAATAAATGTGAGGAAAATTAACACATTTTGCACAGATTGTGCCTCAGCCATAAATTGGATTCAGATCTTTGAATCTTTGAGGTCCTGCCACTTTGGCACCATTGCTTAATTTTAAAATTTACATTGAACCCATAAACTGTTGGGTATTTCATACAGTGCCTTTCATACTAAACGCTCTTTGAAGCAATGTACAAATTATTTTACATACATTTAAAAAGCAAAATTGCCTGCATCTGTAAAAACAAAGAGGACCACCTTTGCATGTGGGTGACACCGGCTCCAGCTCCAGTGCACATGCCATCCAAAACAACCAGCTGTTTGGACCAAGGAGGTCTGATTAGGATGCACACTGGAATTCTGTTCTTAAATAAAAAGTAAATAAAAAAAAAATAAAAAAATTAAGATTTCTCCTGTTCCTGTTTTGTCTAAACACAACCTTGAAACAGTGATACATGCTTTTATAACCTCTCGTTCAATTCCTTTTTGGAATTAGCCAGGCTCGCCTACAGTTGGTGCAAAATGCTGCTGCTCGATTTTTAACTGGCACAAGTAAGCATGAGCATGTTACCCCGATTTTTGGCTTCCAGTTCATTTTTGAATCCATTTTAAAATCCTTCTTGTTGTTTCTAAATCCTTTAATTGTTGTGCCCCTTTTTATTTATCAGAACTGCTACACCCATACGTACTGTTTTTTCGCTCTCTCGGGTCCGCAGACCAGATGCTTTTACTTGTCCCTAAGACACGATGCAAACTCCGAGGTAATCTGGCTTATTCAGTTGCAGCTCCAAAACTTTGGAATGATTTGCTGTTGCACGTTAGACAGACTCCTTCACTTGCTGTCTTTAAATCTTATTAAAAAACACACTTTTACTCCCTGGCCTTTAACCCAGTATGATATGTTGACTATCTGTGTACTTTTAACTATGAATTTCTTCAGCTCTTATGTGTTTCTGTTTATTTTACCCTTTGGTTATTGTGCGTTTGATATGTTGGGTTTTACTGTACAGCACTTTGGCCAGCCTTGATGTTGTTTTTAAAGTTCTTTATAAATTAAATACATCTGGAAGTCTGATCTACAATTTCACACAATGGACATAATGCAGCTATGTGGCTGCATCACTCCTATTTCTAACCCTAGTCTCCATTTCTTATTGTCATGTCCACCTGTCACTTTGCTTCCTTCAGCAGGTCCCGCTGAGTCGATCCTCACCTTCCCCGCTCGCATGTCCGTTTCAAAGCCCTGGGATTTCTTGTCAGTGGTACAGCTTGGCCAAGACGCACAGGGAAACTCCAGCCTCCGCAGTCGCTCCGAGCACATGCTACTTCAGCAACCATCTGGTTCTTCCAGACTTCCTGTTGTCCAGGCTGCCTTTGGTCCTTTCACTGTGAAGAAGGTTAGTATCTTCCTGTTCAATCCTTCTGTGGTTTTTTGTTTTTTTTTTTTTTTTTTGTTTTTTTTTTGGTCAGGTGGCTGTAGTCGAGGTTAGCTCTACCATTTTTAGGCAAATTAGGCAGTCACCTGGGGCAGCAATTCTTTTTTTTTTTCCTTTATAACAATTACTAACCTTCTCTTACAAACTCTTGGAATATAACTGTTCAATTATATTGTTTTATATTATTATGGTCATAAGATCTGACAACATTGAAGTAAAATTAGATTAAGACCGGGTTTATACTTCACGCGATGCGACGCATGCTTTATGTAAATCTGGAGGACTCCACCAGGTGGCAGTGTGAGATATCGTCACGATGAGAACAGGTTGGGCTTCGCTGTGTTGTGAATTGCCTGGAACACCCATTAAATTCTGATGACACCTTTCCGCAGTTTCTCTGAAAAGGATGTTTAATGATTAAATCCATCAGTCCAGGGATTTGTCCATTTCAGCAAGCATTGGGCACGAGGCAGAAACAATCACTGGACGAGGCATCAGCTCATCACAAGGTGAATACAAGCACTCGCATACACTAGCATCATTTTAGCGTCACCAAATCTGCATATCTTTGGAAGGAAACCGGAGCACACTGAGGAAACCCAGCAGGAAAACATGTAAACTCCAGGCAGGGAATATCAGCGACGTGACTCCCTGCAAGAAAGCAGCGCTAACGCTCCGCCACCGTGTCACTCCCATGTGTGTAATTATTAACAGTATTAATTATTTAAATGAAATTACCGATTTTATCTGTAAAATGTAACATATATACATTAATGCATTTCATCTAGAAAGTGATATCAAGTATAAATGTAAGGATTCTAAATGTCCAGAGAGTTAGAATATCATACATTTAATGTGCTCAGTGTGGTGATCTATTGTTTAATGCTGCTGTCCGTAGCCCTAGAAAAAAAGACGGCACAGAAGGCAGTATGTGAGACATTTAAAATGTATCGTGTCATTACGATTGGGAATATGCAATGCTTGAATATAAAAGCACCACAAATGCGTCTAAATGTCGGCATTTTGCTTCACCACATCGAACCATTCATCAAACATCGAAGTGCGCACATCGAACCAACTAGGATCCTCAAAGCGGCTCTCTGTCACATGTAGATAGTAACCAGAGACTCTGACGTCACATTCCAACTTTTAGCACACTGCGCCCCTCCGACTTTTTGCTGGTACTGCAACTCGTGCATGCGTCACGTTAATTTCTGAGGACCTGCTCGGAGGACACGTCAAATGAACGCTGGGAACACGTGGCAACCATAATGCGGGTGCGTACGCATTCTGAGCGTGAAGTATAAACGAGCCCTAAGAGAAGACATGATTGAAGTGTTCATCTTATGACAGTTATGTCTAACAACATACACATGCTCGTCTAAATCCCAAGATGCACTGCACTCCGCTTCTGAATGTTTTTAGTTTTGGAAAGTTAAAAACATTAGAAGAATCTGGAGGAGAACAGGCCATTCAGCCAGACAAAGCTTGCCAATCCTATCCATGTTAACTCTTCCAAAATAACATTGGCAATTGTTTAAATTCCTACTGTCCGCCGCACTACTTGGTCACTTATTCCACCACGTGTCTGTAATTCTCTCTGTGAAGAAACGCTTCCAAATGTTTGTGTGAAATTTAATCTTAGCAAGTTTCCAGCTATGTCCCCATGTTCTTGATGAACTCCTTTTCAAATCACCGTATCAATCCACTGGAATAACCACCCTTCATAATTTTAAACACTTCACTCATGTCTTCTCTTAATTGTCTTTTGCTTAAACTGAAAACGCTCAGCTCTTTTAATCTTTCCTCATAACCCATCCTTGTGATGGTCCGGGTTGGCTCCTCATTCGATGGTTGCTTCTAGAAGTCTATTGACCCTTGAACCATCGATAGTCATTAACCAAGACAAGCAGGGACAAATGAGGACACGCACAGTCAGCAAGGGGTTGGTACAGACAAAAAAAAAAAAACAAAAGCAAACTGTGTTCAGTAATGCAGTGCTAAAACAGATCATCCATCCATAAATAAATAACCTTTAAAAGCAAAGTCATATGTGGAAATTAAAATCCGTATAAACAGAGGCAATTAAAACACAGCAGGCATCTATCCATCCATTTAAAATAAACACGAGCCCCAGTGCAGACTGACTGATTTCTCAGGTTGAAACTCGTTCACAAATTGAATCAGTTGAGACTCTCGAGTCAGGCGGTTCTTGTACAAGAGTTTTAAAAATCCACCAGCGGCAGTGAAACAGAAGATGATGACGTCATCAGGCAGGACGGGCATCCCATTGAGCTCCACTGAACCGACTCGTTTGAGCTCACAAATAGATTCATGTAATTCACTGAAAAGAATTGCTCAAAAAAAAAAAATGAATCGTTCTCAAATTGCCCATCACTGGTGGGCCATAAAGCAGCCATGAAAAGGAGCTGAAATACATACTAGCCACATGTTCTGGCACCGCGGTTTGCTACATGAGGCGCTTGTGATCCTGTCGCCTGGGTTCCACTTGCAGCACCCAGCTGGAGTCCCGAGGTACAAACGTATTGTGGTGTGTCTTGCTGCCAAACGGGAACAAGCAGTGCGGTTTCAGATTGGGAGGAATATCAGTTCATTTTTAAACAAGAACATCGCCATGCAGACACAGCCAAAGAGAAGAGAGGTGGATGCCACCGATGGTGTATGGGTATCAGTGCTGTTACTTTTTCCAATTTATTTTAATGACCTTGATTCCAGGAAATATTGACCCTATACTGTGGTGATCTAATTTAGGAAATCCATTTCTGCTCTGTGTAAATCAAGTACGGTGCACTCTCTGTGTGTGTGTGTGTGTGTGTGTGCGCGTGTGCGTGCGCCGGTTATATTTACGTTGTTTTACACACATTTATAATGTCAAGTGTGTGTGTGTTTGTTTTTCTTTCTTAATTTAGGAACTGAATCCATCGCTATTTCCTTCAGCTCCTTTCCTGCATGCATCTATTTTGGGAGGACCTGAGATGGTGGTGACGGAGATTCACCCCTGGGTTCGCATTTTATTCCACTGGAAAGGGATCAGGGAGCGAAGAAATGAGTCGAGTGAGCAGGGAATGCCGTGCGTCACCCTGCACGCCTTCAAAGAGACCCGTGAACTGAGGGCCACATGTCATCTCCAGGTGAGGAATGAGCCATAATTTATAGTTAAGAGTGGAAAGGAGGCTTTAAAAACTTCATTCAGTCTGTCCAAAGTAGTGGTTGCCAGAAATTATACAACTTTATAGGCAACAAGGTGGTGGGTTCAACTAGCTTTTTACGTTTTATATGTTATTATTTACAATGTAAACTTCAAGAAGACAGTCTTACCCATCTACTGAGCCTTTTATACAAGTGAGCTTCCTGAAGAGCTGTGGTCTGCATGACTGGAGCCAATGGGAAGCATTCATTCTGGAAGTGGTTGGTGACACAAATGTTGTTGAATGCCCTGGAACAAGAAGTGAGGACCCCAAAAGCAGCCTTTCACAACACTTGGGACCTTTTTGGTGTTCCTCAGCTAAACCCCCCCCCCACACACACACCCACATACACACACAGTAACCTGGCATGTCTTAGCATATCATGTATAGCATGAATGCCACTCTTCGGATTGCAAGGAATCACCTCGTGCTAAGAAAAGACGTGGTGGCACTCGATCATTGTCAACATGCTCAGAGACTATTCAGCATGAGAAAGCCTGCTGGAGGAAGAAGATGGCTGATTTCCTACCCATCTTTCTTATTTTAAGATACCAATGAAATTTCAGGTATACCCAACCCAGCCTTCTCAACCAGCCTATTAGTTTAACCGTACAACAACATGATCCTGAACAAATATTCTGTGTATCTTTTACTAAGAAGAAGCTTCCATCTGACCAATTCTGCCAAAAAAGTCCATATCGGTAAAGTGTTGCTATGATGGTTCTCCTTCTGGAAGTTTCTCCTCTCTCCACACAGATTTTCTAGAGCTCGGGTTCTTGGTCCTCTCTCTTACCAAGGTCCTTCTCTTCTGATTGCTCAGTTAGGAAGAATCGTGGTGGTTCCAAACTTCTTTGGTTTAAAAATTATGGAGGCCCCTGTACTCTTGAGAACCTTCAGTGCAGCAGAAGTTTTTTGGTAGCCTTCCTCAGACCTTTGTCTCGTCACAACTATGTCTCTAAGCTCTGCAGGAAATTCCTTCAACCTCATGGCTTGGTTCTTCCTCAACTGTGGGGCCTTCTATACACAGATGGGTGGTCTTTCCTAATTAGTCGATTAAAGTGATTTCAGATGGATTTCAAACAAGGTGTAGAAACATCTCAATGACAATCAATAGAATGGGATGCACCACAATTTCAAGAGTCATAGCAAAGGGTCTGAATACTTTCATCAATGTGATATTTCAGTTTTGTTTTTGTTTCTAGCCTACTTGCAAAAATGTCTTCCAGCAGCCATACCACATGAGCTTCAGGACAGGTCATCCACCTGAATCTAAGCATATTCGGGCCCCGCGAGTATTTGGATGGGATGAGAATGATCAGATGGATGTGTTGAGTATAACAGAATGAGAGGTTGACAGATGATTTGAGCATGCAGACCAAAAGGCAGAGGATGAATGGAAGAAAAAGATGTACCTACGTGAACATGTAGGGCACAGAGGGAGTCCAAAGAAGACTTGGTTGGAGGTGGTGTCAGATGATACGAAAAGGCAGCCTTGCTACCCAAAGGATAACCTGGAATGCGGAAAGTGGAGGAAAAAGATCTGAGGGGCAACCTGGCTGTTAAACCAGTGATGATAAATATTACATTATTGCCCACTGTCGTCATCTCTTTTCCCAAACCAAATGTGCTTTAGATAAGATGTTCGGGCCTGGACAGGACTTGGATGGGAGACCATCTGGGAAAAGATTGGGTTGCTGCTGGAAGAGGTGTTGGCGAGACCAGTAGGGGGTGCTTACCTTGTGGCCTGAATGTAGATCCCAATGCCCCGCAGCAGTGATGAGGACACTGTGCTGACAAAATGTCCATCGGATGAGACATAAAGCTTTCGGTCCAGGCTCTCTCTGGTCATAAAAGTTCCCTGTAAATCCTTCGTAAAGAGCAGGATGTATCCAATGGTCAAGCTAAATTTCCCACCATAATCTAGTCATTTGGGACCCCCTAATTATCCCGTCTCTAATTCTCTCTCTCTCTCTCACCACCTAATAGCTAATGCGTGGTGAGTGCACTGGTACAAAAATGGCTGCCATTGCATCATCCAGGTGGATGCTATTAGCAGTGATTGAAGTCGTTCCCCACACTTCTATGAAAAGTACTTTGAGTAGCGAGAAAAGTGCTATATAAATGTAAAGAAGTTTGTTTGATTCAATCACTGTACCCACCTTATCTGTTTACGATGATGGGATTATTATTATTATTATTTTTAATCATATGCAGTTTTTGTATGTCCTGTGATTTGCTCCTCCACTTAATAAACTAACTCCCCTATCTCCTCCTTCCTCTTCAGCATCCTTTGGGAGCCTGTGTATCGTCTCTCGCCCTTCCAGACTCTTGGTTCCTTCTAGACGCTGCCAGTGTTGCCACAGGACAAAAAGTTGAGCTGTACTACAGCGCCACCAAGTTAGTCACGACTTCCCCAACTTGTGTTGATGCTGCCTTGTACCCTTCCCAAAGTGAGTTGTTCTACATCGGATATGTCAAGCTGCAGAAGGAGGAACCCACTGCAACTCCGGACACACGACAGGCAGACGCTGGCATGCTGAAAAAGTGGGGAGGCGAAAAGGAGGAGCTGGCAGTGGATGCCAATGTTGTGATCCGTTCTCCACAAGGGCCGCTCAAGCTGGGACGACCTATTACGGTTTCAATTCTCCTCCGTGGGAACTTCACAGCAGACCTAGTGGTTATCAGGTAAATGTTTTTGTGGGAGTTCTGTCATCTAGATGTTGCCATCAAAATGTAAAACCCATTGGTTATTTTTACATACAATGCCCTCCATAATGTGTGGGACAAAGACGTTTTGTTCTTGATTTTCCCCTCTCCAGTTTAAAATTACAAATCAAACAATTCAGATATCATAATTAAAATGCACATTGCAGATTTCATTTAAGGAGATTTGCATGCATTTCGGTCACACAACACTTTTTCTATGTGGTCCCCACGTTTCAGGGCACCACAGTCTTTGGGACATAGTAATGGCAGGTCTATTAAAGCTGGACTTTATCTTGTATTCCTTGCATGCAATGAGTGCTTGAAGTCTGTGATTCACGGACCTCACCAGGTGCTGAGGCTCTCTGGAAATGTTCTGCCAAGCGTCTAATGAAGTCCTCTTCAGCTCCTACTTTTTTTTTTTTTTTTTTTTTTTTTTTTGTGTCCCTTTAAGTTTTTTCTTCTGCATATGGAAGGCCTGCTCAATTGAACTGAAATCTGGTGAGTGGCTTGGCCATTTAAGAGTTTTCTATTTCTTTAGCTTTGACAAAATCCTGTGTTGCTTCAGCAGTATGCTTGGATCATTACCATGTCATAGGATGAGAAGCCATCCAAGGAGTTTGGAGGCATCAACTGGAACTTGAGCAGATCAGATGTTTCTCCACACCTCAGAATTCATTGTTCCGTCAGCAGTCACATCATCAATGAAGAGAAGTGTGTCAGGACCTGTGGCAGCCATCCATGCCCAAGCCATAACATCCCCCCAGCCACCACCATGTTTAACAGATTAGGTGGTCTGCTTTGAATCTCAGGCAGTTCCTGGTCATCTCCACACTTTACTCTTAATCACTCTGATGAGGTTCATCTTTGTCTCATCTGTCCGCAAGACCTTTTTGCGGAGTTCTGTACACTCTTTGAAGTCCTTTATCATAAACTGTAATCTGGCCATCCTGTTTCTGTGGTTTGCATCCTGCAGTGTGTCCTCTGTATTTGTGTTCATGAAGTGGATGCTGATAGTCGTCTGTAACACATCTCTAAAGACTATTTCTGATCTGTCAGACAGGCATTGGGGGCTTTTTCTTGACCATAGTGAGGATTCTTCTTTCGTCAGCAGTGGTGTCTACCTTGGCCTACCAGTCCCTTTCTGATCCCTGAACTCACCAGTGTGTTCTTTCTTCTTCATGATATTCCAGACAGTTGATCTTGGTCATCCTAAGGTTTTACTGATGTCTTGAATGGGTTTTATTCTTGTTTTTCACCCTCCTAATGGTTTCTCTGACCAGCTCTTTTATCACAAACACCTGTAATGTGCCCTAAACATTATAGTGCCCTGAAATGGGGGGAAAAATGTGTTGTGCGACCGCAATGTCTGTAAATCTCCTTAAATGAAAGTCTGCAACATGCACTTTAATCACATCTGAGTTGTTTGACTTGTATTTTAAAACAGTGGAGCAGAGCGGGAAATCAAATAAAAATGTGTTTTTGTCCCAAACATCATGGAGGGGGAGTGTAGCTTTCAATACAACAGAGCTCATAATGGGCCAAATATTGAGGAGAAGTGCAGTTTGGACATCGATGCACCCCAACACTAGGAATGCTTTGGGTTATTAATGTTGAGCCTGAAATCGGACATTTTTACAAAAATCTAAAGGGTGTGGAGATGGGCAGGCATGTTGGGGCAGTTGCAATGGGAAATGGCGTTAATGACTGAATACAGATGTCTGGCCTAACTAATCCCCGATTGCTATATGTAATATAAAATGTAATATAATTTTCATTTGTGAAGAGCCACATCCTGGATTGAGGATTATCTTTTATAGCTGAGTGCTTTTAATCCAGTAATGAGAGTAAAACGAGTCTCATTGTTGACTAATTCACTCTTGAGATCCACTGCAACTGTAAATTCAGGGTGGGCTTAGCCTGAGGTAGCTTTACGCTATGGAGAATGCGATCATTTAAAATATGTACTGTATATTGTCAGCATTGTAGCATGTGCATATCATCGGTAGAAGAATCGCATCCTACACAAAGGCAACCTGCAAACAAGAGACACACCAGCTTGTACTTCTGCCAAGCATCATGCAAGGACGGCCATTTTTCTTTTACGTATGCGCACCTACAGTGTATTCAGAAAGTACTGAGACCCCTTCGCTTTCTGCACGCTTAATTCTGTTGTAAATTTCATTTTAAATGGATAAATATACTGGTTTTGCTCATCCGTACACTCCGTAACTCATAATGACAAAGTGAAACCTGTTTTCAGAAAAGTTTCCAAAATTTTATTTAAAATTAAAAACTAAAATCTCTCGTTCCAATAAGCATTCAGCCCTTTTGGATCTCCAAAAGGGGCACTCCAGTGCCTCCTGTTTGCTTTAATTCTCCTTTGGATATTTCCAGAACTTGACTAGAGTCCACCCGTGGTGGGTTGGCACCCTGCCCGGGATTGGTTCCTGCCTTGTGCCCTGTGTTGGCTGGGATTGGCTCCAGCAGACCCCCGTGACCCTGTGTTCAGATTCAGCAGGTTGGAAAATGGATGGTTGGATGGATGGACTAGAGTCCACCTGAGGGCATCATTTAGAAAGGCACATGTGTACCTGAGTGGTCCCACAATCCACACTGTATGACGGGACAAAAACAAAAAACAAAACCAGCCATAAAGTCCAGCGAACACTCTGTAGACCACTGATCAAATTGTGGTGAGGCATAGATCAGGCCAAGGGGATAAAACAATTTCCCAGATATTTGTGAAATGGAAAACATACCACCGGGACTCTTCTTAGAGTTTGCTGTCCGGCCAAAATGAGTAACAGGACAAGAAGGGCCTTGGTCAGCGAGGTGACTAAAAACCTAATGGCCACTCTAACAGAGCTTCAAAATTCTTTGGCTGAGATGGGAGAACCTGTCAAAAGGATGAGCGTCTCAGCATCACTCCATCAATCGGGGTGTTTATGGTAGAGTGATTAGAGAGAAGCCATACTTGAGCCAAAGGCATTTAAAGGGCTCTGAGAGCATGAGGAAGAACGTTCTCACATCTGAGGAGACAAAAATTGAACTCTAAGCACTATGTCTGGCAAAGACCAGGCACTGCTCATGACCTATGGTTGAAGTGTCGTAGCAGCAGCAGCATCCTGATATCTGGGTGCTTCTCAGCGGCAGGGATAAGGAGAACTGATCAGGATTAAGGGAGTTGTAAATCCAGTGAGGTCCATGAAGAAAATCTGATCCAGGGTGTACGGCCTCTCGGACTTGGATGACGGTTCACCTTTCAGCTGTAATGTTGGTAGATAATCAAATAATTCGGTAAGGCTTTTACTTTATTCACCTCACCTTTCTCTGTTGTAGGAGGTGGATCAAGGTAACTGAAGTCCCACTTGTTTTAAGAAACAGGACAATTTATTGATAAACACAAGGATGATGGGGAGCTTTTGGGAGGTTCAGAGCTTTAATTTAAGGGGTCAACACACTCTCCCTTCCTCGGCAAATCTCAGTATTTCACACATTGGGCTTCTCACCCTCTGGTTGGATGGATGGATGGATAGATGTGAAATGCACTATAGAAAAGATAGATATCCTTCTTCACACCACAGCTTATAGATTTCCAGTGTGACTCTCTCTTCTTCTGCATATCAACCTGTTGTACTGAAAGTAATGTGAATCTACTCATGGACTGGACTCTACTGTATGGCTACCGGTGACAGTGTGCATGTCCGTAAAATGTTTTAAGAAATGCAAAATAAAAGGGCCACTTTTTCCAAATAGTATTCCATCTCACTTACACATTTTTTTTTTTCCATTGTCACCAAGTGCTCAACTTCTCTTGATTGGTTCACAGGGCAAAGCTGAAGAAGGGGCTCAGCGTAGTATCAGTGAGCCCACCCATCAGTCCTCACACGTGGTCAATCAGTGTGGAGAAAATGATGGGCTCCAAACATCACACTACGTCGGTGATTTGTCGCAGGGCACAGGGTGCTCAGCTCAACGACGAGCACAGGTAACCATTTCATTGCTTGTGTTGCTTTTTTTTTTTTTTTGGCAAGAAAGGTCTTTCTCCATTCTTTAAAATAAAAAACACTCATTTTATTGTTTTGTACCTTCTTCCCTCCCTCTAGCTCCACCTCCTTAATGGAGGTAGCTCAGCTGTCTCTACACTCAGAAAATTTTACCGGCATAGCTGTGACCCGGCGGATATCATGGCAGGTGGAGTACCCAGGCAGAAACCCCCTTGGCAACATGGAAGGTGGAGCACTGACTCAGATCACGCTCACTCACAAGGAAGTGCTGGCCATTGTCCCTATAGCTGAGGTACGTAAGGTTGGGAGCATGTGCTGATAGCTACCTAGAAGCTGAAAAAGATGTCTTGTTAGAAGAAGCTTATTCACATTTTTGTTTCTAGATATTTTGCAATAGATTTGTAATAAACTCATCAGACATGCATTGTTATGAGCAAACGTTTTTAAGAAATCAATTCGATCCAAAGAACAAGTTATGATTGACTGACTGACTGATTTTTAAAAGCATTATTAAAATGCCGCCCTAACCCAAGACAAAAGAGCCCTTTAGTCACAGAAAGCTTGAATAAAACCAAAGTAGTTAAAGCAACACAGTAGCAGAAGCCCAGTGGACTTATTTTTCAGAGAGGCTGAAGTCTAAGTAATCAACGTAGACCTCCGCATTATCATTTGCAGTGCCGCGTCTTCTTTTCAACTAATCTGGTGTGACAGATGGGGGTCGCTGTTGACCCCTGAACCCTCAGACAACACGTTCAGATACCAGGTAAAAGTCCCAAAAATAAATTTATTTTTACAATAAAGTGCACAAAGCACCTCCACGATCCACTCCAATCTATTAAATAATCACAATAATAATACAATAAACAATCCTCCACTCCACCCAGCAGCTTCGTCACACTCCTACCCAACTCGGCTCTCCTTGCTGGGATTTCCTATAGTCCTTTTATATTCCTTGACTCGAAGTGCTTCTGTCCCTCAGTCCATGTGATTTCCTAGCACTTCCGAGTCAGATGAAAACTCCTTTTTCTTCAGCCTGGAGGTACTTCATTTCTTCCGTTCCCGTGACTAGGGAGTACTTCCAGGCTATATGGAAAATGCAAATCCCTGTGCCTCCCTGCAGCGTCCCCTGGCAGCCCCCATGGT
>JANRMT010062856.1:2580068-2592960 GCA_026402145.1 Polypterus bichir lapradei
CCATGATGCCCTGCTGGAATTCGGGGCCCCTCCATGTTGCAGGGAGGACTCCATCTAGCGGTGTGGGGGTATTGGCCGGGATAAACTGCCGACCATATATCACACTGGACAACAGTTTCTGCCAGTGCGTTTTACATACGCTTTAATAACGTGGTTATTCACAGAAACCTGGTTTCTAAAATGCCTTGTTTTTTAGTTAGAGAAACACACATTGCTACAAATAATCGTGATGTGCCATCTGTTGGAATGATGAATGAAAATATATAGGTCTCTGTTGTTATGGGATTTGAAAAAGCAGCGTTAATGGTTGTGATGCATTATCTATTGGAATGAGAGAGACATACTAATCAGTGGGACTGTGATAAGAAAGGTTTGTGGTGTTCCAAATTTGAAATAATCAGGGGTTCTGGAGTGTACAGACTCCAGGCAGGTACAGGTGAATGTGTGAACTCGCACACTACGCTCCGAGGTTGACTGGGGTGCTTTGCTGATCACGTATTCATGTGCAAATGTGAGCGGGTCAGTCAAGTGCTTCATTCACACCTCGGTAGCAGGTGGAGGACAGCAACCTGCACCCAGTTGGCTCTATAAAAATGAGCCTGCTCAGCGAAATGGGGAATGGAACAAGAGACACAGAGAAAGAGATGGAGGTTAGAGGAAAAGTTGATAGACACGGCAGGATCGGGAGATGCCAGCGTGAGGTAGAGGGGATACAACAAGCATCACAGAGCGTTCTGAGAAAGGAGCATATGGCTGACACTCGAGGGGACTGAAGAGGGTCACTTGGGCTGAGCATCTTGGGGTAGCTGGAGTGACCCGTTGCTCGGGGGCTCTCATGTAAGGCCTGGGAGTAGCAGCAGGAGTTGGAGGAGCAAGGCTCAGCACAGCGCCCTACCAGGTGCGTGTGACGGCAGCAGGGGTCCGAGCCCAGTTAAAAAGTTGGCTGTGCCTGTCAGAGGGACGTCTCCCCTGACTGGGGGGATCCCATCTGGGGTAAGCATTGGAGACGTTGAGTTTTTAGAACCGTTTCCTGCCATGTGTTTTAACCTCATTTTAATGGGATTATTTATTGGATCTATTTATTTGGACCTTTTAACCTCTACTTGCACTTGATTTTTTTATTAGATTATTTATTCTCTGTACTTTTGAACACTGTATGTTATCTGAAGTGATAGGAACCAAATGCTTTGCACGACCCCTTGCTAACTCTGTGTGTGTGTGTGTGTGTGTGTGTGTGTGTGTGTGTGTGTGTGTGTCTTCATTTGCCCAGCTCATCCTTGGGTACGTTATCAGCACTTCTGGGTTTAAGAGGCTCCAGGAAACAACTCTGGAGTGTGGAGCTAACCCTGACTGTCACACAGGCACTTATCCTTTTATTAAGGTGGTGTGGCCACTAGGGAAGCGTAAAAGCAACCCAAACCCTAGACACAACCACACACACACACACACACACACACACACACACACAGAGTCACAGGTTCAAATCTAGCAGTTTCGTGTGCTTTTTGCAAGATTCCTTCCTTCCTTCAGTGTCGAAGTGGCTCTCACAGAACAGAGTAAAGCCCAAAAATACCACCAGTTGCTCCCTTTGCTCCTTCCAGCGGAGTGTTGCCCAGCTCCTCTCCCGACACATGACTCCCAGAGCCACATGGAGGTCTCTCTTTTAACATCAGAGTGCTGTCACTATCCAAGAGTCCCACATGGTGGCCTCCCACCAGAACTTGACAGGACTTCATAGGACCATAAGTTCCATGATGCCCTGCAGGCATCCATAATGGAGCTTGCCAGCCAGTGTACGGGGGATGCTCTTCCTATAGCAGGCAGTCACCCACTGTGCTGTCTATCCCGGGTGTCACTCAGTGGCTGTTGGGGTGCTGGCCCCGCAGTAGCCACTGTAATCTCTTTCCACATCCGGGTTCGAGCATGAAAAGGAGATATTGTCATTCCTTCCCTGGCCTTCCATTATCAAGACCAGGTAATGGAGAGTGGGGTCCACGCTGGCTGGAACGCTAGTTTGTCCCTTCACATGAATGAATTCTTGCCAAATTCTACAGAGGCTCTGACCAAAACTAGAATAGATCCAATTTTCTTTACATGGAGGTTTGTAATGTATCCAGTGTTGCTAGTATTAGAGGAAAAACTTTCTTTAGAAAATTCAACGTGGCTAAACACAACCCACAATGAGACTAAAGGACACACTCGGACAAAAGTTGTAGCCCAGCGAGATATTCAGTGTGTTTCCATGCACACACGTAACCGGGATAGGGTGAGTAACCTGGTTAACGCAGAAACCCATTTTCTTAAAAATCCAGATTTACATGTGCAACAAAGAGTTAAACATCATTATTGGCCACCGTGAAACTGAAAACAAGCATGGAGCCTGAATAAAATGCCTCCATACCTTCAATGATGAGGATCTCTCTTCTTCCAGAGCCTTTCACTGGTGAACACCGCAGTGCTTACCGGCCAGGCTGTTTCAGTTCCAGTCACCGTCCTTGCGGTTGAGCAAGATGGGACCGTATCTGACATCACTCACTCGGTCAACTGCCGCTCTGCCAACGAGGATGTCCTAAAGGTAATCTGGGCTACTAAATAGTGCTTAAAAATGTGGATGTACTTGAGAGATGAGGCGAGACAAAATTAGGGAGGTCTAACCTCTTCTTCTGGTCACACAGGTTTCGGGGAACTGTGCTTCCGTTTATGTGAATGGAGAGGAGTCGGCCCAGGGTGCTACAGCAGTGGTGGTAGAGTTTTACCTGGAGAGCCTCCGCAATACCCTGACACTTTCAGTGTGGGTACCAAGGATCCCTCTCACCATTCAGCTATCGGACCCTCATCTCAGTCAGATAAAGCCGTGGAAGGTCCATCACCTAGACCGAGGGTGAGTCCTTTCTTTTTCTTTTTTAACCATCTCTGATAATGCAGCATATACCGTATGACCAACACAGCTCATTTTTATGATTACTTCTACACATTCCTTCGCCCCAACCACCGGTTATAAAAATGCTGCTATACCACTTTGTCTGGTGCTAAAATAAACAGCTCATACTTGCAAACCGAACAATGCAGCCTGCAAAGAAAAGTGTAATCAGTAAAAGACTGATATCAAATTATAAGAAGTTTTGAGTTGCAATTATTGCTGATAAAGGGGGCTGCAACCCCTGTAATTGTGTGTTCACTTGGGTTCTCTTTCTCTAGAAAAAGAAGCCAAACATACAACATAAATGTCTGGAGATAGCCATGAATGGATTTTGCCTAAAAGTGGGCGGGAACGATTAGACAGCTCACTGAGTGTCACATTTCTAAACCAATCCAATGCCTCATGAAGGCGCTGCTTAAAGTAGAGGGCGGTAATTTGGAACTGCAAAGATCACAGGTGCTGTCGTTAAGCTGCTCTGACAAATGGCAAGCTTCTGATTAGGAAGAACAGTCAAAAAGTCTCCCAAACAAAACCCTATTAGATATATAAATGTGTGTCATGTGCAGAGAGCACATTGCACGTTTTATCTAGGATAAGTCTGGGTTGCTGCTGGAGGTGGTGTTGGTGAGTCCAGTAGGATGCGCTTACCCCGCGGACTGAATGTGGATCCCAATACCATAGTGCAGTGACAGTGACTCTGTGCTGTAAAAATGGCGCTGTCCTTCAGATGAGATATAAAATCAAGGTCCTGACTCTCTGGGTCCATAAAGATCCCTGGGCATCCATCGTAAAGTATAGGGTGTATCCCGATGTCCTGGCTAAATTGCCTACCACAGCCTATTCATTCTAGCCCCCTAAACATCCCCCTGTTTCTAATTAGCTATCTCTCTCATCATTTCACCTCATTAGCTCGTGTGTGGTGAGAGTATACCGCGCAAAACAAAACATCTGCCGTCGCATCATGCAAGTGGATGCTACACAAACTGGCGTTTTAAATTGCCATTCGGTGGCATCAATGAACGAGTGGTAAACGTGAACGGTACGTTGTCCCAGGCGCTGTGTGTGCTCTGTGTTACGACGACCATGTAGGAGTCAATGGAAGCCCGAAAGAACTGGCACCTCTGTTCATGACACTATGAACTGCAAAATATGAATTAGAAGTAACTGTTGGGTCAATAGAAAAAATACAGACTTGTGATCGCATCATTTCTCTATACTGGGATGGCTTCTACTTCTGTTTCTGTTGGCTTATCCCAAAAATATGTTTTAGGTTAAAGGGTCACTCTGAATCAGCCCCATGATTGTAGTTGGACTCAGTGTGCCCATATTGCTCTCGTAGTGGAGTCAGAACAGTCTAGGTATCTGTACACATAACCGTTGCATAGTAAAACTTTTCTCCCACATCTCAAAGAAGAAGTTTGTTAATTGTAAACTATAAATTGACCAAGTGTTTTAGCTTTGTGTGAGGCTGACCTCCTAATTCAGTGTTGGTTCCTGCCCAGTATCCCACTGTACGCATGGCCGCTGAGATCCTGAAATTGTTTAAATTTAAACAAGTATTATTGATATATACTGCGTTCACGTGCTATTGGACAGAAGGCAAATACCAAAAACTTCGAACTCGGAGCTACAAGTCAGGCAGTTTGGAGGAAACAATGCTACTCGAATTCTCCAAGTTGCAAATTTACACTGAACTTTTACGTTAGTCAGTTATATAAAATAATAAATAAAACCTGGTCAGTAGTGTTGATAGGTGAAATTCGGCAAAGTGTATTTTCACAGCAAATATGCTGTGTTCGCCAGTGACCTTGTTTGACGAATGTTGTCCTGAGAGTTCACTGTGCGGTCAGTTTAAGACTGATGTACACTTCCAGATCGAGCTTGCACCATATGTACACTGTTGCCCGCTTAGCCTATGACGTACCTAAGGCGTATCCTGACATGCAGCTCCTCAAATATGTGTTTTGCATCTCGTTTACAATTGTCGAAAATATTTCCAGGGCAGAATTCAACCTGTGAACGTTACAGTCTAACTCTAGCCACTTGTTCTGGGCGTGTACCAAGTTAACGACATTTTGGGCAAAAATCTTTGCATGCTTATCGGACAGCCTTGGCGTTACAATCACTCCTAACCCATTAACAGCTGTGTTTGGTGGGTTCACAGAGGGGCTTAAAGTGGAGAAGGACAAACAAACTGTAATTTAATTTATTAAGCTACTAGCACGTAGGCTTACCGTGCTCCACTGGAAGAATCCCACCCAACCATTCTTAAGTCGGTGGGTAACCGATGTTCTATATTACTTGAAATTGGAAAATTGAAATTGGGGGGAAAAAATCAAATTCTCACTTAGAGGATCTGTTCAAAACTTTTTAAAATATAGCAGGATATATAATCGATTTCAGAATTAGCTTCCATTTCAAGGAAAAGAATACCCTTCTATTCCTGCTCCTTTTATAGAGTAGCTTTGGTTGCTGGCTTCTCTCTCTCTTTCTTTCTCTTGGGTAGGGGTTGAATTTTGCTTTGATTTGTTAAATTTGACTTGACTGTATGGAATGTTATCTGTTTGTAATTAAAATCATTAAAAAAATATAAAAAATGTGACTATATAATTGAATCCCTACATCTCCGATTGACCAGTTTGGTAACTACTTATTTCCTGAAACGTGTTTCCAGTTTGGAGGTCGTGAATTTATGAAAAAGTGAAAAGACGTGACGGACAAATTCATTTTGCCAACTGAAGAAAATGTGTGGCAAGAAGAGAGTTGATCCTGGAGGACAAAAGTAACCTGCATTTTAATGGATCATTCATATTTGTTGTGTGCTAAAAACTAGCATTCAGAAGTATAAATTGCTTTACACAGGCTTGATGCCAAAGTATAAATCAGCCTTTAAACTAACATTTTTTTTCTAAGCACCCCATGATGCTTTGCAAGGCCAGCACAACATCACACCAGCCACATGCAGAACTTTCATGTATGCTTACTGTTAGATCTTTGTCGATGTGGCCTTCACTGGGTCACAAGCACACAAGGGAAAGAAAATAATAAAATGCCGTATCACACTTGACAGTGTGGCTCAATATTTCACCAAGGGGAAAACCCATTCTTCCACCCGCAGTTGTTTCAACCCCCCAGATTTCCATCTCATATGTGTTTAAACAATAAATAATAAAACTTGCAATGTTTTCGTTTGAGGGATACGTTAGCTGACCATAATGAGTCTCTTACAGGTACTGCCACCGGATATATAACACTTATTTATTAAGCCCCAAATTAGAAATTCTAAACAAAGTGAAATGAGCTTGAATATAAAAAAGGATTTCTCAAACCTAAGTTCAGCAGTCCAAACTGACCTGTCATTTTTAAACACTACTCTTTCAGATGCTCCCTGCAGTACCAGCGCTCTTCTGTTCAAGTTCTGGCCCAGTTTGCTGCTGTTCTTCCAGAAGAGGAAGGCGGCCAGTTAGCTTTCATGTTGGATGCCGATGACTGGTTTGTGGATGTTACCGAGATGGTGAGGGACTGGCTGAAAACCGACAACCCTAGGATAGCAAAGATCGACAAGGCTGGCATCCTGATTGGACAAGAGCCTGGAGTGACATCAATACAGGTAAGCTGTGCAGGAGTGGAAGTAGAATGTAAATCGGTTGTGTTGTGTTTGTTAACTGAGGGTATGTTGAGGGACATCATTCCTGCTCAGTGTAGTTTGCAAGTTGGCACCTTTGGCAGATGGAAATACAAGAAAAATGTTGGTTCTATGGACTATTGATAGGCATACCGTACATCCTCATTTTTAAGTTCTCCTTTGTATAAGTCAGGGCTTGATTTCACAATATAATTTCTGATATTTTATAATGTCAGTCGTATAAGTCGAAAGAGGAAAACTCATGCTATTGGTCCTAGAGATTACGATATGCTAACGCCCACCTGAGACAGTAACCACGGAGCACACAGCCTTTTTTTTTTTCTTTCTATGTATTGTGCCTACGTGACCACATGGTAATACCCAAACTATTCCGAAGCGATGTTTGCACTGTTTTGTGTTTTTGGAATCTCACAACCTCATACACCTTTATTGTAAAAGCATCCGTTATCTACAATGGAGTGTTCAATCAGGAAAAAATATAAAGCTGGTTTTAAAGTAAAAGTCGTTGAAGTGGCCAAACAAATTCGATGTGTCTGAGAAACTGGTGCGAGATTGGAGGAAGCAAGTGTCGTGTTTTTGAATGGGCGTATAAGTTGGGGTCTAATTTTATGATCAATTTTTCGGGTTTCAAGACCCAACTTTTATACATGAGTATATATGCTATTTCATGCAGGCTTGGACAATCTTCGAGTGCACAAGGAGAGGAATTCTAGTGATGCACCCTGAGAACACACAACAGCATAAGAAATCGGTCATTCACATAACTGTTCGACTTTGTCATGCATACACAGAACAATGACATTCTTACTGACAGTACTACAATAGCAATAAAGAGAGAGAGAGAGAGAGACACACACAACAAACAAATAAATAGTTGCACCCAGAAGCTGGGGCTCTACATGTATAAAATGTGACAGAGAAGTAAGAAATAATTAAAAGATAAAATGTATTGGTCTGAACTAGGTGTACGTTATGGTCCTTAATATCCTATAAAAACTATTTAGTAACACAAACGCAGCTGAAAACACTGGTGCCCTTGCATTTTATTCCAACAATGCACCATTCTTCCCGAAAAAGTATAAAAATCACAATGTCTTTTGCCACCCATACATGCACTTCTTTGGTTTGCAGTAGCGCTGGATCGGTACTAAAATTTAGACTTTAATATCGATACCAGCTGTTGGACAGGAACCAAAATTGTTCAGAAGCAAATAACGGAAAGCTCACCCCAGTGGTCTCACAGCTTCACCGTTCCCCACATGCACGCAGTCCTCACCACTCTGCCGCACAATCATGTGCCTCCCTCTGTACATCGATAAGAGGCGCCTTCGTTTTTGGACTATCTAGCAGGTTAACATTAATATGTTCAAAGAGAAGGGAAAACTGGACACCCGTTGGAGTTCTGATCATGCTTATAAACGACAGAGAATGAGGTGCTTGAAAACTACAATTGACTTTTTTTTCTTTTTTTTTTTTTTTGATGGGACTCTGGAGTGAGGAGACAAACGTAAATCAATTTTGAACTGATGGGATCCAAAATGTATGGTGTCGCAAGGGTGAAAGAGTACAATGATAAATGCACAATGCGCATAGTACAACATGGTGGTGGCAGTGTTCTTCTGTGGGGTTGGATAAGAACTGCAGGTGTCATTAATGGGATCATGAATTCACAGATGTACCATGAAATACTGAAGGAGAAGATGCTACCATCTCTCCAAACCCCCTTGGTCACAGGGCAAAGTCTCAACATGATGAAGACACAAAACAAACATCCAAGGCCGCTGTTGCATTTCTGAGGAAGAAGAGAGCGAAAGTGATAAGAGTGGTCAGGCATGTCACCCGTCCCTCTACCATATGGAACACCTGTGGGGAATTTTCAAAAGACAGGTGGAGTATCAACCTGAACAAAGAGGCCATTCTCCAAGAATGGAACACAACAGATGTGGCAGTATGTCGCCAACTCGTTATTAACAAATCATGGAGGTCATACAAATGATTAGAGTGAGTAGAATTTGTTGTAAGGCATATTCAAGTAATAAGAAAATTATTTTCTTATCCAAATGATGTTGGTGACCAATCTTTAATATGGTTAATGAAACAAATGTTTACTAAAAGTCAGGTTTGTCAAATTTCGGCTAAATGTTCTAGTGTTCACTGTGAAATTGTTAGAACTTTTACCTTTCAAAGGGGTTGTACTCCTATTTACTCATCCACACCTTTTCCTTTCAAAATTAAGTGAGCTCCTGAACGCCATTTTTCTTTGCATTGGTTGGCCACACTGGAGTCTGTTCGTGACCTCTGAGGTTTATTTTATCCCAATGCTTCATCCCACCTGAAATTTGAAGATCCATGGAGAATAGCTTGCAGTGTAGAGTAAAATGAATTTCTCCACCTTGTTGGCTACGATAATGCAAGTGTACTCATCTCTCCCTCTTGCTCTCTCCACAGGTTGTCTCCTCCCTCTGGGACACGGTCATAGCTCAGCATCAGGTGACCGTGACAGCTGATAAAGTGACTTTAGGTGACCTCTCAGTCCAGCTGATCTCTGGCCTGGCGCTGTCTGTGAAGCCTAGCCCGGGTCACAATGGCGTGGTGACCGCCACAGTTAGTGCTCTGCAGCACCTACACATGTTTGGCCAGGTGAGTTGCACTCAGTGGGAGAAATGTGTGACAGACATTTTGTTTTAGGATATGATAAGCTCTAAACAAAGTAAAAGCAGGCCAAGACAACATTTTAAATTAGAATATGCCAGCCTTGTCAGGGCCACAAACCTCAGTTTGAAAAGTACTGGCTTTGATAGCAAATTGTGTCGATTAACATGGTTAAGGGAAAAAATAACACATTTTACCTTTGAAAATGAATTGCATGCGTTAAAGCGTTTAACTTGACAGCTCTAGTATTAATACATTTTTGTCAATCATGGTGCCAAAAGTTGGCCACTTGCACTCTACTTTTTAGATGTGTCAATCCCACTACTACCACCATTACCAATGAATTACTTTTGTACCTGGCCTGTTTTCTAGTTGCTGTTTCTGTTTTGTCCTGCAGGAGGCAGTGCTGAGAGTTTGGCTTCAGTTCAGCGATGACACAGTTGTGCCCCTTGATATATTTGACACAGAAAGTTACTCCTTACAACTGTCATCACTCGCTGAAGGTGTAATCAGCTTGGAGTATAGTGATGTACAAAATCGGGAAGAAGGTGAAGCCATGCCCCGGGCAGTGGCCCATGGGGAGGGAGGCGGACCATTAATTAAAGCAGAACTGAATGATGGAACCATGAGCTGCCATAAAGCAAAGTCATCGGGTCGGAAGAAGTCAGGAACTCTGGCTGCTGGGTCAGGCTGGGTGAGGGTCAACTTTGATTTATCTGGGCAGAACGATCAGAGGCAGGAGGCTACGGTGGAAGATCTGGAGCTGGACTTTTTAGAGCTCCACGAGGAGCATTATGAGGAAGATGAGGACGATGAGGTGGCAGAGTTTCTGTTTGGCCATGAAGAAGGTGCTGCCATCCAGGACACTGCCGCTGTTTCCAAGGCCAGCTTGGAGTTTGAGAATGACTCTCTTCTCCATCTGACTGAGGAGGACCAGCTATTTGGAGAACAGGTGGATGCAGAGGGCCAGCTGGATTCCGAGTGGGAGAACGACAGTTTGCAAAGACTGGGAAAGCTCTCCGACTTTGAGATCGGAATGTGCGCCCTACTGGCAGTCTTCTGCCTGGCCATCACAGTCTTCTTTGTAAATTGCATTATGTTTGTGCTACGCTATCACCGAAAGGGCCCTTTTGAGGTCAAAGAGAAGCCAAAGGGACAGGGAAACCTCAAAAGTCCCCACAACTGGGTCTGGATGGGTACAGACTGTGAAGAGCTGGGTCGCCAGGCAGATCTGGTGGACTTCACCAATCAGAAGAAAGGCAAGTCCCCGATCAAGTCTGAAGTAATCAAGGAAGAGGAGGAGGATGGCGGCCTTCACATTGCGCCAAGCCTCTTAAACACGGAGAAACATCTTTGTGGTGACGCCGAGGAGTACTCTGCTGTGACGGCAAGTCTTCTAGGCCTAAAGGCCACCAATGAGAGTGCCACAGAGGAGGAAACTAGGGCTGACCATGCTTGTGAGGGTGTCACGCACAGCCACTTCCCTCCGTTCACTGAAAACTCCAAGCGCCAGGCGGGGTCCATCTTGGTAGCCTCGGAAGAGGATATTCGATGGCTGTGCCAAGACATGGGCATCAGTCAGCAGGCAGAGCTGGAAAACTACATGGCCAAAATAAAGCTGAGCTCCGAGAAGCTTGGCTAGCATGCATAAAGGCAGCTAAAACCACAACTCGGATGTTGAGGACTGGGCCTATCCTGTATTGGCAAAAGACAAAGCTTCGATATGGCAGCCAACATCAAATGCCCTCCAGTCAGTGGGGTCCATTCATACAGACCATGTGTGTTTATGTGTGTCTGAGTGCATGCATGTAATCAAGAAGAGCAATAATAAAAAGGCCAATGCGTTGCAGGTTAGATCATCTTAAGGGACAAAATGTTTAGAGTCCGTTCAGGATGAAAAAAAGTCCTAAGTGGAGATAAAAAGGTAAGAGAAAGCTGGGACTGAAAGAGGCTTCCTTTCACACCTTACCCTTCTTTTTATGTTTAAAAAAAAATGGCCTGAAAGGACACAACTGGGCTTGGACCAACTAACCTTCATGACATACATAAGTCTTGCTTCCCACCAGCCCATTCAAAATCCTACCTAGATTTGATGGAGCCCCCTACAGCCCCAAACCTTCTCTTCATACAAAACTGGGTTTAAAAAAAGAAAAAACTCCTGGCCTACATCCTGCAGTGACCACTGACAGAAGGTTGGCCGGGTACCGCCAAACATCTTTGACCTTGCATCCCACTCACAAAATCATGTGCACAGTCTGGCATTATCTTCACAATGACCAAAGCAGGACTGCCCAGAGTGTAAGAGTGGACATGTGGTGACACACAGGTACTCCCTAGAAAAGGTCAGTCAAGCTTGGTATCTTTAGCCTTTGTACTGAATAGCAGAGTGCTGGTAGGTGCATCTTCTGAGTAACATTTTATGTGTCTGGTGATCATTTTATAAATGTCTTTTACATGATTTATTCATCTAGAATATTCATTTATTCATCTGAAGTTTTTTTTTTTTATTTTATTTTATATTGTGTAACTTTTATGTAGTGCAAATAATTACATTGACTTAACTGGGAAAAACAAACTTTCTTAATAAAGAGCTTTTCAAAAAAATGTTTTTATTTAGTTAATTTTAAGGATAGGGTCCTATGACCCCGAATTAGATTAAGAGGCTTCAAGAATCTATCTATCTACAGTGGGGTGCAAAAAGTATTCAATCCCCTTGAAAGTCATCATAATTTTTTGCATGTCCACATAATTATCAATTCAGTATGTTTAATGTGAACTCTTATGCTTGTGACCAGGGCTGTGGAGACAGTAGATAAATCCTTCAACTCCGACTCCTTAGTTTCCAGTACTTCTGACTCTGACTCCTCTGTATTTAATATGCTAATGTATTTTCCATGTTGATTAAAGGAAGGCAACATACACGTCATTTAACCACAGAACTACTGGCGAGGAAGCGGACTCTCTACAGTATTGGCCAGTTTAAACAAAAGACAAGAACCCCTGAACACACATCAGGCCATAGCACACACCTACACCTACATCATTACACTTGATAAACACATTATATCTGAAATAAAATAAACACTTTTTGTAATGTGCCATAATCCAGATTACAATCTGTGAATGTCAGGTTGTATAATCGCTCATCTGAACTTCACACTAGTAGTAACACAACTATGCACTGGGCTTCATTCTTACATCAGAGAAGTACTTAATTAGGACTATTGTTTGTGAAATGGGACATTTGAACTTGCTGTATTTTTTTTCATTACAATTTAAATTTATTAAGAGTCTGAGTCGTTACACTTTTGCTGACCCCGACTCCAAGTACCCAAAATTGTCTCCGACTCCACAGCCCAGCTTGTAGCAATACATTTCCAAAGTCCAAATAAACCATTTTCTATGTATATTTAACCAAAGAAGAAAAACTCCAAAGTTCGTATTTGAGTAAAGGCAGGGCCGTCTTAACAGCATTATAGACCCCCGGGCAAAGCAGTGCACTGGGGCCCCTACCTACACAACCACTCACAGAAATAAAAATGTAAATGGTTGATAAAATTGAACATATATGCATTGTATTGGTACTTCCAACAAAATTAGTGTTTACTTTAAACATTAAAAAAACATGCTGTACAGCAAAGATTAATCAACACAAACATTTGAACAATATAACA
>JANRMT010062856.1:2600060-2642656 GCA_026402145.1 Polypterus bichir lapradei
TATACACATATACAGTACAGGCCAAAAGTTTGGACACACCTCCTCATTCAATGTGTTTTATTTTCATGACCATTTACAGCACTCCATCACTCTCCTTCTTGGTCAAATAGCCCTTACACAGCCTGGAGGTGTGTTTGGGGTCATTGTCCTGTTGAAAAATAAATGATCGTCCAACTAACCTGACTTCTGCACAACACAACTGCTTGTCCCAACCCCATTGATAAAGCAAGAAATTCCACTAAATAACCCTGATAAGGCACACCTGTGAAGTGAAAACCATTTCAGGTGACTACCTGTTGAAGCTCATCGAGAGAATGCCAAGAGTGTGCAAAGCAGTAATCAGAGCTAAGGGTGGCTATTTTGAAGAAACTAGAATATAAAACATGTTTTCAGTTATTTCACTTTTTTTTGTTAAGTACATAACTCCACATGTGTTCATTCATAGTTTTGATGCCTTCAGTCATGAAAATAAAGAAAACACATTGAATGAGGAGGTGTGTCCAAACTTTTGGCCTGTACTGTATATATATCTCCTATGACTGAAAAACTGAGGGTGGACAAAACTTGCAAAGGAGCAGGTACAGCACAATTCCTAAAAGTCTGCCCTTGTAAAGCAGGTGCCAGTTCAGCACACAGGATAGCTCTTGAAAACTGAAATTGACTTAGAAACCAGTCATCATCATGGCACAAGAAATCAGTATGATCTCTAAATATGCACTCTCTTCTAATTCTTCCATTTGCGATGTCTTCTAACAATGCTAAACCATTCATGATAGTTTGAATAATTTGGCCATTCCATGCACCATAATATCGTTAGATTGCTAAATTAATCACAATGAAGTGCTTTAAATTTGTAAATGACATGTAATTAATTTCGGTTTATCTGATAAAGCCCGCGTCATGGGTGTGAATCTAAAAAAGAAACAAGAAACCCCATTAAAACAGTACCACTGCTTTGATGCTGAGTGCCACCCATTTACAAAACCAAGTAGCAATGTGCTTATGCATGGTCTGAGGCTACCCTGAAAATGTGCATAGCATTACGGCAAGTTTAGTTTTTATGCAGCTCGAAAAATGCTGCACATGCACTGTTTATACATGAGGCCCCAAGTGATTCCATAATTTTTGATAGTGGTTGTACATACCCATGGTGCTTTAGTTTTTTTGCAAGTTAAAGTACAGTAAAAGAACAGTATTAACAAGTCACGTTTTTGTGAACTAACCAATAAAACATGTATTTTTGGTGGTTTTGCGATAAGTGCAACATTTTCAGAAAAGTTCCGAATTACTTACAAAATTGAGTAGTGAATGTTTTTAGGAACGGAAAACCCTTTAAAAACCCAAGGCCCACCTGTACATACAACCTTACATACCATTTTTGTATTCTAAATTTTCCTTTTTCTTGGCTAAAGGAGGAGGATGATCTTTTAGATACATGGATCAGTTCACAGCTAACTATCCTGATACCACTGCACAAAAATCTAAATGGACTACCTAGTTCAACTCACCATCCAGGCCCATGGCCAGCAGCAGGTCCTTTATCAGCACGACTAGCAAATTCAGACCTGTCGCCACTGTCCCTGAGACCAGCACAATGCCATTGTGGATAGCCTAAAGGGGAAACAAAAAAAAAAATCCCACTAGAATTAGCATCTGAAGAAAATGTTGCTGGCAGCAAAGCCAAAATCTTTACTGAACAAACTTATAAGGAAAGCCTGCAAACCCTGGACACACGGGAAACTGTTGTGGAAAAGAGCATGATGGCAAAATTGGATGTCATTTTGAATAGTCCCTCCATCCCCTCTTGGAATACAATGATGTGCTGAAAAGCACCTTTGAGGGGCCTTTTTTGCCCACTGCTATCTAGCAATGCAATTCTTCCACATGATGTACTTGTTAAGTTTATTTTTATTTACTTACTTATTGATTGGCTGGATCATCCGTCTTGTATTCTTGTTTTTTTATGTTTATCTTGCTTTTTGCATTTGAATTTCCTCATAGGATTAATAAAGTGTTATCTGATCGAATCTAATTTCAGGTACTCCATTCAGAGTTGTTTCCGCTGGATTCTACCAGGATAGGCCTTGGCCGAAAGCAACCCTCAACTAGATTAAGCACTGATTCAGAATGTTCTAATTTATATTTATCTGCTAAACTAATGATCTTTAAAGTCTCATAAAGCTCATTACAAAGCTTTTAATTAAAACATAGAAGTAACAGTACATCAAGTCATTCTAGTGTTTTCTTAATAATGCCAAAGTTTTTTTTTTTTTTTTTCAAAAGTACTTCTTAAGCCATTTCCTTTCACACTTGAGGAAGAGCAAAGTGCCATCAACCACAAAGACTGCATACCAAACAGTTTGACTATCCACAGATAACAAGGCTATGCTGAGAGCCATACACTGACATTTTATGACTTATTTTCATGCTTTATATCACTCTTGAACCATTTTAAATTTGCAAGGGCCAGCAGTATAAAATACATGGCTGGAATCAACAATGGATGCACCAACAAGCTTGTTACTTCCTACATTGGAAAATGTGACCCAATAGAAAAATACTAGTTGTTGCAGGGACATACAGTATTTCGAAAAAATAAACCAAATGACTGACTGAGTTATCAGTTATAAAATCCTGTCCACACCCATTTTACTATGGCCAAAGGAAAGAGCAAGCGTTTTTATCAAGAGTGTAATTGCAGACCATAGTACCTATAATGTCAGTAACGTAATGCCACAACATCACAAAACGGCCATCGTATTACACTATATTTAACATTAGGGCCCCATTACACAATGGTTAACGTTAGGGCCCTGTTACACAATGGTTAACGTTAGGGCACGTTACACAATGGTTAACGTTAGGGCACCGTTACACAACGGTTAACATTAGGGTTGTGGGAGGGTATCTGATTCAAAGGGCGTTTCATGGCTCATGTTGCAGCCATTACCTGACCTCCATCATGGGTCTAACTGCAGGCTGCAATACCTATCTCATTTTTATAGTATATGCAGGATATGCTTTGAAGTTAAACATATTTCAGTGCTGAACGGGGTTTGGAGGGGGAATATCTTTTTGAACATGCAAGATACATAAAAATAGTTATGACAAGGCACTAGTATTGCTAAATAACCTTGTGTATCAAAAAGGAAGAACTTAAAATATTGCAACACATCTACCCAGTGTTATGATTTGAAATTTAACAAAGGTAAGTTGATTCGTCACTAGCACAATGCCTCAACAAAGGTATCAAGAAAGCCTGCTCCAACACAGAGCAAAGCCTGGACACACTGGAAACAGTTGTGGAAAAGGGGATGGAGGCAAACCTGGATGCCATCATGAAAAATCCCCTCCAGACTGCAGCTGTATTGGAGCACTCTTAGCTACAGGCTCATTCCACCACGGTGTGGTAAGAAGTGCCCCTCTGAGGGTCTTTTCTGTCCACTGCTATCAGGCAATTCAATGCTTCTACCCAGTGTACTAGTGGAGTCAGAAACCCTCCCACAACCCAAATGATTGGATCTGTTCTAATGGTTACAAGATTGCATCCAATAGAAAAACAGGGACTGATATAGCAATTTGTTACTAGAGGATTTTTTTTTTTTTTGAAGGAAATTCTTTCCACTTAAAATATAATCTTACAGGTGTTAGAGCTGATTGAGCATAGGAGGAGGTAAAAAAAATGTATTTGTTTCCCTTTGCATCACCGTATAAGAGGGGGTTTCAGAGGAGCAACCGTATCTCCTTACCGTGCATTCAGCCCCCCTCTTCACAACACAAGAGACAGAGATGAGAAGTGGCTGGCGTGTAGTGTGCCCTGGACAGGGAAAAACCCCCTAGTCTTCCAAAAAAAAAAAAAAAAACATCAAGTCAAGTCCCTGAAGTCTTACTGTCTACCACACTACTTGGTAGCTTATTCCAAGTGTTTATCGTTCTTTGTGTAAAGAAAAACTTCCTAACGTTTGTGTGAAATTTGCCCTTAACAAGTTTCCAACTGTGTCCCCGTGTTCTTAATGAACTCATTTTAAAATAACAGTCTCAATCCACTGGACTAATTCCCTTCATAATATTAAACACGTCAATCACATCACTTCTTAATCTTATTCTGCTTTTGTTTTACCATAACCTAAATCTAACCATAGTGAAACCAGGCACAGCTCTGGATGTCTGCAGCTGGAATCTATTGGTGCCCACTTCTCCAAGTCAACTCCACTTCTTTGGACCTCCAGAGTAAAGGCTCTTGGCTACAAAGATATATACTTGGAAAATACCAACTCTGTGAGTCATGCCCATGCAAGTACAGTGACATTTTATAGCATAAAAAGAAGCATCATTTGTCACCTGAAGTGGTGTAAATAATTGGGAAAGGACAACCTACAGATGAAATTTCTCGGGTAATAATTACAACAAAACAAACTGTAAGAATAAAATACATGCAAGCAGATGCCATGAGCAGGATCTGATCAGGGAATGGCTACATAATAAGCACAAACCAATCAGAGCATGATTTAGACTCTTCATTTTTAAAAACTCAGTTTTCGCCCACTCACACTCTAGTGCTGCAAGTGGAATTTTCATAGAAATACAGTGCTGGAAAATATTTTCAAAAGTCTCTGCTTTCAGCGTGTAAAAAACACCAGGGTAGAGAGGACAAAAGGGGAAAACATAAACCAATATCTGTATTTTTTACACAAACACATACTAAGTATGAAATGAACATAACTTCACTTTATGGCCTGTAAAGGTGTATAAGAAAGGAACCAAATTTTTCTTGTAACATTTAAAAGTGTGACTTAATATTGAACGGGGACTTTTACAACAGCACTTTATTAATTTTCAGTTTGTATGTAATGAGCAACATGCAGCAAACTGATTAATGACTGAGAAGCTTATTGAAGCAAACATGCAACAGCAGGGAATGGAGTACAAGGATGTATTACTGACACAAATCCAGCCTAACAAAGCACGTCTTATGTTCAGCCTAATTCCATCTGCCCAGCACAGCCATGCAAGCTCTATGCTACGGCACTGCCTCTAACCAGCAGATAAGGGAGACTTATTGGAATGGAGGGAGAGGGGGGTGAAAACTGGATCATAAGCAAAGAGAAAAATCTATAATAATATAAAATAATTTATAACCAAAATTGTAGGTCGTCCCTGAAATCACCTAATTTAATCAGTGAATAAACTACTTACGTTTATTAATAAGCAGTGTTTCCCTTTAGCTCATGTTTCTAAAACTGCTACAGTAAATAAGGTTAAATGTCAGCACAATCTTTACTTCTACTTTAAAGGAATTACCCATCCAAAAACTAATTTCTTTAATGTCACTTAACCTGTGCGGTTTTTAGTGACAGCCAAAAAGAATTTTCCTTTTCAAGGAGAAAAGACACGGCCATTTAGAGACCAACACTGGACTAGTGTTGGGATCGATTATTAAAATTTGGACTTCAATACCGATACCAGCTTTCGCCCCTCAATACTGGTACCAAAATGATACCGATGCAAAAAAACAGGGAACTCCCTCACCTGGCTCCTTGCTGCTTCATCAGATGCAGCCCAAATGCCACACAGTTCCACCAGGGTCCTTCCGAGGCTCATAATTGATTAATCGAGATTTCTCTCCTCAGAGTATTGAGAATGTTCAGACATGCATAATATAATATGGAGCAGATTGGGGGGGTGTTCCCTCTGGGTTTACAGCTCAAGCAGCCAGTATGTAACAACCATTAGCTACCAGTACAGAGTTTGACATAATGCTGATATTGTGCAATTTTAAAAAATAAAGTTCCATGTATCTGTAAACTACATGGAGTCGTCATCTTCTTCTTACGGCTGCTCCGATTAGGGTTTTGCCACAGCGCATCATCTTTTACCATATCTTTCTGTCCTGGTCATCTTGCTCTGTTACACCCTTCACCTGCATGTCCCTTCTCACCACATCCATAAATTTTCTCTTAGGCCTTCCTCTTCTCCTCTTACCTGGCAGCTCTATCCTTAGCACCCTTCTCCCAATATACTCAGCATCTCTGCTCTGCACATGTTCAAACCAACACAATCTCTCTCTCTGACTTTGTCTCCCAACCGTCCAACCTGAGCTGACCCTCTAATGTCCTCATTTGTAATCCTGTGAAGTAAGTAACATAAAAAATGTAATTTTTGGATTAAATAATCCTTTAATGTTCCTCTGGTATGATCACTGCTTCAAGAATGCAAGAATAATTTTGAAGAAAATTAATCACCACCACAAGAGTGTTTAATCTGCATGTATAGTATTAGCTGAAATGCTTCACTGGTTAAGAGATAAACTCATAAACTGTGAAGCATTCTTGGAGCGGTACGGCCTTGTCAATTTCAGATGAATTCTTAGAAGCACTAAAGGAGAATGTTGGACGAATATTGTCCTGTTAATTATTAGTTCAAGGCAGAATTCCTGTTACTGCCTAAACAAATGATTTGTTATTGGCTTTAATATCCATTCATCCATCCACTTTCCTAACCCACTTATCCAGGGTGGGGTACCAAGAGCCTATCCCAGCAATCTTAGGTGAACAAGGCCGGAACAGCACATGAGCAGGGCACTGGCCAGCTGCAGGGTGAAAATACACAACCTTATGGCCAATTTAGCAATGCCAATTCCCGTAACCATACCATAATATACCACCTGTCCAAGTAATCCATCGGAAGCTAAGCATGTTTGGGCCTGGCCAGTATCTGGATAGGAGACCACCAAGGAAAAGTTTTTGCTGCTGCTGCTCTTACCCAGTGGTGTGTGTGTGTGGGATTCCAATGTCCCAATGCAGTGATGGGAACACTGTGCTATAAAAACTGGCACACTCCTAAGGAACAGACGTAAAACCAAAGTCCTGATTCTACACGGTCATAAAAGATCTCTGGGCATCTTTAGTTTCCCAATGTCCTGGCTAAACTGCCCATCACATTCTTTTCATTTTGGCTCCCATCCCCTGTCTCTCAGTGGACAAATATCTCTCTCACCCTTTCACCACGTAATAGCTAATTTGTGATGACCACAATGGTGCAATAATAGATGCTGTCGTACCAGCCATTTACATGATATACATTAGTGGTGGCTGAAGTGGCTCCCCATTCATGGAAGCACTTTGAGAAGTAAGAAAACCACCATATAAATGTAAAGAATTATTAATATTATTTCTTTTTATGTAAAGTACTTACGAGTTTGTCAAAAAAGCACTATATAAATGTAATTAATAATCATTATTATTCTAACCTAAATTTCTTTCAATTATATCATTTTTGTTGTATTTATACTAATGCTTATTACTTATGGAATAGTTTGCAATTTTTTTTTTTTTTTTCAATTTTGCACCACTCTAGGTTAATGCTGGAGCAAGTGAATTTCACTTCAGGGATCAAGAAGTAGCATCCGTGTAATACGATATTTATCTTGACTTTCAGAAAGAATTTGATAAGGTGCCACATGAAAGGTTGGGCATCAAACTGAAAGAAGTGGAAGTTCAGGGTGATGTTTTGAGATGGGTGCTGAATCGGCTCAGACACAGGAAGCAGAGGGTGATGGTGTGAGAAACCTCATCAGAATTGGCCGATGTTAAGAGTGGTGATCAGCAGGGGTCCGTGCTGGGGACACTGCTATTTTTAATATCTAGAAATGATTTAGACAGGAATATATGTAACAAGCTGGTTAAGTTTGCAGATGATACAAAGATAAGTGGATTAGCAGATAATTTGGAATCCGTCATATCATCACAGGAGTTGGACAGCATACAGGCTTGGGCAGATTTGTGGCAGATGAAATTTAATGTCAGTAAATGGAAAGAATTACACACAGGAAGTGAAAATGTGAGGTTTGAATTCACCATCGGCGGTCGAAAAATCGAGAGTCCACCTTATGAAAAGGATTTAGGAGTCGTAGTGGACTCTAAGCTATCGACTTCCCAACAGTGTTCAGAAGTCATTAAGAAGGCTAACAGAATGTCAGGTTATATAGCGCCTTGATGTGTGGAGTACAAGTCACAGGAGGTTCTGCTCAAGCTTTATAACACACTGGTGAGGCCTCATCTGGAGTCCTGGGTGCAGTTTTGGTCTCCAGGCTACAAAAAGGACATAGCAGCACTAGAAAAGGTCCAGAGAAGAGCGACTGGGCTGATTCCATGGCTACAGGGGTTGAATTATGAGGAAAGATTAAAAGAGCTGAGCCTTTACAGTTTGAGCAAAAGAAGATCAAGAGGAGACCTGAGTGAAGTGTTTAAAATTATGAAGGAAATTAGTCTAGTGGATCGAGACGGTGACTTTAAAATGAGCTCATCAAGAACATGGGGACACAATTGGAAACTTTTTAAGGGTAAATTTCGCACAAACATTAGGAAGTTTTTCTTTAAACAAAAAATGATAGATACTTGGAATAAGCAACCAAGTAGTGTGGTGGACAGTAAGACTTTAGGGACTTTCAAAACTTGACTGGATGTTTTTTTTGGTAGAAGTGGATAAGTGGATAAGACTGGCGAGCTTTGTTGGGCTGAATGGCCAGTTCTCGTCTAGAGAGTCTAATGTTCTAATAATGTAGCAAACCTACACTGCTGCAGTAGCAGGGACATCCCCACACCAAAATTAAAACGGCAAAAGTGGGCAACACTGTAATAATCACCCCACCTACCCCAAACCAGACTATTGTATATGCACTGTTGGCAGGTCCAAGCAGTAGCAGATCTGGCGATTACTGTTAAAGATGCTGAAGATAAAAACTTGAGATTCATCACCTCAAAGCACGTGTCCACAACTTCACGGCCCAACAACAATTCCAAACCACTGCGGCCCTTCTCCAGGATATCGCCGACAAACTCCCGAAACCATGGAAATGTCGTAGTCTTCTTTGTTTCAGATGTGTACTGTTGGGCAAGTGAGGCCGGCAGTAAGATCAGCTGCAGAAGGTAAAGGAGCCAGTGTTGTTGGTTCATGACAGCAGCTTTGCTTGTTTCAGCAGCAATGAAGCAGGCTGGAAAGCTTCAGCGCCTGCAAAAGAGGAGATATTTCATTGTCGTTTCAGGTGTACAACCATCAGTAAGTAAAAATGTTTTAAGATATTTTAACCATCTTATGGTGAGTTTTTTGTTATTGCAGCGAACCGGCTTAACCCTCCTGTTTCAGAAATGATTTGCTGCTTGACAGGTGTCATACGATATGACCAGACAGAGTGGAAAAGCCACAGAAGGTCTATAGACTTATGTGAAAAAGAAATACAAGATGGACACACATTACAATTAAAGTCGATACATTTATTCCAGACTATGAAATGGATTTGTCCACATTACTGCCTAGTAGGGTGTAGCATAATCCTGCTGATATTTATTTTTAAAGATGAGATGAGTAATTCTGCACAGACTTCTAATGGCATATCCCTTTTGTGAAAACAACAAGCTGAAGCAGCTGAGTGTATAAATACATACATAACATAAATACACACATACATACGCACGATACTGGTCAAAAGTTTTAGGAAACCTTAGTTTCTCCAGTATTTCTTCAAATTTAATCAACTGAAATGTAATAAATGACCTAAAATGGTGAAAAGCTAAGTAATAAACTGCCAGAGGTTTAAATTTAAAGTTTAGGTAAGCAAAAAAATGAAAAAAGGAGATTTCAGAATATTACAAATGAGTCTTCTTCAGGGAACAATTAATAGGTTACAACCTACAGATGTTTTGTAACAATTAAAATAAATGAAGTCTTGCAAGTTGAAGCAAACAATTTGCACAGGTGTCCCAACTTCATTTGATTACTTAAAAGCTCTCTTTCGGGAGTTAAACAACCCCTCCTTTGTGTTGCGCTGCGCTTCCACTCTTGATCAAGCCTCACCCAACACCACCCCTCAATACAAAAGCGCACCATACTCCTTTTTATAAGACAGTAGATAGAAGCAGCATGCAGCAGATAAGTGATGTTAAGCTATGGTCAGTTTGTCTGCTGATCTGGTTTCAGTCTGTTCGGATGTTTCATTTGCTCTAAGCCAGCAGGTGGCACTGGTGTACAAACTGCAGCACACAATCAATAAATAAATAAACAAACACAAGGGTCAAAATTCTGTGCTCCAGAGTACTCTATCTTGGTGTATGATCCTAAAGACCAACTATGCAAAAATGAGGTCTACATTGATCAAAGGGTATTGAATTTCTTTAGGGAAAAGACAAATAGAATATTCTTTACATATACTGCATAAATATATATATATATATATATATATATATATACACACACACACACACCAGAAATGGCACACTGTATGATAACGTGCAGTGAATACACTTGACTTGAGCATTTCTAGTTGTTTTCATCCTCTTTCTTTCTCTGTATGTTTAGCATTTGTTGGCTCAGAGGTTGATGTGCTTGCTGCTTCCTGAGCAGCTCTTCTGTTCTCCACCCTAGCGGCCCGCTTCTTATCTTCTTTCGTTGACGTCTTTCCACATTAAAACTGATTAAGTCAGTGTTTGTGTTGCAATTACTTAGTACGTTTTCTTAAATTTTTCACTTAAGCTGGCACTTGAGGCAGATTGAAGACTGAAGAATGATTTAAGATATGAAGAGGTAGGGGAAGTGACGGCGAAGGTGGCAGGGTATGAGAACAGCACCGGTACACATGTGCCGCCTGGCCGCCCTGCTAGCCGCTGCCAAGAGTTGATTCTACAAAAAAATAAAATAAAAATAAAAAGAGGAATAACCTTGGAGGTCAATCATCACCCCGAAAGCAGACAGTAGAGGTCACGTAGTATATGTGTACCAAATTTCAGGTGATTGAAAATCATTTACAGACAAACAAACAGCCACAGTAGCATATTATAGAAGAAGATTATATATATATATATATATATATATATATATATATATATATATATATAAAAACACACACACACACAGGGTGGTCCAGATCTAATTATCCAATTATGAAAAGGCGAATGCATCGCACACGCTGACTGACAACTGTCTCCCCGCCATTTTGGTATGCAGGGCAGGTGCTGCCGTCTATTGGCAACAAAAAGAATTTTTTGTGAATTCTCTATGTAATAAAGTTACAGCGTAATTAAAATGTATAATTAGATCTGGACCACCCTATATATATATATATATATATTTTTTTTTTTTTTTTACAGTATATACACACACAATGTATACAAAACAGAGCTTAGTTGTCTGTTATTATTTTTAAAGTGTACTTGAGTGCAGCAATCATAGCCTGCAAGTCTTTTTCCATATGAGTAACTGTAAGCCTACTTTTGACCACCCTTGTGTGTGTGTATGAAAAAAATATATATATATATTATATATATATATGCTATGTTTGTATTATGTACTAGCGTGAAGTGGCTGCCGTTGCATTACCCAGGTGGGTGCTACACATTGGTGGTGGTTAAAGTGACTGAAACCCCCATGCTAAGCGGTTTGAGGGTCTTGAAAAGAGCTAAATAAAATTCTAGGTCTTCTTTTTCTTCTTCATCTCAAATTCAAAAAATAAAGGAAGATACAGAATCCACTAATAAACTCTTATATGTCTAATATGCCAACAATATAAGAATTACAAAGTAACAAAAGAAGTTTAGCCAATCAGCCCACTAATAAAGCTTTTCATTAGCATCTTACATTTAACCATTAAACTATTGTCACAAACATAACTAAACATATTACTGAAATAAAGTTGATATAACAGGATGCATCTGCTGTGAAAATTTGCTATCACTAACATGACCTTAAACACTAGGACATTGATCCATACTATATAATATGTACATACAAGCACATTCATAATATCTGAATGTTTCAACAGGCTAATCTCCATCGCTTTTTTTATTTTTAAACATTTATAAAGTATACGGTACTGTATACAGGAACATTCACATTTCAATACCACTTACTGCACTCTGGTTACCAGCTCAAGTCATAACTGAACTCTTTCGCTTAAAGGGACAGGCCCTGATGTCTGGAGAGTCTCCATAATGTCATGGTGCTCATTCAGTTAAACTACACCACCCAAACCACTCCCCTTAGGCATGAACAAATAAGAAATACAAAAACATAGTACTTAACATCCCAATAAGATCTGAAGCTCATAAATATTTTAGTAGATCTGTGTGGGTGAATAGATGTCCCACCATTCTCTGCATATGCAAATCTAATTGCCACGCAAAGCACTAACGTGATACTGTACATTAGAACAATGGCTATTATGTTTTCAAGTTCAAGCACGGATTTGTTACATGTAGAGTATGATGAAATTCTCCCTTTACATGAAAGGTATAACCAATGTGCAACAAGTCACCACACTCCAGCTCCATGAACAGGAAGCGCTACTGGTGAAATGGACTATGAACATAACCTACAACAGATGGTAAACTAAAGCCAACATTTAGAATCCTGGCAGAGAGCCAGAGCGCTGCCATAATGAGTGGGCCGTTTTTACCTATGCAACTCTGATTCAGGTAATGATGATATACAGGAACAAAGACATGTTTTTGCTGAAATTACTCTCCTCTCCTCCAGTTTAGAATTACAAATCAAGCAATTCAGACATGATTAAAATGCACATTGCAGACATTCACATAAGGGGATTTGCATACATTTCAGTCACACACCACTTTTTCTACGTGGTCCCCACATATCAGGGCACCATAATGTTAGGGACACAGCAATGGCAGGTCTATTAAAGTTGTCATATTTAGGATTTTGTCTGTACCCATTGTATGCAATGACTGCTTGAAGTCTGTGATTCATCGACATCACCAGGTGTTGAGGATCTTCTCTGGTGATGCTCTGCTAAGCCTCTAATGCAGCCATCTTCAGCTCCTGCTTGTTTTGTAGGGGCCTTGTCCCCTTAGGTTTTCTCTTCAGCATATGGAAGGCCTGCTCAATTGGACTGAAATCAGGTGATCGATCTAGACCAAATTTTCCATTTTTTAGCTTTGAAGAACTCCACTGTTGCCTGAGCAGTATGTTTGTAGGATGAAGCGCCATCCAAGGAGTTTGCAGGCATCTACTGGAACTTGAGCAGATGAGACGTTTCTATGCACCTCAAAATTCATTGCGCCACTGCCGTCAGCAGTTCCATCATCATTGAAGAGAAGTGTGCCAGAACCTGTGGCAGCCATTCATGTCCAAGCCATAACACCCCCAGCACCACCATGTTTAACAGATGTGGTGGTCTGCTTTGGATCTCGGGCAGTTTCTTGTCATCTCCACACATTGTTCTTTCCAAGACTCTGATGAGGTTCATCTTTGTCTTGTCTGTCCACAAGGTCTTCTTCCAGAATTCTGCAGACTCTTTTAAGTCCTGTTTCACAAACTCTAATCTGGCCTGTGTTCATGAGGTGTTCTGCAGACAGTTGTCTCTGACACACACACACATCTGCTTCCTGAAGACCATTTCACATCTGTTGGGCAGGTGTTGGGGGCTTTTTCCTTTACCATAGTGAGGATTCTTCTGTCAGCAGTGGAGGTCTTCCTTGGCCTACCAGTTCCTTTGTGATTACTGAGCCCACCAGTGCATTCTTTCTTCTTCATGATATTCAAGACAGTTTATGTTGGACATCTTAAGGTTTTTCCCAAGGTCTCTAATGATTTCATTCTTGTTTCATTGGCTTCATAGACTTTCATTGGCACAGCTTTTGTCCTCATGTTGAACAATGGAAACTGCAGACCCCAAAGGGTAGAAGCAGGCCGAGGTATCTTACGAAGCCATGAAACGCACCTGAAGAATCACAAACACCTGTGATGTCATTCATATCAAACATTATGGTGCCCTGACCTGGAAGGACCAGGTAAAAAAAGTGCTGTGTGACCAAAATGTATGCAAATGCCCTTAAATGAAACTCTTTAATCACAATGTCTGAATTGTTTCATTTGTAACTTTAAACTTTGGAGCAGTGGGGGAAATCAAGAACAAATGTGTCTTTGCCCCAAAGAGTATGGAGGACACCGTACCTCCAGGTATGTAATACATCAAAACATAAAAAGACATTTACAAATAAAAGATGATGGAATTTGTTTTGTAAGATCACCTTGACATTTTATGAAAAGACAATCAAAAATGAAGAGGCTGGAAATGCCCACTTAGAGAACCAAGTCAATTTTCAGAAAAAGCAGACTACAGAATAGCCACGTATGAAGGAAGCAACATGGGAAGGCTACCAGAATATGCTGGAACCAGTAGTGGCACACTGTACGATAACGTGCAGTGAATACACTTGACTTGACCATTCCTAGTTTTCATACTCTTTCTCTGTACGTTTAGTATTCGTTTGCTCAGAGGTTGATACACTTGCTGATCCCTGAGCAGCTCTTCTTTTCTCCACCCTAGCAGCCCACTTCTTCACTTCTTTTGTCGGCATCTTTTCGCATTAAAACTGATTAAGTCAGCGTTTGTGTTGCAATTACTTAGTATGTTCTCCTTAATTTTTCACTTAAATCTGCCTCAAGAATGATTTAAGATATTAAGAGGTAGAGGAAGTGACGGCAAAGGTGATAGGGATGAGAATGACGCCAGGTCAATAGGTCAAACGGTTTGCGAGGTACAGGTGATTTAAACAAATGGACAGCCACAGTAGCGTATTATATATAAAGATATGTAAAACGGTAATTCCAGGGAATTAAATATAGTTAGGAAATTACCCATCCCACATTATGCTCCTTAAGAGGGTTTTTTTTGAAGACTGAGCATCAGATATTTGAATTTTTACTCTTATTAAGTAAACCAGTCTTAGGGCTCGTTTATACTTCACGCTCAGAACGCATACACGCCCGCATCATGGCTGCCACGCGTTCCCAGCATTCATTTGACGGTTCCTCTGAGCAGATCCTCAGAAATTAACACGACGCGTGCGCAAGTTGCAGTACCAGCAAAAAGTCGGGGGGCACAGTGTGATAAAAGTTGGAACGTGACATCAGAGTCTCTGGTTACATCTACATGTGACAGAAAGCCTCTATGCGGATCCTACGGGATCGATGTGTGCGCTTCGATGTTTGATGAATGGTTCCATGTGGTGAAGCAAAACATGCAAATGCATTCGTAGTGCTTTTATATTCAAGCATCGCATATTCCCGATCGTAATCACACGATACATTTTAAAAGTCTCACATACCGTCTTCTGTGCCATCATTTTTTTTGCAACTTCACAACACCAACATAATGTACAGCACTGTATTTCAACCACAGAGAAAAAAAATTAAGGACATGGTGAAAACGTGTATTTTGTGATTAAAGCGGAAATTTCGGCTTTAATCTCGAAATGTCCACTTTAACCTCGTAGTTTATTATTAAAGCAGACCGTTGTAAACGTCATACCAGTTTTTAATTATTACGAGCTTCTTGGACCTGACAGCAGCGGCAAGTAGCAATAGATCACCACACTGAACACATTAAATGTATGATATTCCAACTCTCTACAAATTTAGAATCTTTAGATTTATACTTGATATCACTTTCATGATGAAATACATTTAAGTATATATGTTACATTTTACAGATAAATCGTTAATTTTGTTTAAATAATGAATACTGTTAATAATTACACACATGGGGGTGACACGGTGGCAGAGCGGTAGCGCTGCTGTCTCTCAGGGAGTCATGTCACTGGTATTCCCTGCTTGGGGTTTACATGTTTTCCTGGTGGGTTTCCACAGTGTGCTCCACTTTCCTTCAAAAGATATGCTGATTTGGGGATTTGGTGCCGCTAAAATGACACCAGCGTATGTGTCTGCTTGTATTCACCTTGTGATGAGCTGAGGCCCCATCCAGGGATTGTTTCTGCCTCGTGCCCAATGCTTGCTGGAATGGACACATCCCTGGATTGATGGATTTAATCATTAAACGTCCTTTTCAAAGATATTGCGGTAAGGTGTCATTGGAATTTAATGGATGTTTCAGGAAATTCACAACACAGCAAAGCTGAACCTGTTCTCACTGTGATGATATCTCACACTGCCATCTGCTGGATTCCTCCAGATTTACGTAAAGTACACGCAGAAGTATAAACAGTAAAACGCTTGAGTAGCAGGAGCGTCCACTGCAGCATGCATCGCGTGAAGTATAAACCCGGCTTTAGACTGAACACAACTGTTACACTCAAAGTTTTGCCTGGTTTCACACTGTAGGTCAACAGAGAGCAGAAACTGGAAAATTAAAAATCAAATCTGGCAAGAAGTGAAACTATCCGATACTCGTGTGTTATAACCCCACCACAGACACAGGCAAGAGAAAAACTTCATTGTTTTTTACAAAACAAAAACAAGAATACGTAAAATTTGATTTTTAATTACTTTTGAAACATTACTTCTGTCACAAAGTTTCTAATGTCATTAAGTATAAGACTGAAAGGGTCTTCGCATGAGTGAATGGAGAAGCGCTATCTGGGTTGGGTGGGGGGCTTCTAACACACGAGTACCAACTCTCCCTCTGAGTGAACCTTTCAACAAGCTAACAGGTGCAGAGTAAAACCCTGAGACCCTCCCCAAAGACCAAAGGAGAACAGCTGACTCCATTCTAACCAGATATTTTAAAAGCAGTAGTCTGAGCTTCTTGCCTGCCCTTTCCATCAGACTGAGGTCATATCCTGGCTTGATCCCTGAGTCTGTGAAGCCTGCACATTCTTCTCGTGTCTTTGCAAGTTTTTCTCATCCTATTCCAATTTTACTCCCATGTCTCAAAGATGTACAGAATAGTTTAAAGGGTCAACCTAATGCTGCCTGGTGTGAGTATACACATGGATATGCCCTGCAATAGGCTGGTGTCTTTGTGCCTAATATGACCAGGATACTCTCCATGAACCTAAAGTAGATTCAGGAAATACATTCGTTCCAAGCAACCTGCATTATTGCCAACCAACTACCTATACACTTTATCCAGAGTAGGATTACCAAAGTATGGAGCCCTGGATAAGATGCCAGGTCATTAAAGGACACAATCATTCATTTATATACACACACACACAATAACTTAAACTAAGGAAATTCAGCATCCATAATATACACTACAAGTCAAAAGCCTGGACACACTCATAAATGTTCCTGTTTTTGACAGAAATGTATGCCTTATTTTTATCAAGATGCCATTAAATTGATTTAAAAATATAGCCAAGTCATTGCTAGTGTTGCTAATGAATATTACTTCTGGAAATTACTGATTTTTTTAATATATTATTCACATATAACTGCAATGTTCCATTTTCAGCGACCATTTCTTCAGTGACCTGATGGTAAACTCCCTTAGCATATCCTTAATTAGTCACTAGGGGGCTTTGCCCCCTGCTGCTTCGCTCGCCCACCCCACCCCCAGGGCACGTTATGCGCCAGCCACTTCACGTCTCTGCCTCTCGCGTTGTGAAGAGGAGGGCTTAACGCAAGCTAATGGGATGCAGTCGCTCCTCTGAACCCCCAAATTAAACGGTGATAACAATGAGAAACACATACATTTTTTTTTTACCTCCTCTATGCTCAATCAGCTGGCTTGCTGCTGCTAGTGCCGTGCTGCGTGGTCTGCATGTCTTGCAGTGCTTCAAACATTAAAAAGCCTGTACAGCAGCTGGACTTTTGTCTCACGGGACGTTAAAGTGTCTCAGAGAAAATCACATCTCGACCCAAGATTTTTTTTTTTATTATAATAGAGAGAAATATAAATGCTAACTGGTTATTAGAGAAACCTTTGTAACTACATTGGCACCACTGATACCTGTTATTCTGTTCACTTGGGTTGCTAGGTACTAGCATTCCTAAAGTTTAGCTCTGGATTCAAAAATTTCCAAAATGATACAGCTTTCTCAAAAGAACAAGTCAGACTAGTGTTTTGTTTTTTTTTTGCTTTGGACCCTTCCCCACGATAATCTATTGTCCATGGAAGGGGAGGAGGAAAAGCTTTAGAGTTGTCAAAAATTTCGATCTCTAGTTTTCGGCGGATCTCAATATTTTAGGGTCCCCAGAAACTGAAAACACTGATATCTTGATGATGGGTGTGTGTCTGTTTGTCTGTGTGTCAAAATTTCTTGAGGACGGTGTAGAGCTAAAACCGTCTGGATTCGAAAATACCAAACTCCAAACTTATGCCTGTTATGGGATTAGTTTTTTAGCCAAATCGAAGAAGACACTCTAGAGGAACCCTCAAATTATTTTTTTTTTATAATATCTCAAGAATTATGGCAAATACCATAATTCTGCAATTAATTATGAATTCTTCTCACCAGTTGCTATCATAATGACCTATTTTATGATTGGAAAGATCAGCATCAGAGTGGTAAAAATTACTAAAATATTATGCAATAGTTTGGGTAACTTGGTTCCTAGGGTGCTGAGCCTACTGACACACACGTCTTTTTTTAATTCCATAATGAAGCCTATTCCATGTGACAGATTACCAAAAAGCTAAAGACTTCATTCAAAAGTGTCCATTACTACCTTGGGAGAAGAGTACAAACTACACCTAACCAGGATAGAAAAAAAGAAGATGGGGAAGGTCTAGGTGTACAACTGATAAAAGGATCCAGGAGGATGTAGAGCTGATGCCTGTTGACAGCGGCATTGAATGATTGGAACATAAAAGAAAAAGAACCGGCCAGCGTGACTGATAATGCCGCGATTATGGAGCTACTTCAAGTCGGCTGCTTTGAGCATACACTCACTTTTATATCGTAGGCTGCTCTGAAAATTCCAACAATTCCCCGCTTGCTTTGCCAGGAGAAGAGTTGTAGGGTCTCTTATCTTTAAACCAGTAACAGCGCACTGCATGATAAAATGCAGTGAATATACTTGACCTGAGCATTCATAGTCTCCATCCTCTTTCTCTGTACGTTTAACATTCGTTCGCTCACAGGTTGATGCGCTTGCTACTTCCTGAGCAGCTCTTCTTTTCTCCATCCTAGCCGCCCGCTTCTTCTCTTCTTTCATCTGCATCTTTTCATGTTAAAACTGATTAAGTCAGTGTTTGTGTTGCAAATACTTTTTCCTTAATTTTTCACTTAAGCTGGCACTTAAGTGCTTAATCTGCCTCAAGAATGATTTAAAATATGAAGAGGTAGGGGAAGTGACGGTGAAGGTGGTCAGGATGAGAATGGCGCCTATACACATGAGCCGCACGACCGCCCTGTTGGCCGCTGCCGAGAGTTGCTTCTATAATAAAATAAAATAAAAATAAAAAGAGGAATAACCTTGGAGGTCAATCTTCACCCTGAAAGTGGATAGTAGACATCACGTAGTATATGTGTACCAAATTTCAGGTCAATAGGTCAAATGGTTTCTGAGCTACAGGTGATTTAATATCCTGGACAGACAACCAAACAGCCATGGTAGCATATTATATATAAAGATATAAAAACTGCTATAAATTCTGTTATTTTTGGGCACAAGGAAACTTAAACTCTTGGAACTAAGTGCAGTCTCCAGTGCAGATTGTTTAGGGCCTACTTGTTTGAATGTTGACTAAGACAACATTTCTGGGCAACATCGAGATAAGAGATTTCTGAAATTTGTGGTGTTAAAACATTAACTAACTTCTAAGCTGCACAACTTGCATATGGCCTTGCTTTTATCCTGTTGTTCTTTACAAACCCACTGTGTGAATCCGTAGTAAGTCCACACATCTGATTTAAGTTTCGAAGACGCTAATTTCAGCTCAAGAGGACGCACCATGTTATGTGAAAGTAGTAAAGTGCTTTGATCAGCCACCAAAAACAAAATAAGCAAAAATCTACATACAGTATAGTAACTGAGCAGGATAGAGATTCATGAGATCGACCTTGACACTTTAAGAACCGATATTGAATTGTTTCCACGAAAAATAATGATTGTTCAGAAAATCGATTTTTTTTTTACTCAGGCCTAGTCAAGGCAGGTAAGTTCTAAATCGACTTAACTGAAGCATTAGCCAGAGAACTGTTCAAGGGTGATTCAGTTACAAAATGAGGAATGTGAGTTGTTAAAACTGAAATGCTCTGGGGTTTTCCATGAAGAGGCAGGGAGTAATTTGGCAAATGAAAGTGGCAAGACAGAACAAATCACGCTGGTGAGAAGTGAGAGTAGAGAGGGAAAATAAAAGTGGCATTGGAGTTAACAGTCACAAAAAGAAATGAAAACAGAAAGTGACACACTTGTGTCCAAAGAGAAATGACAGGGGAGCCAGTACTGTAACTTTTGCAAAAGAAGTGCCAGGCAAAACAAGTGAACAGATGTGACAACGTTAATCCAATAAAAAAAATTTCTGAGGTGCAGGGGTACAGTATTTTAGATTGTATAAACTGATAATTGATATTCATGAAGCAAAAAAAGAAAAAAATCAGACTTTCCTGAATATATCATGCCAGAGGACAGAGATCATTAGACCAGAGTGAAATTAGAGGGAGAGGTTTGTTTAAGATGTTGGCTGTATTTTGGTATCACGATAAACAGCAAGGTATCAGATTTCAGCAAAACCATGACATTTTCTGGGTGTGTTCAGACATTTGACTGATAGTGAACCTAACTATCTTGACTTTGGATAGGTTTTAGTAATCTGAGCACCACCAGAAAAACCTACATATGAGAGAAAATAAAAAGTGCAAATTTTACACCAACAACAACCAGACCTGGATTCAAAAATAAGGACTTTGAAGTTTTGGGCAGCAGAGCCACACTCAATGCCCACCAGATAAAAATTAACATAATTTTGTAATATTTTCATGTCATTTTCTTAACCTTTTTTTATTCCAGACCGGGGTCACAGGGGGAGGTTTGAGCTAGCACATGGCAGGAACAAACCCTGGACTGGCACCAGTCCATTGCATTGTAAGCATATACACACAGGTTAATTTAGTGACACCAATTCACATAACCTGCATGTTTTTATACTGCAGTAGGAAATCCATGCAGACACAGGGAGAACATGCAAAGTTCCACACAGTGAGGACTTTCTGATGTCTTTACATGTCGTGCCACCTGCCTGTAACAATGTTTAGAAAGCAAATTTGGGACTGCTGCCTTGTCAGAAAGCTTTAACCTGCTGGATTTATTATGGACTCAATTAAGAAAGAGGGCCCATAACAGAGAGGTTTAGTGCCAGGCATCTGCTCGGCCCGGCTGTTACTCAAAGAATTGCCCGGAAATGCCAGGCCACGGGTGAAATGTTGAGCACCCCTAATTAAAGAAACAGGAAGTTTTTCCCAGGACCAGAACAGGTTTAAGCTGCCGGTCTAATTTTGGCTAATCTCCCGAAGGCTAAAGCGGTCTTTTGTTAAATTTTTGAAAAAAGAAAAAGGTAATAAACAGGATTTTTTTTACCGACAGTGTTGTTAAATAAATCGAACGTTTGTTTCTCCTAAGTTTGTCGCACATGTGATCGGCTCGGGTCTCGCACCGTCCTGTAACGCGGATGTCTAAGAAGTCGCATGTCGTTTTTACTTTGATAAAAACAAGCAATGGCCCAAAACCTTACAAAAACACTAGAGTGATATCCGAAATGAAGGAACATCCAGAACTTCAAATGGGACAAGCCATGCGCGTCCAGACATAATACCGACTTGTACGTCACAGGCGTCCCTCCCTGCCCCACCCCGGGATATTCTGAGTCGTTAAAGTTTAAATAATCAGTAACACAAAATGAAAGGCGCTTTCCAACCACGATAACTTCAAGAAAATAAATAAAATGTGAAACTTACGAAAGATAAGAACAACTCTTCGTACAGTCAAGCAGACACACGCGACTAGACCGATCACTTAGCGTGATTGGGACGGTTGTCGTGAAACCACGCCTACATTCGCCATATTGCCTTATTGCCCCGCCCACTCCAGTGCCTGCCAAGCCAAAATGGCTCCTGTAGGGAAGTCACCGAAGTTTTGAAGAATGAACGTGACGCAGGCTGTGGAGTGGGAAGCCCTGGATAACTTCAGAAGTTTCCAGTATAGTTATTTATATTTTGCTGACAGTATTGAGTTACAAAGTAAATCCTACTTCACTCCAAAGCAAAAATAATTTATTAGAAAACTTTAAAATTAGAAAACAAAATATTACATACATTACACAGAGCATTTTGAAATATATATAACAATACAAATAATATATTCAAATATTAAAGTAGAATCAAGGAAAACAAAAAAGACATCAATAATATTCTCATAATGGTGGTAATCACTGAGTAAAGTTTTCACCAACTTCTTGGCTTTTCAGCCCTTAATTAATTCAAGTGACTTTGCATACACCAAACATTCAGTAAGGAAAAGATTATATAAATTTATTTATTTATTTATTTATTTATTTATTTATTTATTTATTTATTAATATTAAGATATGACCTCTGGCTTGTCACTATCAAATTTAAATTAATTTTTAAATCGAGCATACATTATACTGCTGACATCACAGGCAAAGACCCGAGCAGTCAGACCATCTCAATTACCATCTGGATAAGCTCACAGAGCAAGAAACATCAGAAGGATCTGAAGACCAGATGAAGACCCCACAGACCACAGGATGTTGAAACTCTAAAGGCATTCCCTTCACCTCACTACCCCCAATTAAGCATACATATATACTTACATATTATGAATATTACATTTGTCAATAATAAATCAAGTACATCCACTGATGTAGAGTAAACTCCAAAGCTTTATATATGGTCAACTTCACCTTCCTTTTTCATTTATTAATGTATTACAACAACTGTAACTTGTCATCAATCCTTTACCAGGCAACTGGACCAGGATGCCCTCGGAGCCAGTATGCTACTGTAGATGCAGATGGATTTTGGACATCCCGCACAATTTGCTTCAGCCGGTTCAATTTTGTGCTATTGCCTTGGCCTCCATTAGGTTGAGTCAATGTTGTTTGAGGTCATTATCAACTTGACGTGCCCATGTTTTCTTAGACGCTTTTCATTGTATCATCGTACAGTTGCTGGGTGGTTTCTCCATAGTAATCGGTAAGAGAGTCGATTTTTGTCCATTCTGTACACATGGCCAAACCATGTAGTCTTCTTTTCCGAATTTCCCCAGCTATACTGGGTTGTTGGAGGCATCTGATCTTTTCGTTTCATTTCATAGGCAGTCTTCGAGTGAGATTCCGAGCATTTTCTGCAAACATCACATCAGGGGTGTTTTTAGCCTGTTGAGGTCTGTCTGCAAAAGTGTCCAGGTCTCTGAGCCATAGAGGAGGACTGGGATGGTGATTGCTCAGAAAAGTTGCATCTTAGTCTTGTTTGCTATATTGCTTTTTTGCCAAAGGAAACCAGTTTAGCGACCCAATGTCAGCAATGACTTGGCCGATTCGGCTGAGAACCTCAGAGGTACCGGCTATTTTCTTCTCCTGTATGATTGACCCAAGATATTTCAACTCCACTACTTGATCAAGCTGAATGCCATTAAGGTAGACTGAAGCAGGAGACCTGTCGGACATCAGTACTTTCATTTTTTCAATATTGATTTTCAGCCAATGATGAGTGCAACATCTCATCTACAGGAAACAAGAAAAGAAAACCAACTTCCTTCTGATAGCACAGTGTTACCTGTAAGGGGCGTTGCAGTACTCCAAACCCCAGACACAACCTCACCACCACCTTCAAATACAGATTTATTATTCACAAATACCCACAGGCTTCTCCAAAGATTGCACAACCACAATTTTTTTGAAGAAGAAACCGTGACAACCTTTAAGAAAAATCTGGATGAGATATTGGGAAAGCTTGGCTATTAGCTAAGCAACCAGGATTGATGAACTGAATGGTCTCCTCTTGTTTATCAAATTTCATATGTTCTTAATTAAAAGCAAAATTCTTCTTCCTTCCCTCTGTCTCTTCCCAATCCTCCACAGTGAGCTTTGTCCTCTTCTACCCAATATTGACTCATAAAGATGAGGCTGCTGGCTTCCCTTTACATTGGACCTGGGACTTGGTCAACTGGGTCAGGTGGAAACTTGGGCAGTACTCCCCCAGCAGCCCCCCTTTGGATTCTGACAGGGTTGCAATCCTGGACTCCAACTTCCATGAGACCTTGCAGGTGACTTAACTGGGTTCAGCCTAGAGGAACACTGCCACCTGCAGTGTGGGGGAATGAACTGCTCCCAGCACTATGTTTGCTGAGTCCAGCCATCATAATTCTCTCCCTGCCAAAATGAAGGATGTAAGGCATTCTGGCCAAGTCAAGGTTCGACTCTGGCCGTACTTCCACTATTATGTCCTAGCTGAGCAAGAAATCATCCTTCATCCCAGCTGGAGGCCTGTTCTTCCTCCCTGGCACTTACAACAGTTAACACAGGCTTATGACACTTTGTGCCAAAAAGGTAAAATATAGCTGTGCATTGTGGGTTTGTGCAATACACTAAAATAAAAAAAGAGATGGTATACAGGGATTCCTTTATTTGTGTTTGGCACACTTTATCTGCCGCCGTGGTATTGTTATCTTCCACCTTGTTGTTAACATCTGTGTTGGTGTGATTAGACTGAGCATCACAGTAAACCTACTAGAAGCTTTTAAGGTCAGGCTCATTAGTCTCAACTGCAGTATTACAGCTTCATTTAGGTTGTCTTGTTAGGTTAAGATTTTGGTAGAACATCATGTTTTGCTTGTCTTTCTTTATTTTTATCCTTTCGCTACACCACTAGGCTCTCACTTTGAATGTCCATAATTTGCGGCACATGGTAGATTTAGACATTGTATTTATATAGCACTTTTCTCACTACACAAAGCACTTTACATGGAGAGTGGGGAGCTGTGAGGCACCTTATCACGTAAGCTGATTACCCTCACAAATTTGACTTTTGATTGGGTTATGGCTTTGGTTCTGCCAAATCTCGTCCTATCAGAGTTTCTTCTAGTTTCCGTTTGATTTTGGATTGTGTAGGACACCACTGTACTCACTGACACTTTGATTTTTGTTTTGCAATTTCTCTAAATGAAAGGCATAAACTACTAAAGGTAAAAATACTCTGTCTCATTTTATTTGTTAATTGCTATTTTCTTGCCATTATCACTGGAATTTTGTCTAAGCAGTACTTCAGAGGGTATAGTAATACATTCTGTTCCAACTCTGCTTTAAGTCAGTTAGAGGGTTTTTTAAAGTAACCAACATAAGTTCGGACACCAGTGCAAATTGTTTTCTTCAACTTGCGAGGCGTAATTTACTTTAAATGCTACAGAACATCTGTAGGTTGTAACTTATTAGTTGTTCCATGCGGAAGGCCCATTTGTAATATTCTGATATTTCCTTTTTTCAGTTTTTGCTAACCTAAACTTTAAATTTAAACCAGTTTATTGCTTACCTTTTCACTATTTTTGGTCATTCACTCCATTTCAACTGATTAAATCTTAAGAAAAACTGGAAAAACTAAGGTGTTCTTATACTTTTGACCATAAATAAATAAATTTGTAATAAGCTGTAAAAGATTATTATTTATTAACTAAAAATTCCATGATAGATAAACAGATAGATTTACCCCAGGGGGTAAAGTTGGCTTTTTACAAAAACTCATTCAATAAATAAATACAATATTAGATTGATAAATAAATCAGTACAGGTATATATACACAAATACATGCTCTGAACTCATACCAGAATGATTAAAAAGGAAAAAAGTTTAAGAAGAAGTGAGGCATGGCCGGACACAGAGGCTTGTTGGTTCAGTGAAAGTCAATAAGTAGTTCCTTGGTTTTACTGTTGTTAAGTTGCAGACAATTCTCTTTGAACCAAAAACAAAGTTCTCCACCTGACTCTTCTCCACTGTTTCACAATTTCATACATAAGAGCAGAGTCATCTGAGAATTTCTGGAAGTGAAATGAGCTGGTGTTATATTTATAGTCTGAGGTGTGCAGAGTGTAGAGAAAAGCAGACAGGCCTGTTCCTTGTGGTGCTCCACTGTTGCTCACACAGTCCTTGAGTCTCACAAACTATGGGACATGATCCAGGACATCCTCCTGCGTATCTCTGAGCGAACCCCTTAATAGATGATGAGGTTAATGAAGCAGTGCAGGCATAGATTCAGGAGCTGCCAAAAAGCTTTTTCTCCCAAGGAATGAAAAAGTTATTGAAGCGATACAAGAAGTGCATCAACTTGTAGTGAGAATATGTAGAGAAGTGATTGAAATGTTATGTTCATCTGTCCACAGTTACCAGTATTAAAGGGTAAGTTGCTTTCACGTTTTGATTCTCCCTCGCATTTTTCTTGAAAGTCTGTAACTAAGCTGTCATACACTGCTGTCTAAATGAGAGTAATTCCATGCCAGACCAGTGGGTGGCGGAGTGCACTGACCTTTATTCTCGCTTTCCTGCAGACCGTTCACGGGAAATTCCACCTGGCCCTAGTGACATCACTTCCGGTGAAGAACCCATGACTGAAGAGACTTCCTGTTCCGGCCCTTTTGATGATGTCACGTCTGGGTCTGAACCTATGGAAGAGGACCCCTCCACTTCTGCCCTCAATGACTTCACTTCCTTTTCTGGCCTTTAATGCTGCCATATTGGACTAACATTGTCAGTTCTGTTTTGGACTCTGTTCTGAGCACATCAGTGCTGGAAATTTAAACATTTGCAGCCAGAAAATATTATATGGGTGGCTGCCCCAAACCTTTTTATGACTCTTGTGTCTGCTTTTTGTGACAAAGCATTCCACTACAATTTGCACTATGTGTATAATTGTATGTGAGAAATACAATTTGATTTGATTTGATTTCATAATGGACTACATCTGATCCATTGCCAGTAAATAATAAAAAAAATGTAATTTTTAAGGAGTTTGCATGTTCTCCCTGTGTCTGCGTGGGTTTCCTCCGGGTGCTCCGGTTTCCTTACCCACAGTCCAAAGACGTGCAGGTTAGGTGCATTGGAGATCCTAAATTGTCCCTATTGTGTGCTTGGTGTGTGGGTGTGTGTGACCTGTGGTGGGCTGGCGCCCTGCCCGGGGTTTCTTCCTGCCTTGCACCCTGTGCTGGCTGGGATTGGCTCCAGCAGACCCCTGTGACACTGTGTTAGGATATAGCAGGTTGGAAAATGACTGACTGACTAACTAATTCAAATTAAAGTTGTTTTTTTTCACCTGGAGCAGAGTGGAAATGATCTTGTTATCAAATTGAAAAAATAACTTTGCTCTTCCATAAAATGTTTTGGTTTAGTGACCAGATATTTGAATGTCATCAACAATACAATACAGACTAATAAAACAGACCTGGAGGTTTGGGAGGAGGACCAGTAGTAAGGTAAATGAGAATGCTGCGTTTACACGCATTTTGCCACTAGAGGTCACATGAGGTGTGGTTTAGACAAGTAGTAGCACTATTCCTTAACCTCAGCGCCAACTGTTTGAAAAGCACAATGACAATGTGGCTTCAGTCTGGTGCTTGGTAACATAAAGCAAACCCATTTTTCTGGATCAACAATATAACGATGCACAAGGTCAGTAATATACTTGGGGAGCTTGGGCATGGAGGGCTCTATAAGTAGCAACAAGGATCTTAAATTTGAATCCTAAATTCTACTAGTATTCAATGGAGGGGTGATAAAATAGGTGCAATATTTTTGTATTTTGTATAGTGTGCAGATGGTTCAAGGCAGATTTACTCAGACAAGTAAATAATGAATTACAATGGCCTAGGCAGGATGAGATAAAACCATGGACAAGCATTTTTGTCTCTGTCTTAGTGACCATGGTTCTAAGCCTAGAAAGTTTTCTCAGCCGGAAGAAATAACAACGACTGAGAGACCTGATGTCGGTATCAAAGGTGAGAGACTGATCCAAAATGGTATCCAGGTTAAGAAGACATGTTTGAGTGGAAGTGGATATCCTCTATCAGAGATGGCTGGGCTGGTGACCCGGCCGGGACGCCCAGGAGGACCGGAGGAGGGCTTACGCCTTCCCCAGACCATGTAGGGGCGACCGCCCTGGTTCCTTTGGTGGCCACGGGTACAGAGCTTTGAAACTCTATCCTGTAGGGGCCCGTGGTCACCGCCAGGGGGTGCTCCTGTGACTTTGGAGCCCTGGACCTCAGCACTTCCGCCACACCCGGGAGTGCTGAGGGGAAGAGGAGTAAGGACACCCGGAGTGCTTCTGGGGCTGCAGCCAGAACTTCCGCCACACTGGGGTGTGTTGGTGGGAGATTGCCGGAACACACCTGGAGTACATCCGGGTGCATATAAAAGGGGCCGCCTCCCTTCATGTGAAGGCTGGAGTCAGGAGTGTAGAGAACGAGGTCTTGGGAGGAGGCAAAGAGGCGGCCTGAAGAAAGGAAGGCAGTGTGTTGTGGCCAGGACTTTGGGGAACTTTTGGGGTTGCTGCACTGTATAATGGACTTAAATAAACGTATGTTGGGGTGACGTCAACGTGTCCGCCTGTCTGTGTCCGGGCCAGCTTCCACACCTCACAATTCTTTAACTAATGACAGGTTGCAATTCAAGAGGAGCAAAGATCAAGACCTCAGTCTTCTTTGGATTGAACTGTAAGTAATCGGCAGATAACCAATTATTAACTTCCAGCAGACAATCAGCCAGGCTTGCCAGCTTGTGTAACTGCTGAGGCTTGAAAGAGCAGTAAAGCTAAATGTCGTCATCATAAAAGTGATAGGAGACTCCATTAAATGACCTAATAATATGAGCTAAGGGTAAAACGTATAGCAAAAATAAGAATGGGATCAAGGACAGATCCCTGAGGCAACAATATGATAGTGAGGCCCTAATTATTACAAATGCAAGTTAAAGACAAGAAGGCATTAAAATTTATATATATATATCATGTTTCAGTCTGGCTTCCTCTCCTGGCTGGGATTTAAATCATTCTGTTACATCTTCTTTGTTCATTTTTGATTGTTTTGTTTGTATTCATTTTATTTCTGTTTATAAGCACTTTTCAATGCATGTGTTATGCTCCATGTGTTTTGTGGGTGGTCCCTCAAGAGGCCAATCATTCCTAGTAACTGCCCACCACTCTATAATTCCCATAGGGTCCCCCCCCCAGGTTCCTGGTGGTGTATTTCGAATGTGCTTAGGAGTGGTAAGTTCTTTTGTTCTGAGGCGCTTTACTTATTACCAGTTTACTGGATTTTGGCTTTTTGCTAGAATTTGTATGAGGACTTTGCTTTTAGATTGCCTTTTGAGAAGCCATTTGCCTTTTTTGCTCAATGGAGCTTTCTGTAACAGAGTATAAAACTAAATATTTTTATTTATAAGGATTCTTTGTTGCCCTTGTTACCAGAAGATGATTTTTGAAGGTCTTTACCTCCTCTAGTGGGCATTTTTGGGATGTTTTGGACCTCTTTGCAGCCTTTTTGGAGGCCTCATGCCATTTCAGCCATTAATGTGTTGCAGAAGCATGAAAGTACATAAAATACAGCACAGAATGGATATATCAGAAAAAAAGAGCATTTCTGTGATTGCAAGGTTATTTTAGTATTACAATAGTCACTACATTTGCCAATAGTGTAGCAGGATAAAGTACATGTTTGAAGTATCCACATAAAAGTATTTTTATTTCCAAGTAATTGTTTGAGTCTGCAATGTTCAAATTTTCCATTTTCCGTAAGACAACAGAGTAACACAAAGCACAGATAAGGGTATATGACATTAATCCAGAACATAACATTCTTAAATCAGCTTAATCCAATGTGATTTTAGGCACATATTGCAGACGTAGAAAACACACAAACTTCATACATTGCAATGGTCAGAGCAGCAACCCGGCTAGAATGGATTCCCGCCAACACCACAAGACACGCAGAAGAGTGGCACACCAGGTTAGACATCCCAGAAACAGTTGACAGGAGTTGCAGATGCAGATGGGATGCCAACTCACAGGATGGACAAAATGAATTTAGTATAAATATTAGTCCCTTTCCCGGTCTGGAAGCCATGCACATGGAACTGCCTCCCATGTGCTGGTGGCTCCTCCATATGTTGGGTGGCAGCACCCCTTATAACGAGTCCTGGTATGGTCATCCACAGGGCAGCTTGGGAGTTGTGGTCTCATAGAGCCACCCTGTTGGGTTCCTTGAGAGAGTTAGCAGAAGGTGAGGGTGAATTTCTTCCTAACAAGGAAGTGCTTTCTGAAGATGAGTTTTTTTTGACACCGGACATACTTCTGGGTCTCAGCTTCACACGGAGAGTCTGAGTCGGGAGTGGAGTAGGGCAAAACTAACCTGGGAGGATTGGAGGGGCAAGAGAAGAAAAGAGAATTATTTGCTGTGCTGTGTCATTTAGGAGTTACAGAATCTATCAAAGGTATTTTGTTGAATAAATGACTGTGATCTGAACCAGGGATCGTGTTCGGGGCTCATGTGGTCCCAACAGACATCACCTTGGGAAAGGATCTGAAATCAAGATGCTAGACCTGAGGTATCGGCTCTAACCATGAAATCCACCTTGTAGTTCTGTCCAATTCGTTATGGAGTGCAAAAAGTTTTAAAGGGGATTTTAACTGCTCTGTGTGGCGTGTAAGTCAAGAGATGTTATCTTTAGTGCATATTTTGTGTCATTCTCCTCTCAGGGGAAATTCAGAAGTAGTTAATAGCCAGAATCCAGAGTTATGTGTTAAGGTACTATAAGAATAAAGAAGTTAATTCTTCCCAGTCTAAGAAAAGGAAAAAAACTTAATGGGTATGATTAAAATTAAGATAAAAATATGTAAAGGAAGGGGGCAGCTGGAGTCTATCCCAGTAGTCAGCCCTAGATAAGCGGGTTAGGAAAATGTCAGGCAGTCAGTCAGTGTCCAACCCGCTATATCCTAATACAGGGTCACAGGGGTCTGCTGGAGCCAATCCCAGCCAACACAGGGCACAAGGCAGGAACAAAACCCTAGGCAGGGCGCCAGCCCACCGCAGGTGTTTGTTTGTGACAAATAAAAATCCTGTACTTGAACCGGAATTGTTTGGGCACTGAAGTGTCAGCTGTTTGGAACTCAGTGGAGCCACCTTATAGTTCAATGTGGTAACTAACCCTAGTTGAGGGAATGTTCCTTTCACTCAAATGGCCAAAAGTTCTTATGACTGTATCTCACAGGAGTGAATATACCATTATATGCGTGTACACTATTCAATGTACTAAAGAAAAGTTGAGGTGCTAATTGAGTCACTCCATTTACTGCAACTGTCCAAAACACCGAATCCACGGAAGTGGCGCAGTAGCTGCCTCACAATAAGAAGATCATCACCATGGCTTCAAGGAGTCATCACTTGGTTTTAATGCACTGCATAATATAACAAACCTAGCCCTTTCTCGTTGTGTTTCTATTCGTTTTATGCAAGCGACCTAACGCCTGCAGTGTGACAGAAGTGAAGACAAAAGTGCTAAGACATGACTGAAAAAAAAATCGTGTTCGTTATTACTTAAGAGACTGCCCAGACCTGCCTTCTCACACGTTCGTTTCACGCACTCTCAAGCCCGGAAGCCTCTAAATTCATACCGGCGTGGACATTGCGCCTTGTGATTGGTGTACACGGAGCCAGTAGGCGGGAGCAGATCGCTCTAGGGGATTGGTGTTTCGCTATTGAATGGCTTCTCGTATGCCCAATGGGTGGAGCAGGAGGACTGCAGCCTGTTTGGTTGTCCCAGCAGGCCTTACGCCACGGCGTGGAGTCCGCTGAGGATCATAGACGGTATTTCCGCGCATTAACTCGCCAGTGGCAACACACAAGTTGAAATACATACGGTACCTGTAAAGTTAGGAGAAAGTAAACGGCTGGTCGCATCGAAATGTCGTTAATTTGCTCAAGTAAGTTTTGTTTTTATGTTTCCTATTTTGCTGATATTTGCGTGCGTAGTTTGCGCTTCATATATGAATGGAATGCTTATCGGTGGAATTCGTTCAGGCTGGCGGGACTGAACTCAGAAACTCGTGCTCACTTTTACCTGACTCTTACTGCACCTCCATGGCCGTGTGCCTTGTTTATTTGCATCCCGTGTTTTCCGACCGGAATGCTTACTAAAGGCGCATCGTCTTTTTTTAATAGACAGCCATTCGAGCAAACAGAAAAAAATGCAAGCTTGCGGCCCTTGTCATCTCAAAGCAGAAGATCTCGTCATGCTGAGACCCCTGTATTCCAGAGCATGCCGAGTCTGAATTGTTGATGGGAATTGCAGAAATGGATTCTAGATACATTTTTTATTACGTTGTTATTTATTGTAAAGATGCAGTCTAAGCAGATCAAGTCAGAAGGATCTAGGGGAACATCTGGGATATCTAGGGAAATACATTATAAAACTGCTTCCCCGGACAGACCGAGTATGCAGCATTTTAAATCTCAGACCCTTGAAAATTGTATTCTTTTTTGATGAATCAATGTGTGCTTATCGTTTCACGGATCGACTCAAGCCCAATGAAAAATGGATTTTCTGTTTATCCAGGCTTAGAAGATTGTCACTTTTCAAACCGATGTAAATTTCGTATTTATACGTATATTTGTGCCCGTTTTGTCTGCTGTTGTAACTCTGTAGTTTCCTTCGGGATTAATAAAGATTCTGTCTGGTTATAAATATGTATCCCTTTTTAATATGCCATCATATGCATGCTGTCATCTTTTTGACTTCAAATTTTGCATTAGTGTGTACATTTACAACGCATTTTAACCTTTCAACTGATAGTCTGCTGCCGTCAGATCCTTGTCTTATTTTTTTCTATGAAGTGTTGTTTATTTTATTCATTAACATTAAACTTACTGTAAAAATAACTCCTGTAGTCAAGCCAGTGAGTGTCACGATTGTTTGCATACTAATAACACATAACTGAAAAGATAAGCTCATAAAAATGTTTTGTGAAGTTTGTTTTCATGAACACAATATAAAATTAAATTGGAATGTTTCCTTCACATCACATTTAAGGACAAAGCTGTAAAGAAACTTAAACTTTAAGAAGATATACAAACTATTCATGTATTGTATACAATATTATTCTAAATGAAATTATATATATATTGAGTCACTTTATGTATTTAAAAAAAAAAAACAACAACAATACATATTAATTGATCTGCATATAATTTCTCTGGATTTAATCACTACTTAGGTTTTTTGTTTTTTCTTCATTTGATGACCCATCGTTTGTCTGCTTTTCTGGTGCAACCCCATGCATTGTCCTGCAGTTGTCCACCATTATACTGATATTACAACATTCTGGGCATCTTATTTCCATATTCTTTAGTATTCTGATGGAATCTTTCACCCTGGTCTTCACTAACCACTCTTAAGATTTTCAGGGGAAATTCCAAATGTGAATCCAAAAAATGAACTAATGTTTCAACCCAGTTCCTTAAACCTAATTAATAAGTTTTTCTCAATTTCTTTCTGGTTTGTGTCTTTACTGTTACCTTAAACTTTAAAAGTAATTTCTTTGAATGATACCCAAGTCTCTCGTTCCAAGTATTTCATCGCACCATTAAATTCTGCACCCAAACTGTTTTCTGATATCAGGTCTGGCAAAAATTCTGTCTTTCAGTTTATCCTCGGACAAATCTGGAAGCATTCAGCACAAGTACATAAAACAGGCTTCATCTTTTAATAGGGCTTTGGCAAACTGTTTCATTAAATCAAGCTTAATGTGAGGCGGTGGTAGCAGTGCTTTATCTGGATCCACCGAATGAGGTCTGATGATGTTTTTGGCACCGAGCTGTAGATGTTATTTATTTATTTTTTCTAACTGGCTATTAAATCTCAACACAATGTCAATTCTTTTCTTGCTGAGAAAATGGGGGAGTTTTGCATGCCTTCACTGTGCTGGCCCAGTAAAATACACAGAATGTTTAGGTCCCTATATATGAACCTTATCACATAGAGTAACTGTTTTACTTTGAACATAGATTTTAATATTAGAAAATGTTAAAATCAAACAAGTTATCGTTAAAACATTGATAATTATAATGTGAAAACAATTTAAAAACCTTGGCAGCTAAAAATGTGTTTTGTGAGAAAAATGATATATGATGGAGAGAAACAGTTCATTTTTGAAAATAAATAATAAAGAGGAAAAAAGATAGGAAAACTTTGTATTGAAGACAGGTTTCTTGGTGTTTTCATTAATTCATTGGTTTTGTATTTATGTATGTATTTATTTTTGTCTTCTTTTTCTCTCCTTCTTTCATAGTTTCTAATGAGGTGCCTGAGCACCCCTGTGTGTCTCCTGTGTCTAATCAGGTATTTGAGCGAAGGCTGATCGAGAAGTACATTGCAGAGAATGGGACTGATCCTGTTAATGGACAGCCACTCTCCGAGGAGCAGCTAATTGATATTAAAGGTATGTTTCTAATATGTTTGATTCTCAAGCAGACATTACTTTTTGTGTCTTCCACATATTGTCAAAACACAAAGCTGCAGAAGAATAAAAATATATATTTTTATATAAATAGTTTTTTATATATGTATACTGTATGGGGGGGTTGGGGGGCAGGCAAACCAAATGGTGTGCTAATTAATATGGAGAAATTAACTCGCTGCCTGATGCCTATTCTAGTTCTGGGCAGCAATGTTAATAATTTTAGTCTTTATTTTAAAGATACCTTTACGGAGTTTAAATTCATTTACCACATCATATCACATTTGTACAGCAAGGGACAAAAATACATCAATACAAAACTGCAATTTTAATAGACATTAGGAATTGTTTGGACATAGGGTGGTATCGGGAATGGAACACATTGCACTTGGAGATAGACAGATCTGTAGAACAGGTGTTTATTATTGTTTTAATTAAACATCTTTACATTTGAAGGAATATTTAGGTTAGTGCTGCTGCCTGATAGATGTAGTATTCCAGGTCAAGTTCTTTAATTGGTTGTTGTCTGTGTGGACGTTAAAAGTTCTCAGCTTGGATCTCAAGTTGGTTAAATGGCTACAGACGAAAGAGTACAGGTAAGAGGAGAATGCTCCACAAGGAGTGAGGTCATCAGTGGAGTTTCTTTAGGGTCTGTCCTGGGACTGTTACTTTTTCTGATTTATATTGATGACGTTGATTTTGGTATAGTTAGAACTTATTTTATAGTTAGAAATTATTTTATAGAATTTATCGCAGTAATGGCAGATATCGAAGAGGCAGCAAAAACAACCCAAAAAAGAAGCTAAGAAGCACTCCTCTGCTCAAAGAGTTGTGGAAATCTGGAACAACCTACTGACACATGTAGTTGAAGATGAAACCTTGACAACCTTTTAAGAGAAATTAGGACAGTTTAACTATTCCTTTTAAGAGAAATTAGGACAGTTTAACTATTAGCTAAAGAAACGATCTTGATGGACTAAGTGGTCACCTCATGTTTGTCAGATTTCTTATTTTCTTATGTTCTCCACATGCCTTCAGGGATTTTCCTCCCACATCCCAAAGATTGTACCTTTAGGTTAATTTGTGATTCTAAGTTGTGTGTGAGGTGTGTGAGTGTGCTTTGTGTTGGGCTCTTGCCTTTATTTCTTGTCTTACTCCCAGTGCAGATTGGTTAGGCTCTAGATATTGTGTCACTGAACTGGCATAAGTGGGTTTGAGAATATATGACCTTTGCATTAGTCATTGCTCAGTACATTACAGTGACTGTTGAGCTTGTAAATCAACTTGAAATTAACTGCTCTTAGTCTTTCATGTTGTACTTTGCTGTAATGAAAAAGGTTTTTTCATGATCAAGCAATTTAACCTTGTGAAGACTTATCTGTTCTTAATATTTTTGACCTTCCCCAGTTAGTATGGTGGAGGCAGACAAGACAATGTTTAATTTATTTGTTTTTTCTCTCCTGCTAGTATCACATCCTATTCGTCCAAAACCACCTTCATCCACAAGTATCCCTGCAATTCTTAAAGCCCTACAAGATGAATGGGTAAGTAGAGCACACCCTCAGTATCATGTTGAAATATGTTAGGAACATTGCAAATGTTAGTTCTGTCAGATTTGCTTTGGTATTTATATTGCTGGCTGATGTGTCACACAGTGCAGTTATTCAAATCAAGTTTCCTCAGCCTCCTATTTTTATTTTTGAGTCTGGATTTATTTTACCAGTTTTCTACATGTTTTAGGAATAAGTATACTAACATAGTATTTCATTAGTGCAAGGATAAGCAAAATTGGACCTAGAGGGCTATGGAAGCTGAAGGTTTTGTTCTAAACCAATAACATCTTATTTAATTTTATAGCTTGTTAGCATTTTCATTCTGCCATGTCAATAGCCATTTAGGCTATTCCTATATCATTGATTTTTTTCTTTGGATGGATATCATCCAGATGATTTGTGGCCTGAAATGAATGAGTGACTGTCAGTCCTTTTTTTTTTTTTGTTCAGTTTCCTTTCAAAAATTTTATTAAACCAGATGGTTTGCAATAAATACACATTGATTTAAGTGGAAACAAGTCAGACTGAGAACTACTCCTTAAAGAGCCATTAAAATCAACTAAAGTGGAGCATAAAAATTTTGCTTGAGCAGTAAGGACTTCATCCACAATAACAGAGTTTTCATAAAGATATTGGGTTGGAACAAAAACCTCCAGCCACTGTGGTCCTGCAGGACTGACTTTACCCACATTTTGGGTAAGTAAGTACAGTGTGCCGATTGTTATTTTTTACTCACTAAATAAAAAAAAAATCCCTAGAGCAGTAATTATGTACATATCAGAATAGTTTCTTTAGATACATTTCAAGCTTATAAGTACTAATACAAAAATCACAAATCATATATAGGGTCACAATTGAAATATGGAATATCGGGCACTTCCCTGGACTTGAGACACTGTCTTGAATCTTCTGTGCTAAAAGAATAACTATATTATCTGTTATGGGGCAATGATAGGGATATTGATGGCAGTATATATGCTGGAATTTTAAGAACATGCTTGATTGTTTTAGTTTTCTAGTGATTTTGTTTTCCCCTTTAACAGCTAAGTCATTACAGGGGTGTACATTCTTTCAGCTCTTCCAAAGTACTTCTGCTACTGTGTAGTTACCTTTTTTTTTGCATATGTAAAGCACAGACTTTATTTTAATCCTATGTTGAGAATACACATTGATGTAAACAGAAATTATTCTGAATAAAACATGACTCTAATGATCTTTCTCCAAGATGTACAGTGTGAAAGCTACTATAGCAAAAGGAGAGGTTCTGCAGGTGCAAATAGGGAATGCAAGGCCTGCGATGGATTAAATAGGGCAAAGCAATCCAGCAGGTGGTAGAGATTGACCATTTTATGAAGCTTCATAGAGAAGCTAGGGATGGATGGCAAAGGGTACAAGACCATATGAGAGATAGGCAGCACCACATGGCCAGTGTCTCGGTGGTTGGTACTGCTTTACTAAGGTCATACAATGCCAAGTGACAGCGCAATGTTATCCCTCCAAGGGATGACCGAATATGTCTTGGAAAATGAGTAGAGGGTAGTCTGGAAGGTGGATGGTACTCAGCATCCATCTACTAATGGCACAGTCTCTCTGACTCTCCAAGGTAATGGCCAACTGGGAATATGCCTTGGAAACTTGGCAATTTAAGAACAACAGAACACTCAAGGGGCAGGGCAGGGAAGTGAGGAGAGAATTAGATCACTTTCTAGTTTGCTCTTCACCCTTTCCCTTCAATAGATTAAATAAGTATGCTGAATGATATTCTTTTTGTTTTGAAGTTGCATACCTTGGGGTCATTTGGAGCTCTGCTTTACATCTCTTCTTGTTAACCCTGGAGAGCTTATGCCTGAGTTTTCTCAGAAAAGCAAGGCCTTTTATTGGGTCAAGTACTTGTGTTAAGTTGTAAAAGGTGCACAATGAGATCTTACAGTGTCTCTGCTTACAGCTGCTGGTATGGTGATCATTCTTTTTTTTTCTTTTGTAATTTTTCTAGTTTAATTTCCCCAATAATTATTCTTGTTAAATCTGACATTAAAGACAATTATCTCTTTTTATAGGATGCTGTTATGTTGCACAGCTTCACTCTTAGACAGCAGCTACAAACCACTCGGCAGGAGCTCTCCCACGCCCTGTACCAGCATGATGCTGCCTGCAGAGTCATTGCTAGGCTGACCAAAGAAGTAACTGCTGCCAGAGAAGGTATACCTTAGTACTGATGGATTGTGCAGCTAAAGCTGTGCCAGATAATAACTAGTATATCTAAGCTGTATATAAAAACTATTTCCTTCCTATTAATTTTTGTTTTTTTTTTTTTTTTTGTTTGTTTTTTCTCCAGCCTTGGCCACTCTGAAGCCCCAGGCTGGATTGGCTGTTCCTCAAGCAGTGCCAGCTTCTCAGCCCATGACAGTGGTAAGTTATTGTATTGTGTATTTGCTATTAATTTATATTGGCTTCTCAGTTAAATTGTTTGATCAGTCTTTGTATAACACTGTTAACTCTTTCCCATGAATTTATTTGAATGTAACATGAAAAAATTGATTTGATCCGATAGCTTACATAAGCGTTCATTATATCCAGCATATTTGCAGCATGTGGGGGCATCAAACATCTGGTGGGTTGCCTTGTGTTGTAGTGTCAGGACTAGGCTGTAATTAACATCCAATTTGTAATGGTTTTCATCACTGCTTATTAGTATGCTGATTGTAACACACTCGTATACACCCCAAGAATGATTCTCTAATGGGTTTAGCTACAGTTTTGTTAACTCTGACATTATTTAAAATATAATGAGCAATTGAGTGATGTTTTTCTCTGTAGTTTAACAGGTTGGATCATCTCATATATTTAAAAAAAAAAATGTAATGCTAAGTATGGAATCGCGATAAAGGAGTACAATAGTAACCTTGATTATGTTTTTTTCCACACCGTACTAACATATTCATGTGTAAAGATTAATGGTAACTGTTCTCTTTTTTTTTTATACTCTTGAGAATCCATCCATTATCCAACCCGCTATATCCTAACTACAGGGTCACAGGGGTCTGCTGGAGCCAGTCCCAGACAACACAGGGCACAAGGCAGGAAACAAACCCCGGGCCCACACTCCAAACACACACTAGGGACAATTTAGAATCACCAGTGCACCTAACCTGCATGTCTTTGGACTGTGGGAGGAAACTGGAGTACCCGGAGGAAACCCACGCAGACACGGGGAGAACATGCAAACTCCACGCAGGGAGGACCCAGGAAGCGAACTCGGGTCTCCTAACTGCGAGGCAGCAGCGCTACCCATTGTACCACCATGCCGCCCCTCTTGAGAATCAATTGCATTAAGTGTTACATCTGTTCCTTTTTTTTTGATGATTACTGGAATTCTAATTTAGTTTTTAAACAGAGTCTACTACTTGTCAAAGGTCATTTTTGTTCTTGTTGGCAGGGTGCTGGAGAATCTATGGAAGTGGGTGAACAGGTTGGAATGACTCCTGACATCATTCAGAAGGCAAGTCCTTGTTTAAATAAGTAAATCAGTGGTATTTACTAAGATTTACATTGAGTACAAAGTTTATAAAATGCTGTATAAATGTACATAAGTTTCAGTGTTTTCTAAAGTGGTCTCAAAGCTAAACTAAACCATGTGGTGTTTTTCATTTATGAATTACATATTCATGGTGACTTGATAGTCGTTTTTGTATTAAAGTTTTTTTTTTTTTGCTTGTTTCGCAGCTTCAAGACAAAGCTACTGTGCTCACCACTGAGCGTAAGAAGGTAATAAGAACATAATATATTTCATGTATAGCATTGCACACTTAGCCTTTTTTGTGTGAAGGGTTTGGCCAGTAGTGTAGGAATAAGGTCTTGATAGTAATAGTTGTGAAGAATGCAATTTTTTTTTTTTTTTTTGGTGTACTTTATCTGCTTGATGGAATCAACATTCAGTCTGCCATCAGAGAATTAAAACAAAATAAATAAATAACACATTATGGTAGAGGGACTACTGTTGCCAGGAAAGGGACAGTGTTGGTTATAATTAGAAAGGCTTATGAAGCGTATTATCAACTGATAACTCTTTGAAGAGCGCTATATGAAGATCAACTGAATTAAACTGGTATTGGTCAAATGACTACCCAATGTACTATATGTCTTGACTCTCGGATATTTGGGCATTTTTAAATCTTTTAACTAATCATAAGAAGAGCTTCTGCTGAAGGATGTCATTTCCCAGAAGTGACAGAACCACAGAAATGGATGTTGACATTGTATTTATTAATTTATTTTTACTACTCTATGGCATCAGACACATGGGACGAGGGATTGGATAGCTGTGCCTCCTCCCATTTCTTTAATGTCTGATTCATAAAAATTGTATTAGCTTTGGTAAGGTTCTTAATTTTACTGGACCTTGGATTCTCTAGGTTTTAAAGACATGCATTAATGTTAATCGAGTACTTTTATTAAAAAAAAAGGTCTAGAAATTTAAATACAGAAATACATTTAAAAAGCTTTCATGAGAGAAACAGTGCCCAGTGCTCTGGCACAGGCTGTAGCTCCCCACAACACATTAGTTTACCCATGATATTTTGTTTGTTAAAAACAAAAATAAATGCCCAATAACTTTTTTTTCTATCAACAGAGAGGAAAGACCGTTCCTGAGGAATTGGTTCGTGCAGAGGATCTCAGTAAATATCGCCAAGTTGCTTCTCATGCAGTAAGTTTTGTGACCTTCATGTTGCTGGTTTTCTTCAATAAGATTCAATTATCACATGAGAGCATAATTTTATACTTTATTTTTAGGGTCTGCATAGTGCCAGTATCCCAGGAATTCTTGCTCTTGACCTCTGCCCATCAGACACCAGCAAAGTGCTCACTGGTGGGTATTTGGTACCCCCTTTATACAGCTTGCAAAATGCAAGAGTAGAAAAGCTGAAATTCCATTTCATTATTACTCTGTTTGTTTTATTGTAGCCTGTACATAAGTAACACTTCTTTGTTTTGACACCAGGTGGTGCTGATAAAAATGTTGTTGTCTTTGACAAAAATGCTGAACACATTATTGCGACACTCAAGGGCCACACCAAGAAAGTCACCAGTGTGGTATACCATCCATCTCAGGTAATGAAAAGTTGTTATAGAATTTCATCATGTTTAAACTATTTATTATGTCTTTTGAGTATGTAGAATAAAGGGTATTTCTAGGTCTAAAAATTCTGTGCAGTTCTGCTTTCAACAAATGTAAAAGTAGCATGTACTAATCATGAAAAATAAATCTAGTGAAGTTTAAATCTCAAAGTAGTCTTTGGTAATTTTATTGTTTGCATAGTTTTTAATATTGATTTTGGTCTATTTTAGAGTGCTATAAATCAGACAATCAACTAAACTACTAAATTAAGAAAATAACCACTGCTTTCCAAAGACTAATACTTATGTCCACCTGATTGTATTGTCATTTTTTTTTCATGTTCTTTTCTTATTTCTAATTAGCTGCCTTTTTATGTTTCAGACTGTTGTCTTCTCAGCTTCCCCAGACTCAACTATTCGTATTTGGTCTGTGCCCAACTCCTCTTGCATTCAAGTGGTTCGAGCCCATGAGGGTCCAGTTACTGGGCTCAGTCTGCATGCTACTGGAGACTACCTGTTGAGTGCTTCAGAGGATCAGGTGATGAGCACACTCTTTTGTTATTTTTGAAATTACTGTATCGGTGTTTTCCTTCTACGTTGTCATTGACTTGCCTTTTTGGTTAACTGGCAAATCCAGTTAGGCTTCGTTTTAATTTAGGTAGATGTGGCTGAGACGGTGAGTGAGTGAAACTGAGACCTGGGATGGACTGGTACCACTTCCAGGAGGAATTCTTACCTTGCTTCTGTTACAGTCAAAAGAGACTCCAGCTGCACTGTGGTCCTAATCTTGATTGAAAATGTGTGCATGTTTATGTTACTCACAGGCTAATTAATGCCTTTCTGTATTCATTTTCAGTACTGGGCATTCTCAGATGTTCAGACCGGCCGTATTTTGACCAAGGTAGCAGATGAAAGTTCTGCTTGTGGTAAGTTTTATCACATGCATTAAGACGGGTGTGGATGGGCATTGGGGACAAGGGTTAAGTGTTAAAGAAGAAGTCAAATAATTAAATATTTATTAGTAGAAGCATTGATAACATTTTTGCAAGTTTATGTGAAACTGATTGTGCATATCTTATGTTGCATTGCAGTTACATACCATTTACTTTATTATTGTCAAATGGAGTACATCTTGTCCAATTGTATTCTTTTAAAGTAGTAATATTTGCAGAGCTTGAGTCGGGTAGGGTGTGTTACTGAAAATCCTAACCTTATTATAGGATCCTTCTTCAGATATTTATTGCCGTAGGACTGTCTCTTTGAAAAAAGGAAAATCAGCTTGTATGCGTGGTTACCTACCAGGTAACGCTTGTGGTTGGTCTGCAAGTTGGCAAACATCCACCATGGTGCCTTTTTCATTTGCTAGAAGCAGATCATAGAAAGTTGCATAGTTTTACTGTCAAATAATGCAAAGAGTATGCGACACGTTACCTGGTAGGTAACCACCCATACAATCAGATTGTGATTCAGACTACGCATGCCATTAATGTAATTACCCCGATCTACATACTGTCAAATAAACGAACCACACGCTGTGGCGCAACGTAAAGAGGCTTCGCCTCTGACACTGATGTCCAATGTTCGATCCCCGAGAGGGAGTGCGGTGAGTGGGTACGCCTGATTAGCCCAGAATTGGGGCGAAACACGTGGCGAGTACTCTTTGCATTATTTCACAGTAAAACTATGCAATGTGTGTGTGTATGTATATGTGTGTATGTA
>JANRMT010062856.1:2643522-2657074 GCA_026402145.1 Polypterus bichir lapradei
TTCCTTTATCATTCCAACCGTACCCCCATTAACATGTCTATCGAGGTGATCACCATCGATCAAAGAACTGTCACTTACCAAGTGGTTTCCATGCCCGGAGATGGCACCTGCCTTTTCCATTCTCTTTGTTACATATTGCACGGCCATATCAGGCTCACTCTTGATATCCGGAGGAACATTGTGTCTTATGTATTGAATGACTGGGACAGGTTCAAGGTGTGGACTGATGACGGTACAGGAGATAATTATACTACACAGGAGCACTAGAAGAGTGAAATGCTTAAGTGTACCGAAATGGCCAAATATTTTACACCTTTGGACAACCGCCAATGCCTCTTAAACATCTTAGCTTCACAGGTGACGATTTCAGTAGTGGACACTTTGATGTTTAGAAATGTTTAAACTCTCAAAAGCTGGATGTGAAGTTATCAATGAAACTGGTTGTATACTTACAACGCTTGACAGATGCCGAATGTCTCTTCAACACAAGTCCTACAAATACTGTCGTAACTGAAACAAACCATGAAACTCAAACCGATTATGACAGCAGCAATCCAAGCTGTGAGATTTGAAACAAGATTACTGTTCACATGGCCAACTGTACGTTGCATGCTCAAGAGTAAGCTCAGCGCACAGCTACAGCTTGGTCATATTGCAACTGGAGGGCCGAACTGACAACGTGGCATACAAAGAGATCTTTAACAAATAATTATTGGTATATTTTCCCTCAGTTTAAAAAGGTTTAATTTTATTCTTAATAAAAATTTTAAGGCAGTACTTCACCGCTGCGAAGCGCGGGTATTTTGCTAGTATATATATATATATATATGAGAGAAAGTGTGAATCCGGAAAGTATTCACAGCACATCACTTTTTCCACTTTTTATTCCAAAATGGATTAAATTCATTTTGTTCCTCACAATTCTACACACAACACCCCACAATGACAACGTGAAAAAAGTTTACTTGAGGTTTTTGCAAATTTATTAAAAATGGTCAGGGATAGAACAGTGTTTGGCACAAACTCGGCAAAAGTGCGAGAGAAACTTAAGTGCCGGGTCTGAGCTAACATTAAATAAAGCCGTGGACATCGCAAGATCGCACGAGATAGCACAAGCACAGCTGAGAAGCTTCGATGCATGTACTCCTAGCGCCTCACGTAAACTGACTTTGCAGGACTGGGAAAGGTAAACCCATGCATGCAGTGTGTGATGTCTCAGATGAAAAGGAAGACAAGCTGTTTATTGATGCAGTAAGAAAGGAACAATCCTCTGACGCTAAACAAGCCTTTGTAGACATAGCAATAGCAAAGCAAAGTATAAAGCTTAAGTTTAAATTACGTTCATAGACACACTGCGCTAAATATTCGCAGGCAAATCCACAACTTAATACCGGGAATGCCTGTTAAACATCTTAGATTCACGAGTACCGATTTGGGTAGTGATCACTTCGATGAATGAAACCTGTTCTCTTTACAACGGTTGACAATGAACTTGAGATGGTCAGGGATAGACCACACAAACACGGAATATAACTTGAACACAACACATCCTCCAAATACGAACCTGATTGAAAGAAATAATGATAATCAAATCCTTGATGACAGCAACACTTATAACAGTGACAAAACAATTACATTGACAATCATGTTACGTTATTTTTAAAATGTTTTCTTTTTCATAACTTCTTTAACACGCTACTTCTCCGCTGTGAAGTGTTACGTGTAGAATTTCGAATTTTTGTAAGTAAGCTATAAGGAATAAGCCTGCCAAATTTCAGCCTTCTACCTACATGGGAAGTTGGAGAATTAGTGATGAGTCAGTCAGTGAGGGCTTTGCCTTTTATTAGTGTACTAGCAGAATACCCGCGCTTCGCACAACGCTGACGGAAGGCCTTATATGGGCAGGCACTAAATTACGTGGGAGGCGTAACTCTGCCTCCCACGGGCATCGAGTAGAAGTCTATTATAGTCTATGGACGAAAAAATAGGTTCCAGTTAAGACCATTACGCGTAGAATTTCGAAATGAAACCTGCCCAACTTTTGTAAGTAAGCTGTAAGGAATGAGCCTGCCAAATTTCAGCCTTCTACCTACACGGGAAGTTGGAGAATTAGTGATGAGTGAGTCAGTGAGGGCTTTGCCTTTTATTAGTATAGATATAATATATCTCTCTCTATCTCTATATATATCGCTATATATATCGCTCTATATCTATATAAATAAAAATGTAAATGTTCGTTTGTTCAAAATCTTAAATCTCCGAAAGTTCTTCACCGATTGCTTTGAAATTTTGACACAACGCTGCATTCGAATACACGTGTGTTTTTATATACCTATATTATACAGATGTCACACCTGTGACAGGTTAAAAGCATGCTTTTTTGAAAAACAGCGCCATCTGTTGGACGTAAAAGCAACATACGCTATACTAAATATTTTACGCTCGAGGCTCTTGATCGATCATTGCAAGATTTGCGTGGAAACATCACACCATTTTGGAACACATTAATATTGCTTGCAGGAAATTTCAGGCAAACGTTACCTGTAATTCCTCCATCAACACCAGCGAATGAAATAAATGCTTGCCTGAAATATTCTACTTTGTAGCGACACGTAAAGGCGTTATAATTAACTACAAATATGCGTGTCCAGCTACAAAACGATCGATCAGCTGAGATATTCTCACATCAATTGCTGGAAATTGGGAACGGAAAGGTGCCGATTGATCTGACCTCAGGACGAATTTCATTGCCTCATAACTTCTGCAATTTAGTGACGTCAAAAGAAGAATTGGTTGAAAAAGTATTTCCCAATATTCAAACCAATTACAAGAATCACGATTGGCTGAGTGAACGAGCTATTCTTGCGGCCAAGAACAAAGACGTCTACGAACTTAACAATATTATTCACTCTAAAATTCAAAGCGAGGCACTCGCATACAAGTCCGTCGACACTGTTGTGGAAGCAGATGAAGCGGTTAATTATCCAACAGAATTTTTGAATTCACTCGATCTGCCAGGGATGCCACCGCACGTACTGCAATTGAAAATCGGCATCCCAATTATCATGTTGCGAAATATCAACCAGCCAAAGCTTTGCAATGGCACGCGGCTTGCAGTAAAAAAATTAATGAGCAACGTTGTAGAAGCAACAATCTTGACAGGACCTTTCAAAAGTGAAGATGTCCTCATTCCTCGCATTCCTATGATTCCAACGGATATGCCATTTCATTTTAAGAGATTGCAATTCCCAATTCGATTGGCCAATCTTTAGAATTGTGCGGTTTAGATCTAGACACGGATTTCTTCTCACATGGACAATTATATGTTGCATGTTCTAGAGTCAGCAAACCAGACAATCTCTATATCTACACAGACAATGGAACAACAAAAAATGTATACCCACAAGCATTGTGAAATTAAATATATTAGAAACGTGCGCTTTCTCTTCTTTTCCATTTAACCAGACTGAGCCACAGCAACGTGTGGTCGGGTACATCTATATCTATAGATAGAGATAGATAGAGATATATATTGATAAATAGATAGAGATATAGATAGATAGATATATAATATATAGAGATATAAATATATAGATATAGATATAGATAGATATACACACAGTGAGGAACATAAGTATTTGAACACCCTGTGATTTTGCAAGTTCTCCCACTTAGAAATCATGGTGGGGTCTGAAATTCACATTGTAGGTGCATTCCCACTGTGAGAGACAGAATGTAAAAAAAAAAAAAAAATTCAGGAAATCACATTGTATGATTTGTACAGAATTTATTTGGGTAATATGCTTATAAACAAGATCCAGTCATTCTCCAACTTCTCCACAAAGGGCAGTTGCCAAAACAACAATAAAATGTTAAAATTGAAAAACACAGCTGCGCACAGTTAATTTTTTCCTCACTTTGTCTTCCTGGCAGCTCTAACCTGTGCCCAGTTCCATCCTGATGGGCTGATTTTTGGGACTGGAACAGTAGATTCTCAGATAAAGATTTGGGATCTAAAGGTGAGCAGTCATTCTCAACCTGATTTTGGAATGGGGGTGGGGAGTCTTATCTATACCACAGATTTTATCTTTAATACAGGCAGATGTGTTGAATAGAGCTCATCAAAATCTCACTTTACTTAAATGCCACCTGAATACACAGCTGTCAATGTTTTTTCTTGTCCATTCTCAAAATAACTCTGCTTTTCTACATATTTCTAGGAAAGAACAAATGTAGCCAACTTCCCTGGGCACTCTGGACCAATCACAAGTATTGCTTTCTCAGAGAATGGTTATTACTTGGCCACATCTGCAGATGACTCTTCTGTCAAACTGTGGGATCTGCGCAAGCTCAAGAACTTTAAAACTATCCAGCTGGATGACAATTATGAGGTAGTGTCGTTAGCCTTTTTATTTAAAGCTGTAAGCACCCACTTTATTAAAAAGGCAGTACTTAACATTTGTGCTGGTCTTGTCTTCCAGGTGAAATCTCTTGTCTTTGATCAAAGTGGCACATACCTGGCAGTTGCAGGCTCGGATATTAGAATTTATGTCTGTAAGCAATGGTCGGAAGTCCTGAACTTCACAGGTAAGTTCTGGGCTAACTCTGGTTGCTGCTGTCGGTTGGTTTTAGGAGTTAAGGAAGTAACTGACAGTAACGTGAAAATTGCAGTATAATTATAGGACATTGTTGGCACAACTACATTAAGTAACAAAGTTAGAAATACATTATGTCGGCCACCAATAATTAGTTACAGGTACACTTTTTTTTTCTTTTTTTTTTATAAATCAAATAGCTTCAGTCCACATCAGCATCTCAACAGTATGGGTGTTGGAAAAAAAGAGTTTGCTCACTAAACATAATTTAAGTAGCTGATGTTTTAAAGAAATAAAATAAAAGCGTGAAGATGTTATTCTTAAGTATCAGAAGTTGTGATAGAAGGGGCGGTGTGAAATGGTGCAAGTGCCATCATAGCAAATACTCGTGTGCATGATGTAAAAAGATTCTGATTATTAGTCATGATTTCTTTTTTTAGGCTTTACATAATGAAGTCTATTCTAAATTAATGATAAAACAGGTTGGTATAAAGAGTGTATTATTCTAGTTGGAAGTGGGTGTACAGTTTTGAGCACAAAGATATCTTTTCTTTCCCTTATCATTCCTATTTAAACTTCATAGTCCAGTGCTTTTGTGTTTTGTTATTTTAATAATCGGCCCTATAATCCTTGTAAAGCAGGAAATGGTTCTCCTTTGAGTGCCACGCAGTAGATTAATTAAACCTCTAGAGTTCAGTTCTTAGAATCATTTTGGCTAATCTCAGGAACAATACCAATATGTCTAGTGGTCTTTGGGGGACTGTTGAGTTTTAAAAATAACCAAGACCCATTCTGTAATACTAAAAATAGGTTCCTGTTGAAAGTCTGAATTTGAGGTTTATATTGAAATACTGTGGTGTTTGGGTTACAAAAACAAGACCTCATTTATGAAGTGATTTTACAACAGAATTCTTGCATGATCAGTTTTTAAACTTAATTGCATTTGATTCTCAGCGTTATCAGTCAGAATGTCATCACATAGCATGACCAAATCTCGAGGCCGTCTGAATGTGTGTAAATACATTAACTGCTGGTGCAAATGCTTCTCATTGTTATTAATATTGATTATTTAGCTGACTCCTTTATCAAGGAGACTTATAAAAGCAAGCCCTGTAATACATACAAAGAAGACATTCTCATAATACATTTAGAATACCTTTTTGCTTGGCCAATATCTTCCGTTTCCCCCAAATGGTATAATTTCAGTATATATGGATTAAATACAGATGAGCTGTCCAATGTTTTCTGTTAAGCTGCTTATGTTTACCAAAATGTTTTTTGTTTTGTTAAACCCTCACAGCAGACAATGCAATATGTACGATGCTCGATATGAACAGAAAGTATTCACTGCAAACCCATTTACATAACTGTAAAGTCACAGTCAGTTTAAGAAACCATAGATGTTTATGTGATTAGCAAAAGAGGTATCACAAAAATAAAGGCCAATTTAAAATAGATTGGTTGATTCCTTTAAGACTCTGTCACATTACACAACATCTAGTAGAAGGGTATGTCAACGTATCCATTGGATTACTGATGTGCTTACGTGACTATAACTCATTGTGATTTCAAATGATGGTGGTGTAATTTTCCAGCATAGTTTCACATGTCCCGAGTATTGAGAGTTTGCCCCCTTTTTCTCATAGACAATAGCATGCTGCCCAAAGGAGCTTGTGACCATGCAAAGGGTTTTACAGGTGTGGCAGGGTCAGCTGCAGTCTAGGCCCTTATTTTTTTCCATCCTATCATGATGCGTAAAACACAAGACAACAGAAAGACAAGTCTCTCCACAACTCGTGAGGTTGAAAAAACCCACATTGCTTCTCCTTTGTTGCTGTATTCTATTTAAGGGCGAACACTCATTAGTTGTGATCTTTCATGCACACAGAGCCCACCCTGTTTGATTTTGTCAGGAAGAGTCATACACTAGTTGGACTGCATGTCTGGGTATGGCACACAATACAACTGGAAGCCACCAGAGCTCACTTCACTACCTCTGACACATGAAGATTACATAAATCAAGTCTGTGAATGGTATAGCTGGAAAAAGTGTTTAATGTGATATGGCCTTTACTTGGCAATGTGATTTCATTTTGTTTGCTTAAATGGTAAGTTTACAGATTTTCAATAGTCTGTAGAAATGGTATTGGGGATCTAATAAAAACATGAAAGTGAATGCTGATCTGTGTTTGTGAATGTTTGCGTTTAGACTTTTGTCCTTGTGTGTTTTGTTAAGCAAGTGCTTAACCTCTGCCTCATTTATGTCTGTTTTCTGCTGCTTTGATTTCACTGGCTATAACTTCATCATCCTTTACTCTGTATGTATGCATGTTCTGCCCCTCAAAATAAATGTCAGATACTTCTCTTTCAGAGCTCTTACACTTGGGGAATTGCTATGTTGTATACATATATTGCAGTAAAATAAGCTGCAAAATGTAGTAACGTTTTTACCAAAACATATACTTTGAATGTTAATCTTATTTCCGTAGATGTTGGAATAAGGTTCCAAACATTCTAAAAGCATTGGTGAATGTGTTGGGAACACCCAGAAAAAAATGGTTATGAAATATCTACAAGTAATATTTGTAGTTTTACTGTTTTGTAGCAGTACAAAAAAAACAGGATACTTTGCTTTTACTGTTATCTAATAAATAAGCATAACATAAATATCCATTATTGAATACCCACGACCCATATTGGAAACACATGATACCGTTTGGAAGGGCAGATCTTACACTGATAAGGAGATTGCACCATACTAGGGGGCTTACCCCCTGCTCACTTCGCTCGCCAAACCCCACGGCCTGCGCTTCATGCCAGCCACTTCACTTCTCTGCCCCCTCGCGTTGTGAAGAGGACGGCTGAACGCACCTCAAGGAGACGCGGTTGCTCCTTCAAAACCCCCTCTTAAACAGTGATACAATGTGAAACAAATCCAGTTTTTTTTTTTTTTTACCTCCTCTTTGCTTGATCAGCTGCTGGCTTGCTGCTGCTACCGTGTCACATGATCTGCATCTCGCACTGCACTTTGAACATTTAAACACCTTTACAGCAGCTGTCCTACTCTTTGTCTTTTATTTCCTGCCCCAGGCGTGGATAAATCTGTTGTCGCAAAGTCTCTTCTCGTGGGACACGAGTTCTTGATGGTTTTTTAGTTTATAATTTGAAAACAGAATAAGAATCTGAAAATCTAACAGCATCACATTAAAGTTTGATAAATTCTGAAAAGAATGATACCAAATATATGTAGATTTTAAAGAGTGACATAAAAACGTGACACAATTGTTGCACTTTTAGGTTTAGGATTTCATATATATAGAGAGTAGATATCCAAATTACAATTTCAGTATTTGCAAGATTCAAAAACATATTTACCAAAAAAAAAGACACATTCTGATATAGAGAAAGTGGAATGTGGTGTCATACGAAAGTTGGAACACCCTTCTCATTTAGTAGATGATGGTCTTTCCGTCAAATTGTGCACAGCTGAATCAGGACGTCTAAGAAAGCCTAAGTGGTTGGGGACAGGTGTTGCTGTGACACCGCAATTCGCCATCTTTGAGGGAAGAAGAAAAAAATATGGCAATGAGGTATAAGAGTATGCGACCCGTCATTTTGACAGCAATGCACTCCACATTAATTATAGCAATGAGGAAATGAATGATTTTATGCAGTTTTCTATTTTGCATTATTGTTTGTTGACGTTGGTGGGTCCAAAACAATGGAGCCCAGTTTAAATGGTGAATTTGTTTGTTGCATGTTTCACATTTGGAAAGGCGAAAGGAAAATGAGAGATTGTGAGTTCACCACAAAAATAAAAGTATTTGTAGCATGTGTTATTTGTAGCATCCACCTCTCATTTGTTGGAAAGTGCAAAAGTGTGTATTTGTGAGTTTCATCCATCCCTCAACACCTTTAAATGACCTTTAATGTTCCATTTTTTGCTCAGTGTTAACACAGCTTTTGGATACAGTGCTGTGTTTACTTTTTGGGAGGACACTGTGCTTTTTATTTAAGTTTATAGAAATAAGTATTTTAAAATATGCTTGTCTGTTTGCTCTATCAATTCTGGTCTTTGTGTAAAAACATTTTTTACAGTTGTGACCTACTTTAATGTTCATCAGCTTGAAGATGTAGGGAAAATGTCTGCAATATTACAGAAAATTAATTTAAAAAAAAAAAGAATATAGAAAGTGCAGGTAAAAGTTTTTATCTGATGTGGTGTGTGTCATAAAATCTACAATAATCCATTTAGTGAACAAGCAAACAGTTTTTATGCACTGGGAGTTGGCTTCTTTATGTTTGGTTCGGAAACACCCATGATATTCAGATAAGTGATTTCTCCTACACTAATGTGTGTGTGTGTGTGTTTGTTGTTTTCTTTCCCCCCACAGAACACAGCGGAATCACCACTGGTGTGGCATTTGGACAGCATGCTCAGTTTCTTACTTCAACTGGAATGGATCGTAGCCTTAAATTCTACAGTTTGTAAATGGGATGCTTTCCTTCCTTCCTTTTTTTTTTGTGGCTGTCAAGTTGCACTCATTTAAGGCACAATTTTAGTTTTCTCCTCATTTAGGAAATTAGTTGTTTTTGCAGTTTTTTGTTTTTCCCCCCATTTTTGAATTAGGGCTTATAGCCCAAGCATTGGACATAACTGGCTTGCTCCATGGAAACTGACAGACAAAAGTCAGCCAACACTTAAGCTTTCATTCGCTGGCTGTGCTTGAATTCTGTTCAGTTTGCTTCCACCTTGTGGCACAGCCTGTGTGATTATATGCACATCAATATTCATCCCTCAGTGGGTTAGAGACCAACATACATTGCTTTTGGGTGCAGGATTGCGACAAATGTTTTATGAACAGGTGTTTTATTTTTATTGTTTTTTTTTTTGTTTGTTTTTACTATTTAAAACTGAGCCACAACAAACTTTATTTTAGAAATTTTTTGAATGGATATTATAAGGAGTCATTAGAAAATGGCACAGGATTATAGTTCCCCAATGATTTGGGCTTAGAGCTATTCCATGGATGAATAGTACAAGACTTATGGTTATCATTGCCTTGTAGAATATTTCATCGTTTGAAGCTTAAGTCTGTGAGCTTACAGGCTCTTCTCTTTTTACTGTGTTTTTTTATTGTGGAAATTGCAATTAAATTAATAGTTGAATTGTATTTTCCCATCTAAAGAGTTGCTTTTATTTGTTTTTGCCTCTGCTAAATTGGACTGTATGAGTCGGCTCTTAACAGATTTTGCCTGCTGTTACATCGTTAGTTTGTCTCAAACATACTCACTTGCAGTAAAGTGATGGCACGCAGGGGTTTAACCTAGAGGACTACGTTGTTTCTTTTTGTCTCTGTCTGGCCTCTTCTGATTTGATGTGATTGCATTAGGAATTAATCATTTTGATCATGACTTGAGGAAGTTACCACCCCAGACACACATTATCACATCTTTTTTGTATTCCAGTTGAATGAAATGAAGAACCTACTCAGTGTGTTGTTCTCTTGAAATTGTGTGATGTCTAAGACTCATTTTTGTAAACAGATTCTACTTCCATCTAATAAAGTAACTTCAATGAAATACGTGCGAGTTATAAGTATTATGGGCTTAAATAATAATGGGGTTTGTGTATATGCAAAAAAAGAAAATCCAGGCTAATGGTGCGTTTGAATGTTGTTCAGGATATTATGAGCTCCAACTTCACCAGATCTTAATCTGGTTGGACTGTTTGTGGAAACAGGAGGTCGCTGTTGATTTTTACTTGGTCTATTTAAAAAAAGAAAAAACAATTAAAGGTAAACCCTACATTTATCATGAAAATAAAGAGTAAACTAAACATATTTATTGTGTATCAGTTTCAAAAACAGCATTTATGGCTGACCAGGTTATATTTTATTTTTTTATTTGATACAGTTGACTAAGGTAAAGAAATGGCGTATGATGAGATGTATGAGAGGCTGGACACTAAGGAGGTAGAAAAGGACCTGTACCGATTGGCTAGTCTGAGGGACCAAGCTGGGAAAGATGTGCAGCAGATTAGGGTGATAAAGGATAAAGATGGAAATGTACTCACAAACGAGGAGAGTGTGTTGAGCAGATGGAAAGAGTACTTAGAGAGGCTGATGAATGAAGAGAACGAGAGAGAGAAGAGGTTGGATGATGTGGAGATAGTGAATCAGGAAGTGCAACGGATTAGCAAGGAGGAAGTAAGGACAGCTATGAAGAGGATGAAAAATTGAAAGGCCGTTGGTCCAGATGACATACCTGTGGAAGCATGGAGGTGTTTAGGAGAGACGGGAGTGGAGTTTTTAACCAGATTGTTTAATGGAATCTCGGAAAGTGAGAGGATGCCTGAGGAGTGGAGAAGAAGTGTACTCGTGCAGATATTTAAGAATAAGGGGGATGTGCAGGACTGAAGTAACTACAGGGGAATAATATTGATGAGGCACAGCATGAAGTTATGGGAAAGAGTAGTGGAAGCTCGGTTAAGAAGTGAGGTGATGATTAGTGAGCAGCAGTGTGGTTTCATGCCAAGAAAGAGAACCACAGATGCAACATTTGCTCTAAGGATGTTGATGGAGAAGTTTAGAGAAGGCCAGAAGGAGTTACATTGCGTCTTTGTGGACCTGGAGAAAGCATATGACAGAGTTCCTCGAGAGGAGCTGTGGTATTGTATGAGGAAGTCACGAGTGGCAGAGAAGTACATAAGAGTTGTACAGGATATGCACGAGGAAAGTGTGACTGTGATGAGGTCTGCGGTAGGAGTGACGGATGCATTCAAGTTGGAGGTGGGATTACATCAGGGATAGGCTCTGAACCCTTTCTTATTTGCAATGGTGATGGACAGGTTGACAGACGAGATTAGACAGGAGTCCCCGTGGACTATGATTGCTGATGACATGATCAATAGCGAAAGTAGGGAGCAGGATGAGGAGACCCCGGAGTGGTGGAGATATGCTCTAGAGAGGAGAGGAATGAAGGTCAGTAGGACCACCAAGACAGAATACATGTGTGTAAATGAGTGGTAGGTCAGTGGAATGGTGAGGATGCAGGGAGTAGAGTTGGCGAAGGTGGATGAGTTTAAATACTTGAGATCAACAGTACAGAGTAATGGGGATTGTGGAAGAGAAGTGAAAAAGAGAGTGCAGGCAGGGTGGAATGAGTGGAGAAGAGTGTCGGGAGTAATTTGTGACAGACGGGTATCGGCAGGAGTGAAAGGGAAGGTCTACAGGACGGTAGTGAGACCAGCTATGTTATATATGGGTTGGAGACGGCGGCACTGATCAGAAAGCAGGAGACGGAGCTGGAGGTGGCAGAGTTAAAGATGCTAATATTTGCATTGGGCATGACGAGGATGAACAGGATTAGAAATCAGGACATTAGAGGGTCAGCTCAAGTTGGACAGTTGGGAGACAAAGTTAAAGAGGCGAGATTGCGTTGGTTTGGACATGTGCAGAGGAGAGATGCTGGGTATACTGAGAGAAGGGTACTAAGGTTAGATCTGCCAGGGAAGAGGAAAAGAGGAAGGCCTAAGCGAAGGTTTATGGATGTGGTGAGAGAGGACGTGCAGGTGATGGGTGTAACAGAACAAGAGGCAGAGGACAGACAGATATGGAAGAAGATGATGATCTGCTGTGGCAACCCCTAACAGGAGCAGCCGAAAGAAGAAGAAGAAGAAGACGACAGTTGACAAAGGTAAAAGGTCAGAGTTATGCCACATCTGGGAGAATCTGGGTACCTTTGCTTTCTCTAAATTGCCCGACTCATGGCTCAGTTCAAAAGATGATGTTAAATAAAAATTTGACTCAGAACCTCATATTTAACATTTGTTTGATAACACTTAAGCCAGATACTTAACTGAAACAGTAATTGCATCAGATACGTTTTGGGAAAAATTGACAAGCATGTTGCGGTAAGTAAGATTTCACATTTTTTTTCCCCCTCAACTTTAATTCTTTGACATTTAATACTTTCTGTGACTCTGAATTTGACAACATATTTTTTCTACTCTCATCATCAATATTCCAATATTTGTCCATCCTTTCCTACATCTCAAGGACAACCTAGCAATTTACAGTTAGATCCATAAATATTTGGACAGAGACAAGTTTTTTCTAATTTTGGTTCTGTACGTTACCATAATGATTTTTAAATGAAACAACTCAGATGCAGTTGAAGTGCAGACTTTCAGCTTTAATTCAGTGGGGTGAACAAAACGATTGCATAAAAATGTGAGGCAACTAAAGCATTTTTTTAACACAATCCCTTCATTTCAGGGGATCAGAAGTAATTGGACAATTGACTCAAAGGCTATTTCATGGGCTGGTGTGTTCAAGTCCGTCGTTATGTCTTATCAATTAAGCAGATAAAAGGCCTGGAGTTGATTTGAGGTGTGGTGCTTGCATGTGGAAGATTTTGCTGTGAACAGACAACATGCGGTCAAAGGAGCTCTCCATGCGGGTGAAAGAAGCCATCCTTAAGCTGCGAAAACAGAAAAAAACCCATCCGAGAAATTGCTACAATATTACAAGTGGCAAAATCTACAGTTTGGTACATCCTGAGAAAGAAAGCAAGCACTGGTGAACTCAGCAACGCAAAAAGACCTGGACGTCCACGGAAGACAACAGTGGTGGATGATCGCAGAATCATTTCCATGGTGAAGAGAAACCCCTTCACAACAGCCAACCAAGTGAACAACACTCTCCAGGGCTTGGTAGGCGCATCGATATCCAAGTCTACCATAAAGAGAAGACTGCATGAAAGTAAATACAGAGGGTGCACTGCAAGGTGCAAGCCACTCATAAGCCTCAAGAATAGAAAGGCTAGATTGGACTTTGCTAAAGAACATCTAAAAAAGCCAACACAGTTCTGGAAAAACATTCTTTGGACAGATGAAACCAAGATCAACCTCTACCAGAATGATGGCAAGAAAAAAGTATGGAGAAGGCGTGGAA
>JANRMT010062856.1:2657474-2675238 GCA_026402145.1 Polypterus bichir lapradei
CCCTTCACAACAGCCAACCAAGTGAACAACACTCTCCAGGGCTTGCTAGGCGCATCGATATCCAAGTCTACCATAAAAAGAAGACTGCATGAAAGTAAATACAGAGGGTGCACTGCAAGGTGCAAGCCACTCATAAGCCTCAAGAATAGAAAGGCTAGATTGGACTTTGCTAAAGAACATCTAAAAAAGCCAGCACAGTTCTGGAAAAACATTCTTTGGACAGATGAAACCAAGATCAACCTCTACCAGAATGATGGCAAGAAAAAAGTATGGAGAAGGCGTGGAAGAGCTCATTATCCAAAGCATAGCATGTCATCTGTAAAACACGGTGGAGTCAGGCAGTGTGATGGCTTGGGCGTGCATGGCTGCCAGTGGCACTGGGACACTAGTGTTTATTGATGATGTGACACAGGACAGAAGCAGCCGAATGAATTCTGAGGTGTTCAGAGACATACTGTCTGCTCAAATCCAGCTAAATGCAGTCACATTGATTGGGCGGTGTTTCATGATACAGATGGACAATGACCCAAAATATACAGCCAAAGCAACCCAGGAGTTTATTAAAGCAAAGAAGTGGAAAATTCTTGAATGGCCAAGTCAGTCACCTGATCTTAACCCAACTGAGCAGGCATTTCACTTGTTGAAGACTAAACTTCAGACAGAAAGGCCCACAAACAAACAGCAACTGAAAGCCGCTGCAGTAAAGGCCTGGCAGAGCATTAAAAGGGAGGAAACCCAGCATTTGGTGATGTCCAGGAGTTCAAGACTTCAGGCTGGCATTGCCAGCAAAGGGTTTTCAACCAAGTATTAGAAATGAACATTTTATTTCTAGTTATTTAATTTGTCCAATTACTTTTGAGCCCCTGAAATAAAGGGATTGTGTTAAAAAAAATACTTTAGTTGCCTCACATTTTTATGCAATCGTTTTGTTCAACCCACTGAATTAAAGCTGAAAGTCTGCACTTCAACTGCATCTCAGTTGTTTCATTTAAAATTCATTGTGGTAATGTACAGAACCAAAATGAGAAAAAAGTTGTCTCTGTCCAAATATTTATGGACCTAACTGCACACATTAAGGGTGTGTATGTTTTTGTTGCTGTGCTTTTTCGCCCTTTTACTATTACAGTGAATTAGTTAATACAGAGAACACGTTAGTTTTTGTCTTGCTTGTATCGCAGGCTAGAAAAAAAGAGCATGCATGCTTTTAAAAGATCAGAAATATTAATAAAGTATACATTTATATGTGTGTGTAAGAATTGCCACTAAGAAATAACCATCCATTCATATAATATATAACCTACAGTGGGAATTAATAAAAATTAAAGGAGCAAGTTACTGTTTCACAAACCAAAAAATGGTACTAAAGTTAATTAGCTCGGAAATATAATAACACATATACAAACTCCAAGTGTGAGAACATATAAAGACTGAGTCTGGATATCACATTTCAATCTTGAGATTCTGAGTTAAGTCTTGAGACATGTGGGCATTGGCTGACTGGGAGTTTAGCCTGGAGAATTTATCATTTGATTTAAGCCTGGGAACTTCTGTATTTTTGTGATATGATCTTGGAGTGGAACGGAGTTTGCACAACTTCACACATTCAAAATGCAGAAACACAATTTAGAATTTCTCCTCTTCCATCATTTGTGAGAAGTTACCCAGTATGAGCACAGTATTTATTTGATATGATTGCCCTTGCAGTAAACTTACACCTTTTTTTTTTTTTTTTTTTTTTGTTTACTCTAAAAAGCAAAATGCACAAACCAAAGAAGGTCTTTAAAGGATGTGCCACGGTCAAACTGACAGACGCCAGAAAAGTAAACTTAAGTTTGATCGTTTTTGCGTATATTTGAATATAATGCGAAAAGTATGTACTTGCAATAGCTATATCTGTCTGTAGGAAATAACCCTGCTACCAGTGGACACATTTTGTTGAAGTTTGACGTATTTGCTCTTTGAGGAAATCAGTATGGACTGCTCAATTTTTGATGAGCTATCACAAGCACAGCACACTGTACACATTTTTGAAATTTGAAAATCTCCCATTTGAAAAGCATCAGCAAGAATGCACACTTAAAACGAAAAGATTGTGTGTATTCTTCAATTACTGATTGATTTACCGTGTCAATCGTACCTTGAGAGGAGTTGCTTCAGATTGTACATTTTTAATTTTTTTTTCTTTTACTCATTCAACAGTCTATCCCAACAGCAAAATTGTATCACCAGCAGTTCTGCATGCGGAAGCAAGTACATCTATCTGCTGGATTATTCATCTTGCTAATAAATCATATTTATTGAATTTGTTGGTATTGTTTCTTACTGTACCAGAATGTGGTTATATCATTATATCCTATCAAGTCTGGCCTCTCCCTCTGTCCAGTCCCACAGTCGTCTCCGTGGCGTCTTGCGCAAACCTCAGTCACAGCAGCTCACTTCTTTTGGTCCTTGAAATTTCAGAGTGTGAGTGACACGATGATTAACCCTGTGAAAATAAAAAAAAAAAAAAAAATGTATGATGGATGGCTAGCTGATGCATTAAATGTCTATTCAGTATTTCTGTTACACTAAGGGCTGGTTTATACTTCACTCTCAGAACGCGTAGGCGCTCACATCATGGCTGCCACGCTTTCCCAGCGTTCCTTTAACGTGAACTCTGAGCAGGTCCTCAGAAATTAATGCGATGTGTGCATGAGTTGCAGTACCAGCAAAAAGTCGGGGGGCGCAGTGTGCTAAAAGTTGGAATGTGACATCAGAGTCTCTGTTTACTATCTACATGTGACAGAAAGCCGCTTTGAGGATCCAAAATCAATGTGCGTGCGTCGATGTTTGATGAATGGTTCGATGTGGTGAAGCAAAATGCCGACATACAAATGCATTCGTGGTGCTTTTATATTCAAGCGTCACATATTCCCGATCGTAATGACACAATACATTTTGAAAGTCTCGCATAACATCTTTTGTGCCGTCTTTTGTAACTTCACAACAGCAACATAATGTACAGCGCTGTATTTGAGCCACAGAGAAAAAAAATTAAGGACATGGTGAAAACGTGTATTTTGCGATTAAAGTGGAAATTTCGGCTTTAATCTTGAAATGTCCACTTTAACCTCGTAGTTTATTATTATAGCAGACCGTCGTAAACGTCATCCCAGTTTTTAATCGCTATGAGCTTCTTGGACCTGACAGCAGCGGCAAGCGGCAATAGATCACCACACAGAACACATTAAATGTATGATATTCCAACTCTCTACAAATTTAGAATCTTTAGACTTATACTTGACATCACTTTCATGATGATAATAATCATGACAATAAAGTATGTATGTTACATTTTACAGATGAATTGTTAATTTCTTTTAAATAACGAATACTGTTAATAATTACACACATGAGGGGTGACACGGTGGCAGAGCAGTATCGCTGCTCTCTCTCAGGGAGTCATGTCGCTGGTATTCCCTGCTTGGAGTTTACATGTTTTCCTGCTGGGTTTCTACAAACTTCTCCAGTTTCCTTCCAAAGACATGCAGATTTGGTGCCGCTAAAATGACTAAAGTGTATGTGTGTGCTTGTATTCACCTTGAGATACCCCATCTAGGGATTGTTTCTGCCTCATACCCAATGCTTGCTGGAATGGACACCTCCCTGGATTGATGGATTTAATCATTAAACATCCTTTTCAGAGATATTGCGGTAAGGTGTCATCGGAGTTTAATGGCTGTTCCAGGCAATTCACAACACAGAGAAGCCGAACCTGTTCTCACCGTGATGATATCTCTCACTGCCACCTGGTGGATTTCTCCAGATATACATAAAGTACGCGCGCAAGTATAAACATTCAAACGCTAGCGTAGCAGGAGCGTCCGCTGCAGCATGCATCCCGTTGCGTGAAGTATAAACCCGGCCTAAAAGCAACCTCAGAGCTGCATTATCTAAAGATGACAGTGATTCAGTATTTCTTTGACGCTGTAATTTATAGGTGAAGCCATACAGTGATCTGCTGTCAATTTTAGCTTGAGACTTCGGCATAAATTTTAAATCTCTATTGGATTCTTTGAAAAATATTATGCTTGAATAATTTGAATAACAATTAGCCACAGACCCCCCCACTTCCAACAACTGAACTATAGCACAAGAGTCTATTCATCAGTTGAGCTGGAAGCTGCTGTCTATGAATGCAATTTCAGACACACAGTAATGCAGAGCATTTTATGTTCACTGCAAATTCTTGTAATTACATTGTGTTGTCTGTCACTTTTAAATAAGACTAACTGTTAGAAAAATATGTAATAAACAGAACGGTCACTAAAACATTTTTAAATTCTACAAACTTGGTAACCAAGTCTCCGAACGCATCTTGTGTACATTTTCTTACTTGTTTGAACATGATTGGTCCAAAATGGTTGTGACACGCCAGAGCCTGTACTGACATTTTAAGGCACACAAAGTAGGAACCAAATTTGGATCAGATGTAGGGCACACTCACACACACTCTCTCTCTCTCTCTCTCTCTCTCTCTCTCTCTCTCTCTCATTAGACCAATTACGAGACACACCAGTTACCCTAAGAACAACCAAATAGGCTTTGGGGCTGAGACCTAACTGGACACAAGGACAATGTGCAAACTCCACACAGACCATAACTGAGCTGGGTCTTGAAACTTGGGCCTTACCACAGTGTCTTTGCAACATAAAGCTGTTTCTAATAATTATTATTTTTGTTTTTTTCAGGTAAAGTTATTTCTTTTTAAAACTGATTTTTTTTTTTCAATTGTTCAGTCTTTTAATTTCTCTCTATTATAAAAAAAAAAAAAAAAAAAAATCCTGGAAGAGAGAGACTAGGGAGACGAGACGTGATCTTCACGTGAAGATCACGGAAGACACGTAAAAGACCAGCGAGACGAAAGAGATTGAGGGTCCCGCGAGACGCTCGGTAACCAAACATGAGACTTTGTGCCAAGAGATTGACCCAGGATCATCTCGCGGGGACATAAAACATGAGATTATGAGATTCTTGCAAGACACACCCTACTTACAACCAATATCAAATAAGACCACGGGCAGCAAAATACTCATTCGTGTAAAGGAGGCTTTGAGCACACAGATCCAGGGCTCTCAGCACATATAAAGCGTATTAAGAACAATACGTTTATAGATGAAACGTCGACGACTAAGCGAAGAAGAGCGAGCAGTGCGAAGAAAAGAGACTCAAAATTGTTGGAGAGAAAAAAAATGCAAAAAAGAATAATCTAGGTGCAAATTCAGAAAATAAGGAAAGTAATAATCAGCCCGGAACAAGTGGAATTGAAAAAAAGCACGTTCAGTTGGGCTTAGAATTAAAAGACAGAGTAAAAGACAAAGTAGAACTTCATAAAGACGTTCAAAAACATGGGCGCTATACACATGCAGAGCAGGTTAGAAATTATGAAAGCAGTGGAATTTGAAAGGCCCAAAAAAAAAAAGCGCAATACACATGCAGAGAAAGTTAAGGAATATGAAAGCAGGAAAATTAGAAAGTATCAAAAAAAAAAAAAGTAAAGATAGCAGTAGCGCAAACAAATGGAAATTATTACTCGGAGAAATAATGAAAAGGCAAATAGAGATTGAATATATGGACACAGGTGATATGTCAGAAGTATGTAAATATTGTAAGGCTTTGAAGTTTAAGTCAGAGAATTTCAAAAATGGGCTTTAGCTCACATGCATTTATTGGTTACTTTGCAAAAATAATTATTAACTGCTAACAATGTCGATCGTGTTGTCTGTGCTGAAATTCCAAACCTATCCTGAATTATGGTACAAAGTCATTAAACACACGTCTCACAGACCTCATTTAAAAGATTCAGCACGTTGGGACTCGAAAGATTCCAAATATTGTTTTTAACAAAGTTCTGAAATAAAAGTGAAACTAATGAAATAGCAACAATTCAAAGAAAAAAAAATCTTAAAAGTGTGTAACCAGAAAAACAAACACAGGGGTTGGTGAGCAAAGCGAGCAGGGGACAAAGCCCCCTAGTAGTATAGATTTTACTTTTTCCCCTCATCTGATTTTTTTTTTTTAAATATAAAGTACAAAGCTTCTCAGATTAATAGCGTAATAATATTTAAATAGTTCATGCTTAGGTGTAAATTGTAAGAGTGTTAACTAGATTTTTGTCTGCTTATAAAAATAGAGTTGGAAGTATCAGAATGTCACTTTTAAAAATAAACCATTGCATTACGACTGCTAAGAGCGTTTTGTTTCCTGCCTTTATTTTTACCTTTTTTAAGTTTATTTCTGCATGCTGAAGCAGTATTAGCACTTGTTTCCTTTTCTTTTTGGATCAAATGTATAAGATACATTTTTTTACATGCTTACAAAATATATCTGTTAGGCTAATGGTCTAATCATAGAATTTGGAACAAATGAATGAACAACTACCAACTGTGCTAGTAGGTGTAAAACATGAGGCCAGGCCGAAGAGCAGTGATCAGCTTAAACCTGCAGATTTTCTGTCCTGCTGGAGGGAGGAGACCATAAGTGGTCACAGCTGGGTAAGTTCAGATAATTTAGTTTCGTAAAACATCTTCAACTAGTGCCAAGTAATCAATGTGGAACTCGGTGTTAACGTTTGCAGTGCATCATCTATTGAAATCTATTTTGTAATGCATGTAGTAGTAAAGTGCATTGAATTTGTCATTCCAACAGATGGCGCATCACAAACATTTCATGTAATAAAATGCATTCCTACTAATGTTTGTGATGTGCCATCTGTTGCAATGATAAGTGCAGTGCATGTTTCTCTGTTATATGTCATTTGGTATGGGTTCAGGAAAAGCAGTGGTAATGTTTGTGATGCACCATGCGTTGGAGTAACAAATTTAAATGCTTTTTTTTTTTTTCTTTTTTAAACAATGAACGTTTATGATGTGCCCACTATCAGAATGATAGAGACATAGCAACTAGACAGACACACAAATACTTAGACAGACACTTACCCTTTTATTAAGGTGGATTGCATATCTGTGATGGCACCAAGTTTACAAGCATTTCCAAATGTCAGATGTACTGTGCCTATAAAGAATATTCACCCCATGGGATGTTTTCACATTTTATTGTTATGCAAAGTTGAACCACAGTGGACTTGATTTGGTGTTTTTAAGTGTAAGAAGTCCATCTCAAAAAATGCGCCTTTAAGACGAAAAGAAAATTGGCTACTTGGGCAAAACACAAAAAAAGCTCTAGGCTTTTTAAAGAAGAGTCGGTTCACACGAGAGAGAGAGAGAGAGAGAGAGAGAGAGAGAGAGAGAATGAGGACTCCTTCCAGGTGTGGGTGGGAAAGGGGCGGGGCTAAGTGCTCACACTGGGCAGTTTCTCTGAGCTGTGGAGAGAGAAGGAGGAGAGATCGTTGGTGGCCATGCTTACTCTCGCCCCTGCAGGCTATCGTGTACCTCAATGGAGCCGGTGAGGATGTCCTTCGACCCGCTTGCTAAACAATGGCCAGAATAAAAAAATAATAAAGTTGATTAAAAATGATGACACTTTACCAATAGATGTTCCACCTCTGGAGATCACTGGTTTCTGCACCATTTGTTGCTCACATAAACTGTCAGACCAACACCTCGCGACTGGAAGTGCAGTAAATAATGTCATATAGACTGGCAAGAAGCCTGTTGATTAATATTGAATTTTCCAGAGGGACCAGAAACAAGTGTGTTGTTGGTGACATACAGTACAGGCCAAAAGTTTGGACACACCTCCTCATTCAATGTGTTTTCTTTATTTTCATGACTAAAGACATCAAAACTATGAATGAACACATGTGGAGTTATGTACTTAACAAAAAAAGGTGAAATAACTGAAAACATGTTTTATATTCTAGTTTCTTCAAAATAGCCACCCTTTGCTCTGATTACTGCTTTGCACACTCTTGGCATTCTCTCGATGAGCTTCAACAGGTAGTCACCTGAAATGGTTTTCACTTCACAGGTGGGCCTTATCAGGGTTATTTAGTGGAATTTCTTGCTTTATCAATGGGGTTGTGTTGTGCAGAAGTCAGGTTAGTTGGACGATCATTTATTTTTCAACAGGACAATGACCCCAAACACACCTCCAGGCTGTGTAAGGGCTATTTGACCAAGAAGGAGAGTGATGGAGTGCTGTAAATGGTCATGAAAATAAAGAAAACACATTGAATGAGGAGGTGTCGCCAAACTTTTGGCCTGTACTGTGTTTGCAAATAATTCAGCGGGTCAGGGCAGAATTGCCTGGTGGAGAATGTGAAGTGAGCTGCAGATGAGAAGTTCGCATTGGTTAGGAGGTCAATGGAAGGAGAGCACTGGAGTCTTAGGAAAAGAGGCGCCTGTGGAAGGACCAGCGGGACGTGGGTTGCATTATTGGGGAAGGTACAAGATCTACTCCTGGCTTGATTGAGGGCCTGGTCCACAATACGTGAAGGGTTTTCTCCATCAATGACGAAACTCCTCACTCCGAGTGCTCAATTACAGAAGTCTACGTCATCCAAGGAACTGCAAAAGAGGGTGAGAGTTTTTAGCGGGCCGAGAGTGGAAGGAGCTGTAACAACAACAACAACAACATTTATTTCTATAGCACATTTTCATACAAACAGTAGCTCAAAGTGCTTTACATAATAAAGAATAGAAAAATAAAAGACACAATAAGAAAACAAAATAAATCAACATTAATTAACATCGAATAAGAGTAAGGTCCAATGGCCGGGGGGACAGAAAAACCAAATAAAAAACTCCAGACGGCTGGAGAAAAAAAATAAAAAAAAAAGAGAAGGGTAGAGAAGGTTAACTGTGTGAGTCAGTAGGCTTGTAATAGACAGTGGTTTAAAATCCTGGAAAGCTGATAGAAAGATTGATATCTAAAAATGGTACAGTTGTGGTAGAAATATTGACTGTAAACCTGATGGAAACTCATAAAGTCGTTTAATGAATTTTTGTAGCTGGTTTCTGGAGCTTAGAGGTGGCACCAACACAATCATTGATATATCATTTATACAGGCCCAGTACATAGCCTAGGTAGGAAGAAAAGAAACTATTTATGTGATTCATACAGGCAGGCAGACCAAGTGACTTTCTTGTGATTACAGTGCGGATTGAAACTGTGACCTTGTGTGTTACACTCCAGTTCTTTTGTCACTCGGCCACAGTGCTTACCTGAAGGTCATTATTTAACTTCTGTATTCCTTTAAACATTTGTGTCATCCATTCTAATTAGTTCACAATACATGTGGTTGGATGTTACTGTCTTGGTTCTTTATTTTTTTTTTTTGGCAATGTATGTATAGGTGATGTACTTAATAAACATATAGAGGGGTGGGTGCAGCGCTTTAGTGAACAGTAATCCTTCATAATCTCTGTTTGTCCTGAGTCAAAAAGACTGTGCCTTGCCCTTGAAATGAAAAGCTCTTGCTGGGTTACATTTAACAGTCTCTTGTAAATCCCAGTGAGCAAACAAATCCCTCTGATGTGCATGTTGTGCCGGCTGAAAGAGTAAAATTGAAATCCTCACGTACAAAACCCGGAAAAAAATAGCCAGCCTTGGCAGTTATGTTCAGATTGTACTTCATGTACAGTTTTGTCTTAAAATACAGTGCCATCCATCATGTTTGGGGGCAAAGACTTTTTTTTTTCCCTTGATTTCCCCCTCTGCTCCACAGTTTCAAATTACAAATCAATCAGTTCAGGCATTGTGATTAAGGTGCACATTGCAGACTTTCATTGAAAGGAATTTGCAAACATTTTGGTTACACAACACTTTTTATACATTGCCCGCCCGCCCGCCTACATTTCATTGCACCATAATGTTTGGACACAACAATGGCAGGTCTATTAAAGCCGTTGTCATATTTAGGACTTTGTCGCATATCCCAGCATGCAATGACTGCTTAAAGTCTGCAATTCATAGAAATCACCAGGTGCCGAGGGTCTTCTCTGGTGATGCTCTGCCAAGGCTCTAATGCAGAAGGGATTTGGTCCTTATCACGCAGGTCTTTACTTCTGCCCATATTTTCTGCATTCAGTATGTTGACTACAAGTACCAAATGTCGGCTTACCATCTCGTATATCCCTGACCTTGGCATGCGCCAGTAGTACAAGATAATCAACGTATTTCGCTTGATATGGAAGTGCTTGGAATATTTTGGCTCCTCGTTGTATCTTCTGTTTAGGCAGGGCCGTGCCAACATTAAGGCAAACTGGGCATTCGCTTAGGGTGCAAATCATAAGGGATAGGGTAAACCCAGCCACATGGGTTAGCTACCCAACAGTTGGTTGGCGCACTAATGAGCTTGGCCTAGGGCACAAAATAAACTATAGCATCGGCACTGTGCCTAGGATATCAAAAGTGGGCAGTGAAATTCAGAATCGGCAAATTATGGCAAGAAATGTGTAATAATGAAGGTAAAGGGAGGCATCTTAAAATGACTTGAAAAGAAGCAGTTAGTTTAGTGAGGGTGGTATAATCCACAAATCAAGTCATCCAGGCGTACTCTTACCATGTGCAAAACGTGTATTTTTACGAAAATATTGTTAAATACAAAACTCTTTGGGAAATGAAAGTAGTCCATGAAAATGAATCCCTTTCACATGGGGTTGCACTTTTGAATTAAAGACCTGCCTCTTCCCATCATTTACCTTCAGGAGTCCTGTCTTTAATTGTAGTAATAAAATGCCTTGCTGATTGCATTCCAACAGATGGTGCATCACAAACATTTGTAGAAATAAAACGCCTTGCATTTGTCATTCCAACAGATGGCACAGCAACATTTATCATAATAAAATGCCTTGAATCTGTCATTCCAACAGATAACACATCACAAAACTTTGCAGTAATAAAATGCATTACTACAAATGTTTGTGATGCACCATCTATTGGAATGACAAATTCAATGCATATGTCTCTGTTATGTGCCATTTTGTATAGGATTTGTAAAAGTGGTGTTAATGTTTGTAATGTGCATTTTGTTACCACAAGCATTACAAAGTACATTCCAGTTGATGCTGTACTACAAATGTTAATGCTGAGGTCTATGTTGATTACTTAGATTTCATACGGGCCAAGCTAAGAGCATCAGCTTCTGAATATTGGCTAATCTGCAAGGTATCTCAGTAATATTGTAACGAGAGATCTTGCCCCATAAATAAAAGGAACAGACACCCTACCAGACTCGAGCCAGCAGGCTAACTGCAGGGGCTCGGAGTAAAAGAAGACCCCACTTGGCTACATGGGTTAGTTAAGCGATGGCAACTGTTGACACTTGCCTGTCTCAATCGATGGCTGAACGGTGAAGGCAACAGGAGCCATAGCAACAATGGTACAGAAACTCACCTCTGTGTTGGAAAACAGTGAATACTTCAACGTGCCTGAGCAACGGATATCGAAGATCCCTGCATCCTAGAACCGGACTTTTATTTAAAGATAAACACTGGTGAATGTGGTTTGGAGAAGAGCAGACTAACAGCCTGAGGACTGGTTTAGCACTGATTCTGGTGTACCCCTCGATCACACTCACAATGGCTCGCATCACACGGCAGACCAGATCACCTCACGCCCCTTGAAGATCCTCATTGAACTTGGTTCATGCCAGCCTTAGGATGAGGACTTAAAAGAAGGGGGGAGTGTAGCGACCCCTGGGTCTGGACCAGAGAGGGACATGCTCCTCACAGCCTGGAGAAGGCAACTATAAAGCAGCAGGTGAGGAGTGGGGACACAGATTCTTCTGGCTAAGCCCCTCAGCCTAAATCCGTGGCTACTATGGTCCAGTCCCTGAGTCGGCTTACGAAGCCAGGGGATTGTGTGGTATACGGGTTCCCTTGGACCCCGGGTTAGTAGAGTGAGGCGGAGCCTTGTGGCAGGTATGAGCAAGAAAAAGCAGAAAGCAGCTGGGAGGTGGATGTGAAGACCTGAGCGGCAAGGCGGAGAAGGTGGCAGTGGTTCTTTTTGGGAGCCGCTGCCGGCAATCTTCATACAGAGGCTAATTCCATTTCTCTGTCTCCCATACCCTCTCACGTCATTACAATATTATAGTTACACATCAATCAGAAGGGTAAGCCACCCATTTTGGAAAAAGATAACATTTGGAATAAAATTTTTGACAGTTTCAGAGTTGGAAAGAAATTGTCTAATCCGCGTAATTTTAAAAATGTAACTCGGAAAAGAAAAATTCAAACTGCCAGCATCGGTGGAATTCATAATGATCAAATCCTTAACGTGATGGGTTTAGTTTCAGCATGCAAATCCAAAAAGTGTTTTCTTAATTGATTTGCAGACAGAGCAATCAACCTGCAAAGAGAAGGCTACACAAGTCCATCTGGTGATTCCCATGTCAACGTTTGTACCATCTACAGAAAAGTTATTAGAAACCTTTATCTATACCTTACGGAATCGGGATCAAATGCAGGAGCTCCTTCATCCTTCTCTTCATCTTTTCCTACTGCAATGTGGGGTTGGTGTGCTTGATCAACGTTCTTCATACAGCTCGGTCTTGCACCTCCTTGCCAGTCAGGCTCTTTTCCTTCAGATCTTCTTTTACTTTATTCATCCACCTCCGTTTTGGCCTCCCTCGCTTTCTCTTGCCCTGGACTTCCATTCCCATCACTCGTTTACCCACATCTTCATTGTCTCTCCCCATCACATGTCCATACCATTTCAACCCACTTTCCTGTCCTTTCTTAGATTTCTCTCCCACTTTTGTTGTACCTCTGATTGTCTCGTTTCTTCTTCTGCCCATCTTTGTAACTCCACACATCCATCTCTACATTCATACTTCCTCCACATCTATCTACTTCTTCTCCTGCTCTCCCTTTACTGCCCAAGTCTCGGCTCCATGCATCATTGCTTGTCTCACCACTGTCTTAAACTCCTTTAAACTACACCTTAATTCTACGATCACCCAATACTCTGGATGCCCCTTTTCAGTTGTTCCATCCACTGTGCACTCTGTGGATCATCTCTGAGTCTAATTTTCCATCTTAGGCTACCACTGATCCCAGATATTTAAACGTATCCCCTGTTTTCAAAAAGCTCTCCCTCTTAGTTTCAGGTGCACTAGAGGGGCAACAATGAGACAACCCCCCAAAACAGGAATGATTTAACAGCTGGAGGCCACTCGTTTTGCATTTGGCTATGGTCTGTGTCACTACTGGTAGCATGAGGCTATACCTGGACCCTACAGAGGTGGCACAGGTAGTCCAACTTCTCCAGGAAAGCACATCAATACGTGCCGTGACCAGAAGGTTTGCTGTGTCTGCCAGCACAGTCTCAAGGGCATGGAGGAGATTCCAGGAGACAGACAGTTACTCAAAGAGAGCTGGACAGGGACCTTGTAGAAGGTCCTTAACCCATCAGCAGGACCCACCAGTATCTGCTCCTTTGGGCAAGGAGGGACAGGATGAGCACTGGCAGAGCCTACAACATGACCTCCAGCAGGCAGGCAGGCAGGCAGGCCACTGGTGTGAATGTCTCTGACCAAACAATCAGAAAAAGACTTCATGAGGGTGGCCTCTAGTGGGCACCATGGAGCTCGACTGGCATTTGCCATAGAATACCAGAATTGGCAGGTCTACCACTGGTGCCCTGTGCTTTTCACAGATGAGAGCATATGTGACAGATGTGAAAGGGTCTGGAGAAGCCGTGGAGAACGTGATGCTGCCTGTAACATTGTTCAGCATGACCGGTGTGGTGGTGGCTCAGTGATGGTCAGTCTGGAGAGGCATATTCATGGAGGGACGCACCGACCTCTACAGGCTAGACAACGGCACCTTGAATGCCATTAGGTATCAGAATGAAATCCTTGGACCAATTGTCAGATCCTATGATGGTGCAGTGTCTCCTGGGTTCCTCCTTATCAACGATAATGCCCAGCCTCATGTGGCGAGACGATGAAGGACTTGATACCATTGACTGACCCCCACGCTCACTCACCTGACCTCAATCCAATAGAACACCTCTGGGTGGGACATTATGTTTCGGTCCATCTGACGCCTCAGACTGTCCAGGAGCTCAGTGATGCCCTGGTCCAGACCTGGGAGGAGATCAACCAGGACACCATCCGTCTTCTCATTAGGACGTTGTCAGGCGTGCATACAAGCACGTGGTGGTGGGGTGGGGCATACAAACTACTGAGTAAGATTTGGAGTTGTTGCAGTGAAATTACGGCCAAATGGACGCGCCTGTCTGTCTGCCACATCATTTTCTCCCTTTGATTTTCGGGGTGTCTTTGAATTCAGCCCTCTGTCTGTAGGCTGATCATTTTCATTTCCATCCAACGACGTGACTGCCATCCTTTCGTTCCTAACACATCACCATATCAGTCCATAGCAGTAGAGACAGCCAACAGGATTGAGACCTGATGTGTTTTCCAAGTGTTCCTTTCATTTTTTTGAGCAGTTTATTAAAGTGAAAAGCAGTGATCGGGGCTAAATCAAATTGGATAGACAAAAGGATTAGGGCCAGTTCTACCATTTTAGGCAAACTTTGATGGTTGCCTAGGGCAACAAAATTTGAGGAGGGTGCCATTTTTTTTGTTTAAACCGTGCAGACCTACGAACACACAGGCTCGATACGACTGTCCCATTAAATTGCTTTACATTATTTACGCATGCTAGATGTTTGGTCTTACTGGCCGATGACATACACAGTCCAACAATAACACAAACAACAATAGTTGATAATCTAATAATCCTCAAACTGTGGCATAGAAGATACAGACATGGCAAAAAAAAAATGAAACAATCAAAATGGCAACAAGACTGCAGCTCTTCCGCACATTGCTAACGGCTGATTTAATTCAAACTATAATTGCATTTAAACGTGTTTAAATTTGGCAAATAGCGTTCTCTGTTATTCACCACCATCTAGGAGATTTGCTCACTTGGCACACTAAAGCAGTTCTCTAGAGTCCATTGATGGCTGTGCTTTGATGGGACAGTTGCATTGCATTATTTGCATACATGAAGATTCAGTAAGTAGAAATCCTGGATAAAGGCTCTTATTTAAAGTTAATTATTATACTTCAATTGTGTGATTGTGTTAGGTTTGTCGATTTATTAATTTAAATGACATATGGTAGGGAGCTGCCTTAATAATAATTATGCTTTACATTTATCTAGCGCTTTTCTCATGACAACAAAGTGCTTTTACATAGAAAGTGGGGAGCCACTTCAACTACCACCAATGTGCAGCATCCACCTGCAGCTATTTTGAGCCCGTACTCTCACCCCATGTTAGCTTTTAGGTGGTGAAGGGGTGGGAGAGAGTTAGCCAGTTAGAGAGAGGGGATGATCAGGGGGCCTAGTGACTAGGCCGTGGTGGGCAATTTAGATGGCACATCGGCATACACTCTAAAAAGGATCATTGATGACCACAGAGAGTCAGGACCTCGATTTTACGTCTTATCCGAAGGACAGTGCCATTCCTACAGCACGGTGTCCCTGTCACTGCGCTGGGGCATTGGGATCCACATTCAGACCACGGGGTAAGTGCCCCCTGCTGGCCTTCCCTATCCAAGTGCTGGCCAGGCCCAAACATGCTTATCTTAAAGTGGAAGGCCTGTTCTGAAGTGCAAGTGGTATGGCTGGTAAAATTATAACTAGATTGTCACCGTTATTGTAAAGGTTTAAATAACAGGACTGGTTATTGCAGTTTAAGGAATAATATGATTGTGTGAAAAATGATTTATTTAGAAAAATATTAAATGCAATAAAGTAAATACTGCTACTAAAACCTAATTCCTAGGTGTGTTCTGAAATGTCGACACCTCAACGGTGTATTTCTTCCAGATGGTCTTGCAAACAGACATTACTACTATAAGTAACCAACCGCACCCCTCAGCGTTCTCAAATTGTAAATTCACTGTTTGGTACCCAAGACCTCCGTACTTTAGCGGGCTCCAGTCCTGGCTCCTCTCCCTTGTCCCCCATGTCTGAATGTGATGATTCCACTCAAAGCCAAGGTAGGTAGCCGGGCGCCACTTACAACAACGCCTAGGGCTGACTGATGTTAATCTCGCACAATCCGGGAAAAAAAAGAATTAGGGGATGGGCGCAATAGATGGGGGGCTACTGCCTCTGATGCCTTCCACCCATCTCGTCGCCACTGTTCCTCCCTCCTTATTCTTGGTACTACCCTTTCATTTGCGACTCCAACCTAAATGCTATCCGAAAACTACAACAGGAGCTCCGCTAACACAATTTATTGGATAATTGGAACTGTTACTGAACTATAATATTCCCCGATGACGTTCACTACCACACGCATCAGCTTTTCATGTTATTGTAGTCAGCGGACACTCTCACGTGACCAGGGTAGCATTTCCTCGCGATGGTGCGCAAAAAAAAAAAAAAAAAAAAAAATCAGGTCGTCATGTGACCGACAGACTACGGTCGCGTGAGTGGGTGGCTTGGTGAAGCCCAGTTGGACGGCGCCATTTTGCTAGTCGGGTTGGTGCTGCTGGACGCTCCTGCAGGTGAGGTTGTTCCTGTAGCCGGCGCGCTATTTTTATTTCTTTCTTTCATTATTTTAGTAAACAAAGACATCAGCGGTTCGGTGGCAGAACGTTTGTGCAGTTGAACGTTTCCGCAGAAAGGCCACGTTAGCATTTGTGTCAGTTTTCTTTTCATTAGCTACTTACCTGTTTTAGCTCGGAACACTTGGTAACTTTTTTAACCCCTCGCTTGTGCGATTGAGGCCTGTGATCCGGCGCGCTGTCAAACTGATGGGTGCGCAGCGGCTGGCCATCGATTTAAGGGCTTGGGGAGAGATTGTCAAATAGTGTGCTCGTTGTTATTAACCGATCGCGCCATTTAGCAGAGCTTAGCACCTCACAGCTCACATGTCGGCTTGTCATTTTCAGTGTCAACGACTTGGGGAGGGGCACACAGGGTTAGCGCCGGCCAGGCCACATGTCACCAGCTTGCATAATGAGGAAGCCGAGCCGGCCTACCTTCCGGCGGAGCATGGCGGTAATTAAATGAGTCTCGCGGCATGGCGTATCGGGCAGCATTCACAAGATCGTCGGCCTTGTGTTGAATGGTAACCCTGCTCGGTGTTTTACTGAAGTTGCCATCACTCCAACGGGGAACGATCGCCACATTTGTCCGGCTTGATTAGTTGGAGATGGGGGCGGTGCTGATGTCCAGTGTTCAGCACAAAGTGGACGTAGTGGGTGATGCTCTGTTTTTTGGAGGACTCAAATTGTACTTTCTGTGCCCATAGAAAGCAGCTGATTATACCGTGATGGCAGAAGGTGAACCGCAGGTGCAGTTCAAGGTAAGTCGAAACGTTCAACAGTCATTGCAAGTGTTGTTTAAAGTTTTTCTTTCTTGACAGTCATCGCAAGATTTGTGCACATTGCTTATTTTTTTAATTGTGATCCCACTTACGATTTAAATCTGTTCAAATTGTAACAGTAAGTATTTATATGAACATAGATTTTATGATAAAGGGCAAAACCGACTCGTATTCTTCTTAGGACACTGTCAAGTGAAGTGGCTTTGTTGTCATTCCATCCATACAGTGTGTTGCAGCATATAACGTTTCACAGAACCGCACAGCAACATATACATAAACACAGGAAAAGTGCCGAACAGGTAAAGAAATAATAAGTAAGCGAATAGATAGTCATTTAAACTAGTAGCAAATAAATAATAATAACACCTAATGATAAACAACAGTAGTACCAAGTGTAAGAAATGTACTGCATGTAAATCAGCTATAGGTAGTAATTTAAAGTAGTAATAAATAAATAATAACACCT
>JANRMT010062856.1:2675248-2693185 GCA_026402145.1 Polypterus bichir lapradei
AAATGTACTGCATGTAAATAAGCTATTAGAGCAGATCGGAGTGCAGGGGGACAGCATGGAATTCAGAGTCGGGACAGCCAAGGGGTTGAAGCCTTTGCAGAACTGGTTTGGATGCTACAGTACTTTCTGCCAGGTGAACATGAGACACAGTGACCGTGAGAGGGGTGGGCGTGATCCTTCTCAATGTTATAGGCTTTGTGGATGCAATGCCATATAAAGATATCTTTTAATGGAGGACAGAGATGACCCAGTGATCTTTTTGCTGCGTGCACCATCCATTCATTGTAGGATGTTACAATCAAAGACACTGCAGTCCCCAACCCCAGACTCCTCTCATCCTAGCAATAGCCTGTTCCATCTTTTAAAATCAGACAAAAGGTTTTGTAGCATCCTGGCCAGGACAGAGACACTCAGAAGGAGTTTCTATCCTCAAGCTATAAGACTGTTAAATCAGAACATGCCAGCTCGTCCATGGCCTTCCACATACTTAGACTGGACTGTAATTGTACCATGACGTCTACCCTTGCCTTGTTTTGGAATTGGTCTGTCCTTTTAACTATGCACCTGTCTAACTTTGGTTTTGCACAATAATCACTGCAGTATTGCACCTTAACACTTAATTCTACTTTATTCCTCTTAATTTCACTTATGTTCTATTATATTGTTATCTTTCAATCTAGGACTTCTTGTTAATCTAACTGATATTCTTCTAACTTTGCACAGTTTTTGATAAGCGGATCAGGATGCATTTCACTGCGTGTTGTCCTGTATAACTATGCATGTGACAAATAACGAATCTTGAACCAGACAGTGATGCAGCTGGTCAGAACGCTCTCACTGGGGACCCTGTAGAATGTTGTTAGAATGGCGGGAGGCGTTCCTGTAATGCGAGTAGAACTGCATGCCCTACAACTCTGTGAGGGCCAGTGTGGTGTGCTTTGCCATTAACCTCGCTTTAAGAACGGCCAGCTAAATCTGCAAACTAATTATAAAGGCACACTTGGATATGTGGCGCCCTCTTTAAAACCCTGAGGTAGTTGTGTAGGTGAGACTGATGAAAAAACTGAGTGCCATTATGAACAACGCTGCACCATCCTGTCTCTGACACATCAATACTACATCAATAATAATCAATGCATCTACGGTCACCATCCAGGTGAGAGTGATCAGCTAGTCAGCCGGGGGAGTTGGCTTTGTGATTGAAGCAAGCAGGGGATAAAAATCTCACATTACTCTTGTCACATAATCTATGTGTCAGGTGGTCCAATTTCATTCTTATGACGATCCAAACGTGTATCTTCCGTAAAATATTGTTAAATAGACCAGTTCCAGAAAATATCTTTGTGAACTAAAACAAGAGCGCAATCAAACGTGGCTGAGCATTTGAAATGAAGACCTGCTTCCCAACCCATTTCATTCATTTAATCACTAGTCCAGCCCATTAACCCTTTTATTGGCTAACATTGCGCTTCATGTGATAGCAACATTGCAAGTTCACTGAGAGATGTGAACAAATAAAGATGAACATTTATAGAAAAGTGAGTGAAAAGATTTATCAGGGAGAGAACGTGCCTTGGACATGTGCGTACCAAGATGACGCTTTTAACAAGCAGAATGTGTATTCACCCGTGCAGTTCCATAAACCAATGATAAATAATCCTGAGATACTCCAGCTATGGATATGAATGTAAATGTAACGACGGGTGGCAGGTCTACAGTTCACATGCTTGTTCGTGTCTGAGCTCGTTCCATTTTGTTTTCTAGAAGTGGTATAGTAGTACTAGGGTGTTGTACCGTGTTAGCCATTATGAATGTAGTGAGAAGTCAAGCAAAATGACCCCTTTTATTGGCTAACTAGAAAGATTACAATATGTAAGCTTTCGAGGCAAATCAGGCCCCTTCTTCAGGCGGTATTATAGTAAAAGTACATGTGTTTGGGACAGGGAATGACTTCACATATGAATTATGTGGCACGAGTAATAAGAGATTTTTTCATGGATGGTTTAGATATTGTTTTCCAAAATTTGTCTGCAGAGATGCCTATTCTGTCAAAGTTTGTCATCTATGTTCTGCATAAAAACACAAGATTTGAAAATTTTTCACTGCCGTCATCACTACAAACTACATGGGTTAAACGGACTTTATTTTTGAGCGAAGTAGTCCTTTAACTTCGTTCATTTTGCCCTCTTCATGAACCCTTTTACATTTTGCCCAGGCCATTTTCTCTTTCATTCGGGTTGTACACGCTGTTTTGAAGCTTTCTGTTTCCATTGTCCATTCATTCACCTTATGCTCTTGTCATTTGGTTCCCCTGATGATCCTTCACAGGTACATTTCAGCTGCTTGTACGTTGTTTGCCTCAGCCTTCTTAAAGATTAGAATGTGTCCTAACTGATTTTTTTTTCCCCCACCCTCTCTTAATTTTTAGTTGGTACTAGTGGGTGATGGTGGTACTGGGAAGACAACATTTGTTAAGAGGCATTTGACAGGCGAATTTGAAAAGAAGTATGTGGGTAAGTTCTTCCATTGGAACTTTGAGTGCTTACATAAATGCTAGCTGTTTGTGTTTGTTTTAAAATGTCACTCTTGGATGAGACACACCATTGTGACTTCAATACATAAAATACCTTTAGTGCTTATAAGTGCCATACATCTTTTAGAGACAGATGGCACATGACAGTAAACTTGCTATTGGCTTGCTGCTCAGTTTATGTAAAGCCAGGACATTGGGAAATGCATTTGAAAGAATAGAAATCATAGGACATTGTTTTAGGTAATAATGCAATACTTCTTATATATAAATGTCTACGTGTGGAAGTGAGAGGTTGAGTCGGGGTGAGGGCTCCACCTCCGAGGAAACAGAAAACTCGCTTAGCTGCTGATAACACAAGCGGGGTCTATCCAGCAGGGGGAGGTACCTCCCTGGTTGGAATAAGTTCTTTTGTAATTGTGGCATGTTACATAACCCAAAACGATATAGAAATACTATAAAAAGGCGATACGGCGGTAAGAAATCTCATAGGAGAAATAACTTTGCTTTCTTTAATGACGGTTTACATGACATAAAAGACAGGAAGCCATGACAAAACCTTGTCTAGAGTCTGCCATTTTTCGTCTAAGCGTTGGAAGGATTTTCTGGATCGGATGACGGCATCTCCCAGCCGTCCGTTGGCTTCAAAGGTCCATCCATCCATTATCCAACCCGCTATATCCTAACTACATGGTCACGGGGGTCTGCTGGAGTCAATCCCAGCCAACAAAGGGCGCAAGGCAGAAAACAAAACCCGGGCAGGGCGCCAGCCCACCGCAGGGCACACACACCACGCATGCACCACGCATACACTAGGGACAACTTGGGATCGCCAATGCACCTAACCTGCATGTCTTTGGACTGTGGGAGGAAACAGGAGCACCCGGAAGAAACCAACACAGACATGGGGAGAACATGCAAACTCCACGCAGGGAGGACCCGGGTCTCCTAACTCACCCACTGCGCCGCTGTGCCACCGGCTTCAAAGGTGTGCAGGGCAATGTTCCAAGGCTTTATACTCTTTCTCCATGTGCAGACCTCCACTTAGGTAAATCATGGCATTCCAAACAAGGCAAAGAAGATCCAATGTCATGCTGACTCTGACACACAGAAATAGTACACGTTGCCCATTTTTCAGTTGTTCTTAACTTGTCTTGTCTTAAGATGCTTGCCTAGTAATTCTAAATGATAAGCCCCTGTGTGCTAAATCTGGCTTTGTGTTAGCCGTACATGTGAGAAGAAAAGAAAAGCAGATTTAAAATATTTGTACAGAGCACAGTGACATATTAAACTTCTATTCTGATTACACGGGGCCTGCATGTTAGCAAAATTTAAACCTCAGAAGAAAGATAAAGTCGCTTAGCTGCTAACATGTGCAACACGGTATCCCTTTTACTTTTCCTCCCGCCGCTAATACACAAGCGAGGCGAGCACGTCAGCAAAACGAATCCTCCTAGGAGTGAGACGCCCAGAGGAGTTTCTTTCAATTACCTGACATCTCTACATGTCAATTTTTTTCCTGACGATTTCAATAGTCTCTAGGACCCCGGGCTTTTTACAGCACAGACTTACACAGCTAGTCAGATATAAAATAACAGCAGAATGTACCAAAGCTATTTTGTTTTTGTATTTGTTAGGCGTTAGACTACTTTATAAAATAACGGATATACTTTTAATGTCTTTCCTGATCTCCTCTATGCTGTGGGCTGTAGCAGAGTTTAAGATATTTGATTGTTTACATGAACTTGCCTTTTTTCAAATTGGCCAAGTAGTAAAGTCTACAACCAGTTTTCACAATTTTTTTGTGCTATTTAGTGAATTTATTATAGACTGTGATTTATTTCTTGTCAGTTTGCATGATTAGTACTTATTTTACATGAAAGATAAGCAGTTTAAGTGTAATCCACACATTTTTCTTTCTTAATTTAAGACCAGCAAGTCACTTTCTGAATTGGGTTAATGTGTACTGGACAGAACTTTGTATATTCTGAGGTTGTGGTTTATTACTGCCATTCTAGATATTTATGAGGATGTAGTGATATGAAAATTTCTGGCCGATACTGATAGCTGATTATTTGAAGAAAAAAAAAGATTCATTGGTGGTTGTGCTGACATTGGATAAGTACATTTATGAAAGTGTAATAAATGACATTCATAAAATAGGGAAATCCAAAGTGCAGTTATTTTCTGATCTGAAAATGAAACCAACTCTTGCCATACAAATAAACAAAAAGTCTCTGAGTTCTATAATTATATAACTTAACTGTTCTCATTTTAAGTCACTTGTCAGTCACTTGAAATCCGTGTAGGCAACATTAACATTAGCTAAATAAACAAAATATACAGTTTTTGAGTTTTAACTGTTCTTAGTTACACATTTCCAATAGCTATTTTATTTCAAATGAGTAAAAAAATATCTGCCATACCTGATCGTCAAGTGTGATGGATTCTATTACATGCCAACTAATATTTTGAGCCTTTGAATTTTCTTCAGCTGTCCGATGATAGCTGATTGTAGCTTTTTCTTGCTTTATCGGCCGATACAGTTAGTACCTCTGTAGTTATTTGCAATCACAAACAAATGTTTAGACACAGTCAATGTTATGTTTGCTATTTCCAACATTTTTAAATGGCATTAAACACATCAAACCTATCGCATAACGTTTAAGGAATTTTACAGTTACCAGATAAGTCAAAATAGCATTTTAGATCCTTCAGAGTATACATACTAAAAATGAGAGCTGGCCTCGGTATGACAGGCTGGTGTAAAAAAAATACGAGTGAGATAAAGTCCAAACGACAGTAGACACAATCTGATGTCTGGCCACGGGAGGTGCCGCTATTAACGCCACAATTGCACAACCTTGCTGTTGTAAACTCCCCTTTCCAAATATTGAAGTAAGGAATAACTTCAAACGCAGTCTGAACTCAGAAAGTACTTTTTATTGCTGTGGTCTGTAAACAAAATTAAATATATACTCAAAGTCACAACTTTACGTACAAGTACACGTTCTAAATACTCTGCACGTGTAAGTTTAACGAACATTTGAACCTCTTTATATCAAATTATCTATAATAGACTTACTTTTCCGACTGGACGCACAGCATTAATGGCTCAAGTGATAAGAGAAAGGGACAAACTATTCTCGCAATGTAAACAAGTAAACAAAGGAACGAATGATGTGCGAAGCCTGAACTTTCACCCGGAAATATGTAAGAAAAGTTCTACAAGTGTTTCTAATATTCTGCCATTAGAGGTCGCAATTTAACCTGACAAAGGACTTTCTGACACATACCTTTAGCCCTGATGACAGCTTTACACGATCTTCGCATTCTGTCAACCACACTCATGAAGACGCCAACTCCTGAAGTAGTTCCCATATATGTTGATCACTTCTCCAGTCCACCTCATAAGTCACCATTTTGGGAGGCCAGGTTATCTGCTGTAATACTTAAATCCCTCAGCTCCTTTTCCATTTTGTTGTTTTCCTGTCTGGAGGTGGTGTGTTTTGTTTCATTGTCTCTCTGTTATATAAAACAATCCTGGTACGAGACAAGACTTTTTAGCCTGGGACGAGACTTGACTCTTTTAGAGAGATATTTTCACGTCCCGTGAGACGAGACTTTGTGCCAGGAGATTTAACCACGCCCAGGGCCGGAAATAAAAGACAAAGATTAGATGACAAAGTGGAACGTCATAAAGAGGTTCAAAAACTCAAAAAAAAATGTGCGATATACATGCAGAGCAGCTTAGAGAAAATGAAAGTACTAAAATTCGAAAGTCTCAAAAAAATGATAGTAAAGATCACATTAGCGCAAACAAACGGAAATTGTTACTCGGCGAAATAACGGAAGAGCAAAAAGAGATTGAATATACCGTTTGGATTTAAACTTTAAGTCGGAGACTTGTAGATCGTCTAATTCGTGTTGCCATCAGGGAAAAGTAGTGTTTCTTCCCAATGAAGAGGCGAGAATTAAGAGATTTGTTGTTTGGTGAAAGTGAAATCCACATACACAAGTGGCAGAGATGCGAAGTGGCTGGCGCGTAGTGCAGGCCCAGGGGATAATGCAAATGACTTCTAGTGTTTGAGTATGTCAGATGTGGCAGTCTCATTTGCTGATCTTGTCGCCAGGCCGCGTCAGCTAATACAACTGAATATCTCTGAGCATGTCAAAGTTAATAATTCTTTGCATTTATATAGCGCTTTTCTCACTTCTCAAAGCGCTGAACAATTGCAGGTTAAGGGCCTTGCTCAAGGGCCCAACAGAGCAGAGTCCCTTTTTGGCATTTACAGGATTCGAACCGGCAACCTTCCGATTGCTAGTGCTTACCAACTGCCTGCTGACTTTCAAGCACAGCTATGCTTGTCCCTTTTTCTGCCAGCCAATATCATGGTCTTTTTGTGTTCTGATACATAAAACAAGAGACATCAGACAGACAAGCTTCTCTTCCGTGTACAAGGTCCAAAACACTAATGTGCCTTATTCCTTGTTGCTGCATTGTATGCATTTAACTTCCAAATGAGCATTCATTGGTTGTCATCTCTCATGTACACAGAGCAGCGTATCCCTGTGACACAATTAAACCTGTTTGATTTTGTCAGAGTGAGTCGTGAACTAGTTGAAGTGTATTGTAGGGTATGTCACAGTAGTTGACTGGAAGTTACAAGATTGTACCGACTATGTCCGACTTGCTAAGATTATGTAAATGAAGGCTACAATTAAAAAATCGTTGGAAAAGTTGCATCATGTGATATGCCCTCATGCAAACCAGATGGAATAACATATGACGGCAGAATGCTGTGGTTGCCTTGCTTGTTTAAATTCTGCATAAATTGTTGACACTGATACAGAGAAAAGTCCCCTACACCATCACACCTCCTGCCCCAGGCTTCATGGTGGGAACCGCAAATGCAGATAATCATCCATTCACCACCTCTGCATCTCACAAAGACACAGTGCACGGAAACAAAAACCTCAAATTTGGATGGCTACACTGGTCTGTTGTCTACTATCTGTGTTTTATAGCCCAGGCAAGTCTCCTTGCAGCAGTTCTATCATGAAGGCCGGACTCGTAAAGTGACTGCTGCTTGAACTCTGTGAAGCCTTTATTTGAGCTGTAGTTTGAACATTAGACCAATCAAGACGAGAACAGGCCTTTCAGCCCAACAAAGATCGCCAGTCCTATTCACTTATTTCTACCAAAAAAACATCAAGTCGAGTTTTGAAAGTCCCTAAAGTCTTACTGTCTACCACACTACTTGATCGCTGATTCCAAGTGTCTATTGCTATTTGTGTAAAGAAAAACTTCCTAATGTTTGTGCGAAATTTACCCTTAACAAGTTTCCAACTGTGTCCCCGTGTTCTTGATGAACTCATTTTAAAGTAACCGTCTTGATCCACTGGACTAATTCCCTTCATAATTTTAAACACTTCAATCGGGTCACCTCTTAATCTTCTTTTGCTTAAACTGTAAAGGCTCAGCTCTTTTAATCTTTCCTCCTAACTCATCCCCTGTAGCCCTGGAATCAGCCTTGTCAGTCTTCTCTGGACCTTTTCTAGCGCTGCTATGTCCTTTTTGTAGCCTGGAGACCAAAACTGCAGCCAGGACTCCAGATGAGGCCTCACCAGTGCGTTATAAAGATTGACCTCCTGTGACTTGTACTCCACACATCAAGGCGCTATATAACCTGACATTCTGTTTGCCTTCTTAATGGCTTTTGAACAATGTCTGGAAGTCGATAGCTTAGAGTTTACTATGACTCCTAAATCCATCTCATAAGGTGGACTCTCGATTTTCTGACCACCCATTGTGTATTCAAACCTCACATTTTTACTTCCTATGTGTAATATTTTACATTTACTGACATTAAATTTCATCATCCACAAATCTGCCCAAGTCTGTCTGCTATCCAAGTCCTTCTGTGATGATATAACGGATTCCAAATTATCTGCTAATCCACCTATCTTATCATCTGCAAACTTAACCAGCTTGTTACTTATATTCCTATCTAAATCATTTATATATATATATATATATTATGGTCACCACTCTTAACATCAGCCAATTCTGATGAGGTTCCTCGCACCATCACCCTCTGCTTCCTGTGTCTGAGCCAATTCTGCACCCACCTACACAGCACACCCTGAACTCCCACTTCTTTGAGGTAAAGTTAATTAGTGATTTGTGAGACTGGTGATTCTAATCATTTTTATCCTCTGCAGCAGAAGTAACTCTTGGTCTGTCTTTCCTGTGGTGTGCCTTGTGAGAGCTGGTTTTACCATAGAGCTTTATGGTTTTTGCAAGTGCCCTTGAAAAATCTTTCAAGGTTCTTAAAATTTCTGGATTTAACGGCCTTCATTTCTTAAAGTTTTGCTTTCCTTGCATGTTATGGAAGACTAAAAGCAGAAATAATCTTTCTACCAAAGTGCCTGGGCCTCAACAGACTTAATTTGACACAACACAACTAATTGGCTTAAACACATTTAAAGAAAGAAATGCCAAAGGCCTAGCCTTTAAAGAGACACACATAGTAATTAGAAGGCTGCAATTGACTAAATGAAAAGTACTTGGTTTGTGGGCATTTAAAAAGACTTTTGTTTTCCGGATGGGATTTGTTTCAAACCTTTTTTTGTTTTTTGGAAAACTTGTGTATGGAATGTTATTTGATTTTAATGAAATCAATAAAATAAAAAATGAAAAACCTCATACACAGGCATCGAGTTCATTATTTATGTAGTCGCCAGAGCGTAAAGCAAAATCGGGCACAGGTAAAACGTGTGTGTAAAGAAATCACACAGTCCAAAAGTTTGTTTTAAAAATTTTTAGTGAAAGTTATAATCAGATAATCCACACAAGAATAAAAGAAAAAATAGTTACACACGTAGAATAAAAGGCCAAAAAAAGGAAAAATGTACCTTGTCTAAACTTGGCTTTTCTTGAGGATCTTTAGTTATTTCTATACTTAAAAGTTCTTCTTCTGTACGCTATAAGCGCACAGCTTCGTGCTTACATAGCACGTTATCTTTACGTGTTACTTCACACATTCAAAGAGCCCGTAGGCCATCAAGCACAGTCACGTGCATATTTACTCACAAATGTTAGAAATGGCAAGAATATACCAATACAATTCTACTTATGGGGATTATAGGAACCTCCCATAGATTATGCATTGTAATCTAGTAAAATATCCTTGAATCTTATAGAACTAGGAAAATGGCTTTTACAATTTATATTTGCCTTAGAATTTCAAGCGTTTGTTTTTCATAGTCCTCCAATAGTTTGCCTAGACATTTAATTGAGTATGCACAAACTTTTGACTGGTACTTACTGTCCATGTAGCCAGCCATTGCTTTGCCTGTTCGTAGGTTTTACACTGTGTTTGTATCTTTTCTGCAAAATTTTACAAAAATAAAAAAGAAGTGAATGTAATTTAATAGATTAGTTGTTGCCCATCTCCAGAATCTCTGTGCTTAAGTTTGTTTTTCTTCTTCCCTGTCATCCTTAGCTACGTTGGGTGTAGAAGTTCATCCTTTGGTATTCCACACTAATCGTGGTGCAATCAAATTTAACGTTTGGGACACGGCAGGCCAGGAGAAGTTTGGAGGTTTGCGTGATGGCTATTACATTCAAGGTGAGTAGAAGTGCCAGATGTGTGGAAAGGACCTCTTCTGTGCTCTCTAGCTGAGGACTAAAGCGGTTCACCCAGCCTCTTCCTTTTCTTATTATGCACTCTGTAAATATTTGTTTAGCAAAAATCAAACTGCAACAAAAGAAGGCGTCTTATAATGCCTGCATGGTGTTAAAATTGACGTGTAAACGTTTTTGTAATTCACTTAAATATATAAATATAACCTTACCTGTTGTTATTTTCCCTTTCAGCTCAGTGTGCCATCATCATGTTTGATGTGACATCACGTGTCACTTACAAAAATGTCCCCAACTGGCACAGAGACCTCGTTCGCGTCTGTGAGAACATCCCAATTGTACTATGTGGCAACAAAGTAGACATCAAAGACCGTAAAGTCAAAGCCAAGTCCATAGTATTCCATAGGAAGAAAAATCTTCAGGTAACCACTATGTGGGATGTTCTTTTCTCTTACGAGTTCTTATCTCTTCTCCACCAAATACAGAATAAAGATTCACTATGTGTCTGTCTCTCCACCCACAGTACTATGATATTTCTGCAAAGAGTAACTACAATTTTGAAAAACCATTTCTTTGGTTAGCCCGCAAACTTATTGGTGATCCCAATTTAGAGTTTGTTGCTATGCCTGCATTGGCACCACCAGAGGTTTCCATGGACCCAACCCTGGCAGCACAGTATGAACATGACCTTAAGGTGAGTGGGGTTACTTCAGTGTGTTGTATCTGAGAAACACAAAGAGCAGTTAAGTCGAGCCGGTTTGATTGGTTGCTGAATGTCTGATTCTGTGTATTCTCCATGTTGGTTTCCTTTTTAACTGGACTATGAGCTCTTTATTCTTAACATTTCTGTTAGGATGGAAGCCTATGGTGACCACCACTGCAAAATAGCAAACAATATCAAAAAGTTTTATCTTAAAGTTTGGAAACCTCTGGCATAATCCAAACATCCAGTCATATGCTGACAACGTCCCAAACACATGTATTTTACTAAACATATTGTTAAATCAGTAACTCTAAAAATAGTCCACAAACGGGAAGCCCATTCACAGGGGGTTGAGCTTTTGAATTGAAGACCTCCCTGTTCCCCTTCATTGATTGGTTAAGAGTGCCGTCTTAAATTCAAAACCGTGATCCTGTGTGAGTGTGCTTCCGATTTGTCAACTGCTCTATTTATTTATCAATATTTTGTGCCTTGAATGCTACGAGCATCCAACTGGATGAGGTGCCATTGAGGATTATTCAGCACGAGTAAACGTGAGATTTTTTTTTTATGGATATTTTGGATGTTTATTGTTGTCCAGCGTTGGTCACCATTGAAAGTTTGCTCTCGATGAATACATGAGGTTAAACATTTTTCTTCGGCCTTCACAGCAAGCATATATCATAACTAACAGATTAAAAATGTCATTTTTGGGTAGAGTATCTCTTTACATAAAGTTGCATTTATACTTTAACTCTTTGAGTGCTGAATATTTTTTCGAAAAAACTTAGTTTTCTGAAAAGCACACAAAGCAATGGTTCCACACATAAATCAACATAAACCGTCTGTTGCTACGTGCTCTGGCTGCTGTTGGTGTATGTTGGGCTGCACGGGGGCGCCTCGATGGCCAGCAGGAATGCACAGTGGGCCGGCTGCCTGGCTGTCTTCACACAGCAGATGGGTGGCGGTGGCAGTCTCAGTGTGACGCAATATGGTTTGTACTTCTTGTCATCATAAGTGGTAGTCCTCCCAGGCAAACACTGCTGTAGTTGTATCAACTACACAAATGTATTCAAGACCACGATCAATTGGGGACTGATCAGCTGATGCTGAAATCCCATTTTTTGTTTTCGATGTCCATCTCCTGATCACTTGCATGAAATTCCAAGTCTGACAAGTCCGAGTCCGATTCAGCGATCATATGTAAAACATCTCTCGTCAGATGTCGATGCCATTTTAGAGGTTGTTTTGCTCTTCACTACTCACGCAGGGAATCGAGTTTAAATCAACAAAGCCACTTAACTTTCCTTCTAGCAAAGAGAGTCAAACTTAAACGTAAGTGCGACTTTTGTCGCAGCTTACAACTGATTACCGTCCTCTACCACTGAATTTTAACAAAAGTCAACATCAGCCCTAAAATGAAACATCATCTCCTCCAGCAGCTTTCAGCTCTCATTTGGGCAACCAAAAAAACAAGAAACAAATCAACTTTGTAAGTAGCGCCGTACTGAAGCCAACAATGGTCTGCATGTGGTATCATTTAAATAGTGGGTGTAATGTTTGTGCTGACTGCAGTCTTGACGGTTTAATTCCTTTTCCTGTACAGGTGGCTTTAGAAACCGCTCTGGACAATCTCGGTATCTAGAATGGACTAGTCTGTGGGGCTGAATGGCCTGTCCTTGTCATAATTGTTCTAAAGACCGTAATTTTGATTGCTAATATCCATCCATCCATTATCCACACTGCTATATCCTAATGTGAGGTCTGCTGGAGCCAATCCCAGCCAACACAGGGCGCAAGGCTGGAAACAAACCCCGGGCAGGAAACACACCCCCACACCAAGCACACACTAGGGACTATAAGGATTGCCAATGCCTGCATGTCTTTGGACTGCAGACACGGGGAGAACATGCAAACTCCACACAGGGAGGACCCGGGAAGCGAACCCGGGTCTCCTAACTGTGAGGCAGCAGCACTACCACTGTGCCACCGTGCCGCCATTGCTAATATAAGTTTCTTTCTTTTTTTTTTTTTTTACACAGGTCGCTTCCGAAACTGCTCTACCAGATGAAGATGATGACCTCTAACAAGTCCACGTGTATCTAGATAAGGTTTCCCTCAGTGGCGTTCTTGTTTTGTTTTGTAAAGGGAAAAAAAAAAAGCCCAAGAAAGCCAAAAGTGCACTCGCAGGGTCAACTGCTTTAAACGTACCTTTTTTGGGATAAGCGGGTGGAAAGGATGTGCAAATGAAAAACTCCGACTTTGGACACCTTTTTAAATCCATTTGTTTTCAACTTGCGTTTCAGAGGTGTCCCACGGTTATTAGTTCCTGTGTGTTTTAAGCCGAGCTGTGTCCCAGGTCCCCCAGCATTTAAGTATCCTAACACTCGTTCTTTAGGTGTTCATAGAAGTAGGATAAACTCCAAAAGCCTGTTTGACGCCATCTTTTACATTCTGAGGCTGGACTCTGTAGTGCAAGTTATGATGCAAACCTGTTGCCAAAGACTAAAGTCGTGTCTAATACAATCTGTCGCTGTCGAGAAGCACTTCAACTGTTACAGTGTGAAATGTATTTTTGATTTCTGTCATTTGGACTTTCACACTTCTGGCAAAAATTCATAGCCAAGCTGCTCTGGTTTTTTTTGTAATTATTGCTGAAAATGAAATGTATAGTGTTTTGGTGTGTAAAATAATAATAATAAAAAAATCCAAACCAGTAGAAGTCCAGCTCTTCATCAGCAGTTACTGCAGGCAGTGAGTGTACGCTTGAAATTTGTAACATTTGGTTTTCATGATTTTTTTCCAAAACATTTAAACTACACATCTAGGTTTATTAATATTTGTTCTTTGCTCTAGTGTTTTAAAATTTTATTTTTATCTAGTCGAAGATAAATTAATAAAGCAATTGTTTCCACATTATTTGTGTGTAATGGTAATTTGAATGTGTCTTGTATTTTACAGTTGAATTTGAATTGAGATTTGGGGTCTAGGCTGAAATGCTAAGCAAAAGAAGAGTCATTGAGTTTATAATAAAATGATGACCCTTTAAACACTTTTGATATCCTAATCTTGTCCGTTGTATCACCATTCTGGTAATGCATTTTCCATTGTATTGTTTGACAGTTTTTACACATTGTTGTGTCAGCTTAGAAATACCCAGGAGGTCTTGAGATATTTGTTTTACTTCTTGACATTGGTGGCCACGTCTGGTAATAATTTCATTAAGTTGATAGAACTCAGTTGAGTTGATAGAATGGCTGTGGGACATCTGTTGGTGAAGAAAGATTCACTGATCTTGACTTTGCTGACGATGCTGTGATCTTCACGGAGTCAATGGAGGCTCTGATCAGGATGCTCGAGAGACTGAGTAAGGAGTCTGGGCTTGCGAGTGTCCTGATAAAAACCAACATCCAGGCCTTTAATGACCTCTTGGGCATGAGAGAGTGTCGACCTCGTCAAAAGGTTTGCTTACCTCGGCAGTGACATTCATGTCTCTGGTGACTCTTCCTATGAAGTCAGTAGAAGGGTTGGGAGAGCATGGGGGGTCATGAGGTCACCAGAAAGGGGTGTGTGGTGCTCCCGATATCTGTTCAAAAGGACGAAAGTCCAAGTGGTTAGAGTCCTTGTGCGTCCTGTTTGCGAGACATGGACGTTATCCAGTGACCTGAGACGAAGACTGGACTCCTTTGGTACCGTGTCTCTTTGGAAAATCCTTGGGTACCGTTGGTTTGACTTTGTGTTGCTCATGGAGTCCCGGATGAGACACATGACCTGCATTGTGAGGGAGCGACAGTTACGGCACTACGGCCATGTGGCGCGTTTCCCCAAGGGTGATCCGGCTCGTAAGATCCTCATTGTTGGGGACCCGAGTGGCTGGACCAGGCCAAGGGGTCGCCAACGTAACACCTGGCTGCGGCAGATAGAGGGTCATTTCCGGAGTGTCGGACTGGACTGCGTGTCTGCCTGGGGGGTTGCTAACCGGGATCCCGAGTTGTTTCGTCATGTAGTGGGTGCGGCAACGCACTGCACCAGTGAATGCTCCCTAACTTGACTTGATAGAACTTTATTTGTTCCCAAAGGAATATTTGGTTTTTTACAGGTGCCCATTAAATAAATATGCATTCTGAAAGGGCAAGTGAGTGGGCATTGCGAGTCCCAGAATAGCTGGGATCCCAACTGGGCAAACCTGAGTTAATTTGCAATCAAAAAATTAAGAAAAGAAAAAAGCAGTAGGTGCATGATGAAAATTTGTAATTGTAGTCGTCCTCTTATCTGTGCTTTCTGTTAGGGTCCGTCTTTGGAGGAGTTCTGGACAGTCAGGCACTTACTGTACAAGCAAAGGCGACTCCACCTTCTGGTGACGTATGTCTTTGTCTCGTCTGGGCTTCTCAGGCTCTGTTGCCCTCAAGGGGCGGTTATTTGGCGGTTTGAGGGGAAAAAAGGAAACGGGACCATTGGTGACAGTGCCTCCTTTTGTTCTATCCATCCATCCATTATCCAACCCTCTATATCCTAACTACAGGGTCACGGGGGGTCTGCTGGAGCCAATCCCAGCCTACACAGGGCACAAGACAGGAAACAAACCCCGGGCAGGGCGCGCGCACACACACCCACACACCAAGCACACACTAGGGGCAATTTAGAATCGCCAATGCAACTAACCTGCATGTCTTTGGACTGTGGGAGGAAACGGAAGCACTCAGAGGAAACCCAAGCAGACACGGGGAGAACATGCAAACTCCACGCAGGGAGGACCTGGGAAGTTAACCCGGGTCTCCTAACTGCGAGGCAGCAGCGCTACCCACTGTGCCACCGTGCCGCCCCCTCGTGTTCTAATTTAATCTAATTAGGGCAGGGGTCCTCAGTCACGGTCCTGGAGGGCCGCAGTAGCTGCAGGTTTTTAGAAGCACTTATTGCTCAAGTAACACTTCTGCTTCACTTTAGTCGTCTCGCTCGTTCAGATTTTGAACCCTTATTGCTTATTCTAGTCTTAATCAGCTATATTCTTGGTTTTTATTGGCTTCTAATTAGCAATAACATGCAAATGACAAAAGAGAGCAGCATTCCTCCATTTAGCTTGTTACCATTTACACCTCTGTGTGTATTTATCACGCACTATTGGGTTTAATTAAATACTTGGAAGGAAAGTGAAGAGAAAAAAGTGAAGGACTGAGAATTACTCCTCCGTTTTAGCCTTCAGATCATTTGGATGAAATCCTTAGAAAGGGGAAAAAAATCTAGGATATGAGAATTAGCTGACATGGCAGAGTTAAAGCAACTAACAAGCCATTAATTAAATCATTGGCAAGAATCACTTTCTAAATAAGCAACTGGGTTAGAACAAAAGCCTGCAGCCACTGTGGCCGTCCAGGGCTTTGATTGAGGACCCCTGCGTTAGGGGGGACCATTCAGCTGTTAGTGCTGCTGAGTTGATTTTCTTTTTAGTAGTACACACTGGGCTGGCATGGTGGCAGCGTAAAGGGACTGAGGGTCAAGTCCCAGGTGCTCGTTGCCTGGAGTTTGCATGTTCTCTTCGTTTCTGGTTGTGTTTCCTCCCACAGTCCAAAGATGTTGCAGGTTAAGGCCATGCCACATCGACTTTTCCAACGATTTGTTTAGTCACAGACTTAATTTATATGCACAACTAGTCAAAAGTTTTCGAACACCTCAGTTTTTCTTCATATTTTATCTTTAACTCTTTGTGGGCTGAATATTTTTCCAAACACCTCAGTTTTCTGAAAAGCACACAAAGCAAGAGTTTCACACGGAAATCAACATGAAACGTCTGTTGATGTGTGAACGTTGCAGCATGGCATCAGCTATACAAATGTGTTACCAGCTGGGCACCAATCACCTGACGCCGGTACCTCACTTTCGTTTTCCACCTCCATCTCCAGTTCATTTGCATCAAAATCGGGGTCCGACAAGTCAGAGTCCGTTTCAGCGGTAATACGCAAAACACCGTCCACGAAGTATTTCACTTGGTGCATTCGCTTTGGTCTCTCGGCAGATGTCGATGCCATTTTAGAGACAGTTTGCTCTTCGCTGCTCACGTGTGCACAGTAAATCGAGGTTAGATCAACCAAGCGAACTTCCCTTCTAGCAAAGAGAGTTGGAACTAAAACGTAACCCAGAGGGGACTGGGCGGTCTCTTGGTCTGTAATCCCTACAGATTTTATTTTTTTTCTCCAGCCTCTGGAGTTTTTTTTTTGTTTTTTCTGTCCACCCTGGCCATCGGACCTTACTTATTCTATGTTAATTAATGTTGACTTATTTTTATTTTTTATTGTGTCTTCTATTTTTCTATTCTTCATTTTGTAAAGCACTTTGAGCTACATTTTTTTTGTATGAAAACGTGCTATATAAATAAATGTTGTTGTTGTAACGGCAAGTTTTGTCACAGTTTACAGCTGATTACAAAAGTCAACATCCGTCCTGAAAGGGTTAAGACAAACAGACGGCAAAAGTAATCCACAGAAGTTGGGACACCTGCGTAAATTGTTTGCTTCATCTTGCAAGGCTTCATTTACTTTAATTGCTGTAGAACATGTGTAGGTTGTAACCTGTTAGTTGTTCCCTGAAGAAGGCCCATTTGTAACATTTGGAAATTTTCTTCCTTTTCTTTTTTCAGTTTTTGCTAACCTAAACTTTAAATTTTAAACCTCTGGCAGTTTACCGCTCGCCTTTTCACCATTTTAGGACATTTGTTCCATTTTGACTGATTAAATGTGAAGAAAAAGTGGACATACTGAGGTGTTTTCCAATTCTTTGTCCGGTAGTGTAGTCCTAACGAGCCCTGGGGCGAGTCGCATAGTGTGACATAGCCAGTGACTCGCCATTACAGTTCTAGGGGCAGACTTGTGTGCAGCGGACAACAAATGAGTGCCCTCTGGGATGTTCAGTACAGTGGAACCTCGGTTTGCGAGTAACTTGGTTTACGAGTGTTTTGCAAGACAAGCTAAATTTTTTAATAAATTTTGACTTGATAAACGAGCGATGTCTTGCAATACGAGTAGTATGGATACACTTTGTCTGCTGAGCGTCATGTGATCACAACTG
>JANRMT010062856.1:2703309-2714534 GCA_026402145.1 Polypterus bichir lapradei
CGGCTGGAGAAAAAACAAAATCTGCAGGGGGTCCAGGCCACGACACCACCCAGCACCCTCTGGGGATTCTACCTAACATAAATGAAACAGTCCTCTTTGGATTTAGGGTTCTCTTGGAAGGACTTGATGATGATGGTCACGTAGACTTCTGGCTTTTAATCCATCAATGTAGAAACATCACGGTGCTTTGATTAGGTGGTGGTGGTGCAGATCGCCACCACAGAAAACCGGGACAGGGCTTTGAGGCTCAAACTGAAGATGACCTGAACCCCTAAGTACAGGACATGAGCACCTAACAGACTCTGGGTCAAGGGATAACCGTAACCCAAATCTCTGTCTGTCTGTCTTTCATCTGAAACTTACTGTGTGCTCCTTCCCAAGCTTGTGGTGCAGGTTTACCCCCTGATGTATTTAATGACTGCTTTACTCCAGTATTAAGCAGGCCACTATGTCCTTTACTCCGGGTAATGTCCTTGTCCATACTGTGCATCCGGCACAATTAAAAAAAAAAAAAAAAAAGGCATCATAGCACACAGAAGAAGAAGAAGTAGTACAAGAACGAGAGGAAATCAGTGGTTGATGCTATCAGTGGTTCATCGGAAAGCCTTAACACAGAACCCATCTTCAGTCAGGAAGCTGCAGTCCACAATGTAGTTTCTGGTTTCCTCTGTCTCACAACTCTTTTGAAGACTCGAGCAGACCTAACAATTGCTGTACATGGAACAAAGTATGGAAGGAAATGGACCGATTGGGAGCTCGGTGGAATGTTGGTGGTCTCGGTTTTGCCTGCCGACCAATCTGGGAGCTCTCCCCATACCACCATGCCATACTAAACATCTGACGTGACACGATGACACTGCTCAAAGAGGGAAGAAGTGCACTGATGGGCAGTGCCTGGGCATGGGCATCATTAAGAGGGCAAAGGGCAGGGAATACAGTGCAGTGCTTTCAGACAGTATCAAGACCCCTTCACTTTTTGATATTTTGCTGTGTGGCTGCCATGGCTAAAATCGTTTACATTCATTTTTTCCTCATTAAGCGACATACTTTAATTTATTAAAGACAAAAATAAAGACATATCCCATTGAATATTCACACCCTTTGCTATGATGTTTGAAATTTTGCTCGAGTGCCTCCCCTTCTATTAGTTATCGATGAGATCGTTTCTTCACCTTGTTTGGAGTCCACCTGTGGTTAATTCGATTGATTGGACTTCGGAAAGGCGCACCACAGTTGGGGAAAGACCAAGCCATGAGGTTTCAAGGAATTGCCTGAAGAGCTTATGAGAGACAGGAGTGGGTCGAGGCACAGATCTGGGCAAGGCTACAGAAACATTCCTGTAGCATTAAATGTTCTCAAAAGCAGCGTTCTCTTGAATGGTAGAATTTTGGAACCTCCAATACTCTTCCTAGAGCTGACCACCAAGCCAAACTGAGAAATCATGGGAGAAGAGAGGTGACTCGATAGTCACTATGACTGAATTTCTGAAAATCTGTGTGGAGATGGGAGAAACTTGCAGAAGGACAACCACCACTGTGACTCTCCACCGAGTGGTCAGACATAAGCCTGTCCTCAGTAAAAGATGCACGCTAGTCTGCTTGAAGTCTACAAAAAGGCGGCATAAGGATTCTAAGACTTCTGTTATCTGATGAAATCGAGATGTCTGGAGGAAATCGGGCACCACCGCTTATCACCTGTGCAATACCATCGATGATGGTGGGTATGGGGAGAACTAGCCAGGGTTGAGGAAAAGCCAAACAGAGCAGAGTAGGGAGATATCCTTAATGACAACCTTCTCCAGAACGTTCAGGACCTCAGACTGGGTTGAGGGTTCACCTCAGAGTACAAGTGTGTTGGTTACAATAATACAAAGTGATAATCGACTACCGAGTGGCGCTGTCTCTCTCTTAATGTCTTGATTAGTCTCTGATCAACGTGGTCCGGCATGGCCCCTAATCCAGCATGCCATCTGCATAGGGCAGCAAAGATGACTTCTGTTCAGGGTGGGAAATGGCAGAGAAAGTGAGCTCAGCTGACATCTCCAGGAAGTGCTCCGCTCAGAGGGTTCAGCAGTGGTCTCGGTAAGGCTGACTACAGGAGTGCTCGAATTTAGCTCACACTGCAAGATCACTCCTGAGTCAGTCGCTGCAGGTTCAAGGTTGGCCACCGGCAGTTCATCACAGCTCGGAGATGCAATGTGATGTGCGACTTCACAGCAATACCCTTAGTGGCGAGAGTGGGGTTAGCGCTGCACGCGGGTGGAGTGTAGCGGTGACTCTGTACAGCTAAGGTTTAAGACTGACAGGCAGAAGGCTCAGTCGATGTCACCAGAGTGTGGCTGACTAAAGGAGATCACTTCTGAGCCAGATGTAGGAGATTCGAGGTTGCCCATCATCAGTTCACCGCAGCACAAATCAGCATCAGTGAACTGAAATGCAATACAGAAATTAAAAAAGAAAGATTCTGAAAGTCAAGTTACCATTTTGCAATAATTTTATTTGTATGAAAAAAAACTCCACAACACCACTACGGGGAGGGACGTTTTTTTAGAAACAACCATCACCCCTGCCACTGCTCCTCTCGGAATGGAAACCATCCAGTCATCACAGTCTCGTCTCTCCTTCAAGATGGCATCAAATATAACACCGGAAATATCTGCCTCCCTTTGGGCTGTGGCAGCAGGTGTTGGTGTGGCTGAGGAATCCTTTAATAGCATCGGCTTGGATCTCAGACCCTGCCTGGTGGAGCAATTTCCGGCTCAGATCATCCAGTCTGTTTTTCACTTTCCACCTCCTGGGTGAGTGTCTTTCCCTAATCCTTCCGTTGAGACGCCAGTTTTCAGGACAAAGGAATTGTTAGGAGAGTCAGAAGATGAGAAAGGTGAAAAGATTTTCTGATAGATCCTCTTGTGCTGATTTCTAAAGCAGGCGGAGCTGTTGTTGTTTTTTTGTTCTATTAGGTCATTGAGAGTAAAAGGAATTTATCACGCACTATGCGTTGCTTCTCTTTAGTGACTGTTCAAGCAAAACGTCAAACTGAATCACATCCTTGTGCCTGAGGCGTCACTGGAAATGCTAGCTATAGTACAGTGTTTTAGGTGACTTGTTCAGCAGCAGTCACTCCCTGACACCGTAGTGTGCCACACAATGGGGTGGCAGGATCGCTTTCAGGCAGATGACGGAAGCCGCACAATCAAGAGGTACCTGCGTCACACCCTAACAGGTCCTTCTTACTGCTATGGACAAACAAGAACCTTGTCTGCAGCCGAAAGGTGAGCTCAGGTGCAGCCGTACAGATGAAGGAATTAAGCGCCTGCCTGTGAAAGCTAGCTCTTGTGAGCTCAAATGCTGATACTTGACTAGATAAACACGAAAATGTCAGCTCCTTGGGGGGGTCCCCTTTGTAGGATCAGCTGACAGTCTCAGGGTGGGCTCCTTTGGAGAATGGCACTTCTCAAGCTGTACGCAACCCTTTCCCATTGAATGTAAGGGTGAGTAACGAACCTGTGCAACCTGTGCCATAGAGGCTCATGGGATATGCAGTCCTTCTCTGTTCCCTGGATGCGCTTTGGTGGTGAGTTTCTTCGCACTGTCATTTTATTAGCTATTGCTGGTTATTTTGGTTGACTTTGTTGAATTACGATTGCTATTTGGGACTTGTTTGCTGTTGCTTCAGTGCCTTTTAGGCAAATTTCTTTCTTGACGCTTTTTTGATTTTTTTTTTTTTTATATTTTGTTAATTTTACATTTTTGTTCAGAAATCCTCCACTATTAAGATTCTGGTGGGACTCTTCTCTGTACATGTCAGAGTTGCCCCTTGTGATACACACATTTTGAGATATTTGAGTCTGTCTTTTGCATTTGAACATTAAAAGCCTGTTTTCCTTTTTGAGGCCTAGACAGGCCTGAAGCCTCCCAGTTTCCTAGGGTCAGGCTCCCCTGGGCTATGACCTATTTTGGGGAAGGTCAATTAGGATTCTGCCCTGTATGATGTGGGCCTTTTTCCATTTGTGTGCTGCTGCAATCATAACAGAAATGATCAACATTTAAACAGTATCTTTAGGTAAAGGTGATATACTGAATGAAAAAAAAACATTTATTTCAACACAAATAAATACAATTTATTCATTTATTCAACACCCATATTAACAACTAGTGGACGCCCGCCATAACATACGGCGGTGTAAGAATAGGAACGGAAAACGGTGAGAAAGGAATTCAGAAATCAAGAAGAAAGAAATACTTCTTGAAAGACACAGTTGTGAATAGGTGTTTTGCTGGAGACGACAAATAATGAGTCGAAAGATCTAATCTCGAAAAGAGCTTGAATTTCAGCTTCACCACCATAAACTCCAGATGTTGCCATGTATTGATAGTACTCGTGACTTGTTATGATAACTCGACTTGCGTTGGAAAGAATAACCGGAAGAACGTCTCCAAATCTGTCCCAATGTGATGCAACAAAATCTACTGTCTTGTGTCGTAGTGAGAGTGCATTGCCTTCGTCAACCATTTGTGTCAAGAAATAACCCACTGATAGGAACAGGCAGCTGCCGGATCCCAGAATAGAGATGGCGTTGTACAAAAAAGAGAAGATACTGTCGTTCATTTTATAACAAAGGCTTAGGAAACAACCGTCGCAGTATGACGAAAATAGCAAGGAGCGAAAACAATGGCAACGGTCGAGAGAGTACCTTCATGTAGCAGGCTACGGAAAAGACTCCCAGGCGCAGACATGGCCGAAGTGAAAGGTCACACGGTCAGGCTAGATATCGGGCGGTGACGTGACACCAATGGGGTCATGAGAGAGAAATAGAACTCGAGAAAAGTGGCGTGGGGGTGTATGGGAGGCCGCAGGCAGCGTGAGGAAGGGTTTGGAAAAGGATGAATAGGAATCGAGAAATGCCATGTGGGCTGCGTGTGTGGGGGACCGGGTTTGAAGAGGAAGCAGGACGAACCAGAAGAGAGATATATATAAGAGATATCCTCATTGTCGGAGACCCGAGTGGCTGGGCCAGGCCAAGGGGTCACCCACGTAACACCTGGCTGTGACAGATAGATGGTCATTTCCAGGGGGTGGGACTGGGCCGCATGTCTGCCTGGGGCGTTGCCAACCGCGATCCCCAGCAGTTTCATCACGTAGTGGGTGCGGCAACGTGATGTACCAGTGCATGCTCCCCAGCTCGACTTGACTTGAATATTAACAACTCACTTTTATTGTCACATCACTTAACACAAATGTACTAGTGAGTGACAAAGGCCCACAGGTCAGTTCAGGTTGGGGAGCATGCACCACACAATGAAACACCTCAGGATGCCAGTAGGCAAAGGCAGACACGCAGTCCAGTCCCACCCTCCGGAAATGACCCTCTATCTGCTGCAGCCAGGTGTTACGTGGGCGTCCCCTTAGCCTCAACAATGAGGATCCTGTGAGCTGGATCACCCTCTGGGCCCACAGTAGTAGAGCAAAATGAACACAGGAGGTAATCAGATGTTTAAATATGAATCCACCAATCACACACCTTGGAAAAATAAACAAATTCCATAAGTAAACGCTGTGGGAGGAAAACAGGCATCCAGGCCGGGAAGGAGAAGGGTTTCTTACCTGGACAGGAGGCCAGAGCAGAAGGACAGATGGATTGGCAGGCCGGATGAAAAGATCACTTAGTGGCTGGCCGGTGTAATATAACGGATGGACCAATGGAAGCTGGAATTTGGGAGCAGTTCCATCCCCCATACAGCAGGTGGCAGTGGTCCCCATGTGTCAGCCCAGTCGGGACACCCAAAGGGATTCTTGGGAGTTGGAGTCTGGAAGTGCAAGCCTGTTGGGTTCCCTGGGTGCCGATAGAGGGCACTGTCGGGCGAGGATTTCCCTGCTTTCTATGTGACCCTGAAATGCTTCTAAGGAGTCGCAATGTGGCACCGGAAGACCTCCCCAGATCACATCAGAGAGTCAGAGTCAGGAGACTGTGGGCAAAGCTCAACAGGAAGAAGAAATGAGGATGAATTGATTTGGTTTATTGTTGTTGTGCGACTGATCTTTGGAAAGGTTATTTAGAAATCTGTCGAGGGTTAATAAACATCTTTTATTTAAATCTAGAAGTGTGTTGGGCATTACTGTGTCCTGGGTTTGGGGCTCAGTGGCGCCCCCAGTTCTTAGACATCCTTCAAGTCTTACTCTATACAATACATACTAACAACACAAAAAAAGATGTGGTGCACTAGAAATGGACAAATGATGTATCCACAGCATGGATGTGTGCATTACGGGGGTCTTGATAAGGGTTTGGTGCCCATCACCGTGCAGAGTTATTGATGGTTGAAGGAAATTTCATGATTATGTAAGACCTGTACTTAGCCGTACAGTCATGGGTGTAGAGGGAATATAGGAGAGGACTTAGCACACATCCCTGTGGGGACTCCCATGTTCAGGGTGAGTGCAGAAGAAGTGATGCCACCCAGTCTGACCACCTGGCCCCAATCAAAACGGAACGTTTGGGATCCAGCTGCACCGAGAGTCATTCAGACCCAAAGAACAGAGTTCAATGTCACGCTTAGAGGGAATTCAAGGATTAAATGCTGAGCTGTAGTCTACAACAAGGGTACAAAAAAAAAAATCCAGGGGTTTGGTTTCTGTTTGATTCTGTAACAGGCTGTGCTATCTGATAGGTTGAAATCTAAATAATCAACATAGACCTCAGCGTTAATGTTGGCAGTGCACCATGCCATGTACTTGTCCCTGTTATATGTCAGTTGGTATGGGATTCGTAAAAAAAATGTTAATGTTTGTGATGGGCCACCTGTTGGAATGACAAATGCATATTTCTCTGTTATATGCCATTTGGTATGGGATTTGTAAAAGTAGCATTAATGTTTATGATGTGCCATCTGTTGGAATGAGAAATGCAATGCATATGTCTCTGTTATAAGCCATATGATATTAGATTCATTAAAGCAGTGTTAATGTTGATGTGCCATCTGAGACTGTTTTTTGTATTTTGAACATTAAAAGCCTCTTTTACTTTTTGAGGCCTAGACAGGCTTGAAGCCTCCCAGTTTCCTAGGGTCAGGCTCCCCTGGGCTAAGACCTAATTTGGTGAAGCTCATTAGGGATTCTGGTCTGTAGTTTGTGGGCCTTTTTTTCAATTTGTGTGCTGCTGCAATCGTCACAGAAATGATCAACATTTAAACAGTATCTTTAGGTAAAGGTGATTGAAATTGAATGAAAAAAATAATGAAAATGTAACTTTGAAGTCATTAATTCAACACAAATATTAGCAGGTGTGCCAATCCTGTCCACCTTTGTCTCTAATGGCTGGTGATGCCCCCTCAAGTCACTGCTTCTTTTAACTGTCTAACAGTCCCTGACATTGACTGTGATGAATTTTGTCCCCACTCCTCCATGCAGAATTTTTTCAGCTGTATAAAATTTGTGGGGGGATTCTGGCATGAACAGCCCACTTGAAATCCCCCCATGATTTCTCAGTGCGCTTCAAATCCGAGCTTTGACTCAGCCTTTCCAGAACCCTTCATTTCTTTCTTTCTTTTTAGCCATTCCTTGGTGGATTTCCTGGTATGTTGAGGGTCATAACAATTAACATATGGTGGGCCGCAGTTTCACCCCTGTTTACAATGAAATCTACAACACAAAGTGTGCAGAAGGTGAAGTTGTCTGAATATGCACTGAATCCACAGCAGGTGTGGTGGTCAGGCCTTCATTCACAAGCCTTTTCTGCCATAAAGCGTATAAAGAAGACAGAGCTGCTGTAAACACTGGACCCTGAAGAAGGCCGACTCTCTGACTCCGAAGAGAAGTGGACGAGTCTACTAGGAACGAATTGATAAGCATGAAGTAAATAAGCCGGGGTGCCGCACAGTCCTAAACTCTTAGCGTTGGACAGGCACTGTGGTGTATTGGTAACAGCTTTGGCCCTCAAACCCTGAGGTTGTGGATTCAGATCCCACTGCTGACACCAGTATTAATCTGAGTAAGTCGCTTCACCTGCCTGTGCAGGTGGAAAAACCAAAACAAATGCAAACCAATTGTGTCTCAAATGTTGTAAATCACCCTGGATAAACGCGTGAGCCAACTAATAAGAGTTCAAGCCTGAGTAATCGAATGCTGTTGTCTGTCATGTCATCCATCATTGCTGGTAATTTGCTCAACTGTGAAAACACATCTGTAGCATACAAGAACAGCTAACGCTCTTTTTCAATGACTCACCCAGTGTGTGGTTTTGAAAGATAAGACTGGAGTTGCTAAAAATTATTTTAAGGTTTTAACGAAAACCTTGACATGGGGTTTACTCCTTTGTTAAGAACTTTCAGCTCTACATGTGATTTTTTTTAATACTCTTCTAATTGTCGGCTCTTCTTAAAGAATGGAGGTCAGCGTGAGCCGCACAACCGCTGGCTTTGTTTTTTTCTTTTGTATTAATGGAGTTGGGGTCTAAAGGCAGGAGGTCTATTTTAAAAATAGAATTTCCTGTTCTCTGTTCTTAAGGGGGTTACACACAAGTCCCCACAATGCACTGAACAAGCCCCAGAAGCCCACTCTGCAGCTCCTTTTACTTTCCCCAGTGGTGGAACCTGGAAATGACTGACTGGGCAAGCAATAAGCCTCTTGTGAAATTTTTTGTGGATTGGGGGGCGAGTTTCAGGGGGTGGTGGTGGTGGTGGTGGAGGGGAGGGGGGTAGAGCAGCTTTGATTCATCATCACTTGATCTGAGGTCTATGGGACAGAGGGGTCCCTTAAATTATTATGACAATTACCACAAATCAAAAGGAAGTGTTTGGAGGACCTGTCTTCTGAAAGTTGGGGGTTTGGGCCCTCCCAGGCCCTCCTGTAGCTTTACCTCTGCTAAGTTAAGTGATAAATTGGGGTCCCATGATAAGTAAGCCCAAATCAGCTGGACTGTTTTAACTGTGCCTAAACCGGAACATCAACAGGGAAACCAAACGGCAAAGCACAATGGAGATGAAGAGGAGACCTGAGTGGAGTGTTTCCAGTTGTGAAGGGAGTTCGTGCAGTGGACCGAGACGGTGACTTTAAAATGAGTTCATCAAGAACACGGGGGACACAGGGGGAAACTTGTGAAGGGAAATTTCACACAAAGGTTTTTCTTTTCACAGAGAACCACAGACACATGGAGTAAGTGATCAAGTAGTGTGATGGACAGGAGGACTTTAGAGAATTTCAAAACTCAACTTGATGTTATTTTAGAAGAATTACGTGATAGGACTGGTGGGCTTCTATATATTGTGGTCTATGGCCGGCTTGTACCCCCAGGCCAACAGATGGAGCCCTCCCTGCAGCATGGAGGTGCCCCGAATACCAGCAGGGAATCCTGGACAATGGAGTTTTCATCCACAGCCCAATTGGATACCACAGGGGCCACAAGAGGGAGCTGCAGGGAGGAGCAAAGAGTCATATGTGCCCTATAACCCGGAAGTGCGTCATAGGCAGAGCGACGGCAGAAGTGACGTACTTCCGTGGTGAAGAAAAGGACTTTTGATCTGACCCGGAAGTGATTGAAGATCACATGGACTGGGGATTGGAACACTTCCGGGTCAGGGACTATAAAAGGATTGTGGGAGCTCCCAGACGGCGAGCTGAGCTGGGTGGAAGGGTGGCAACGCGTCTGGGAGTGGTGGATTGGTTTATTGTTATTGTATTGGTTTATTGTTATTGTATTGGTTTATTATATGAGTATAGTGGAGGAGAGGGCGCTTTGTGCACTGTGCTGTATTAATAAAGTCAACATTTGGACTTTTATCTGGTGTCTGGCGATTTGGACAAGGGGTCAAGGGAGCAATACTGCCCCGTATCTGTCACAATATATACACTAGGGCGCTTTGCCCCCTGTTGGCTTTGCTCACCAACCCCCTGGCCTGCACTACCCGCTGGCCTTTTTGCGGTTTGCGGTGGATGTACAATTTAAACAGATTGTTATTTTCATATGCATAATAGACCTAACTATTTTACATTACAGCGAGTAATTAACCATAGTAAAAAAAATAGTAAAATGTACTAAATTGAAAGAAAATGATGTTTCATGTTGCGTTAGAGATATTTGTTGAGTTACACATTTTCGCTGTGTTTGGCTTTGAAATTAACACACAAATACTTTTTAAACTTACACTTTTACTGTAAAACTTCAGTAAAAACAATAATTGGAATTAACTTTTTGTCAATATCGCATTGAATTTTGATTCCGTGTTTTGACTTACATCGTGATAACACAACGTATAACTGCCCGTGAGTGAATATCGTTTCTTTCTTTCTAATAAATAAACTGACTTTTTCAAATGTTTGTCCCTGTGATTTGTTAATTGTCATAGCAAAAGTTATTCTCACGGGAAACTGTAAACGTTTTAATATGAATGGCACATCAAGATCTCCTTTGATGTCTAATGTCATCCGCGGAAGATGTACTACATTACCTTTCTTGTCTAATACCTGTTAAAATTTTACATGTCAGAATTGTTCGACCAATTTTGAATACAACTAATCTTGTCCTATTGCATAGCTCATCACTCAGACATAAATTACATAATAACATTACGATACATCCTTCTTTCAATGGTAATTCGGCCTGTGGATGACCAGACGATGTTAAAGGTTGTAGATATCCTTTGTGATATTGTAAGTTTTTGTTTTCATCTTCCACACCATCACCACCAACTGCTTCAGCATAGTCTATCGATGCAAATTTAACCAATTTGCAGAGTAACCGATCAACAGTTTTCGCGTTAATTCATTTGACTTCATTGTTTCTCTGTGGTAGGATTACTCGTGTGCTCATTTCTTCTGTTGATAACCCTTCGGGATGAAATTCTTCAACAAGATTTGGACAAAATAAGTCTTCTTTTATTGGGAACTTAACGTGAGGAAAACGTTAAAATTTGTAAGAGCTGAGAGAGCAAGAACTGTGTTTGTCAAAAGCATTCGCACGATTGCGAGGTGAGAGGACTGTGGGCGTGGTTAAGAGGAGGACGGGACTTGAAAAAAGTCTCATCTCGTACCAGGATTTTTTTATATAATAAAGAGATATATGTGTGTATATATATATATTGTCACAGATGTCCGGGGACACTGCCCGGCCGGGACGCCTGGATAGTCCCCGACATGGACAGTATTACTCCTCGGCCACGAGAAGGCATTGTGGTGCAGTGAAGAAAATAAATAAAGGAGTGTGTTTTGTACATCCTGGTGTCGGTCTGTCT
>JANRMT010062856.1:2745465-2769937 GCA_026402145.1 Polypterus bichir lapradei
CATATTGTAATCTTTCTAGTTAGCCAATAAAAGGTGTCATTTTGCTTGACTTCTCACTACATTCATAATGGCTAACATGGTGCAGCGCCTTTGCTTTTCGTTGTAATTCTTTTGAGCTGTCGGTTTGGGTTTTGAGATGTGTTTCTTTGCCTTAATTATATTTTTTTCCTATGTAAAGATTGTTTTTCCTTTATTATAAATAATATACATTGAGTGGAATTATATACTTTGATAAATTGGTTCTTTTGTTTTCATTGAATTATTTTCAGGTAAAGTTTCTGCTTACTCTGTTCTAATAACAAGCAGGTTAGTTTATTTCTTTCACAATTTGTACAGTAATTTTTTTCTAATTAGTACGAACTGCTTTCATGTCAAGCACAAGGCATATTGGTTAGCAAATTGAACTTTGTCTTTAAAATCACAGTAACCTGCTAGGTGTGGGTTTGAATGATTGATAATCAACCAGCAGTATTGTCATTAAAATTGGTGAACCTGTTAAGTATGAGTCACAATTACTGATAATTGATCAATGGTGCCAACTTTAATTTTTAAATACAAAAATCAGTTAAATATAAAAATTACACTCATTCATTCATTCATTCATTCATTCATTCACTTTCCAAAGCCAGGTTGCAGAGACAACAGACTTAGCACTGAGGCTCATACGTCATTTTCCCCAGACATACTTGCTAACTCACACTGTGGGATCCCAAGGCATTCCCAGGCCCAGGTCTAGGTCTTCCCCGGGGTCTCCTCCCAGCTGGTTGTGCCCGTAAAACCTCCACAGGGAGGCATCCGTATCGGAGAAGCTTCCAACTGTAGTGAATCAGGATCTCTAAGAGTTAGTTAACCTCCTTGGCATTAACCTTGAGCATGACTCGGTCGTGAAATTCAGTGCAGTTAGGGATAAACCTGAGTCAGACTCAAAGTGGCATGAATAATACCCTTTATAGCAGCAGTGGGCAAAAGCAGTCCTGGTGGACCACAGTGGTTCCAACCCAATTGCTTAATAAGAAGCACTTATTGCTCATGTAACACTTTTCTGCTTCATTTTAGTTGTCTTGCTTGTTAAAATTTTGAACCCTTATTGCTTATTTAGTCTTAAACTGCTGTTTTTTCAGTTTTAATGGCCCTTATTTGTAATAAGATGCAAATGATTAAAGAAAGCAGCTGATCTCCATTTAGCTTGTTTCCATTTATACCATCTACTAAAGCGGATGGCCTGCTAGTAGTTCGGGACCAACCAGGACTGAGGGGTAATAAGAGAGGCAGATGTTCAATAAAAAAAAAAGGTAATTTTTTTTTTATTCCACGATAGAGTAGGAAAAAATAAATTAAAAACAGTTTCTGATGTAATTGGTTGCACAAAAAAAAATATATAATTCCGTGACAAAACAGATTTAATTATGAGAATGCAAAGAAGAAAAAAGAATATGTAAAACACCCTGATATATACGCAGTCACTTTTAGTTCATGTGAGGGTATCAGCAGCCCTAGAATAAAACAAAACTGGACTCTGTTTCAGCCCATGGCCTAAATTCAACTCCTCAAATAAAAAATCTCAGGGGCCTAAGCTGCTTCTTAATATCAACCAACGGCTCAGCCACCAGGTGCCCCGTAGCCTGGCCTACCTCACTCACTCACCCTCGCCCTTCTCAATTCTCTCTGAATGACCCCATGACGGCCACAGCTGTACTTACAAAGGCTTCTCAGTTCTCCTGGTCAGCTTGCCTAAACATAGGGAGATACAGTTTCGGGTCTACAGGAGGATTCACATAACCTCTAGCAAAAATCAAAATATCCGACAGAAAACTACACATAAACACTAAATAACAAAACAAATAAACATTTCTACCTAACCTCGAAATTACTACGACATGTAAAGGAAACGTTACAGTACACGTACACTATTAATCCAAAATGGGCTCCCAATATAGCTGTCTTTCAACTTTCCCAGGCACCCGCGAGTGCACTTAGATTCGGCGCCACCTTTAAAACACCGGCTGGTAAATGTGGAATATTACGTGCAAGGCTTATATCTGAAACAAATGGCGGAACATCTGGGGGGAAAAAAAAACAAAAAAACAATCTGCCGGTAAGTCCAACAACCTTGTTAAATATTTCTTTTTCTCGTTGTAAACTTGCTGACATATGCCTATTGCAGTTCATGAGAATCATTGAGAATCTTGCTGTCCCGTTTCTGTCTGCGCTATACTGTGTTAGCGTCTCGGTGAGGCTATAGCGTCATAACCTGTGTGTATTTATCGCACTATTTGGTTTAATTAAATACTTGGAAGGAAAGTGAAGAGAAAAAAGTGAAGGACTGAGAATTACTCATCTGTTTTAGGCATCAAATCATTTGGATGATATCCTTAGAAAGGAAGAAATCCCTAGGATATGAGAATGACCTGACATGAAAGAATTAGAGCACTAACGAGCCATTGAATTTCATTATTGGCAAGGATTGTTTTCTAATGAAGCAGCTGAGTTGGACTAAAAACTTCTGGCCACTGTGGCTCTCCAGGACTGCCTTTGCCCACCCCTGCTTTATAGTGTTAAGCCCAAGTATCTCTTTAGGACAGTGTTCTGCTGTTATATAGGGGATGAAATAACATCATGCTGCAAAACCATAAACATTTCCATGCTTTCTGCCACCTTATGGTAACTAAATGGTAACTCCTCAATATTCATGAGTGGGGTGGAGCCTCCAACGAAAAACCCAATGGCAAATGAAAAGCAGTAAAGGCAGTTGTAGCATAAACTAAAGCTGAGCCACCACTCGAATCAAGCAATAGTGATGACAGTGTGAATTATGGAACGTTGACGCAGACGATGAAACTGATGCACCGTACGACCAAACCACTGTGATATGCCCGGAGAATTCAGTCACGTGAAGCGTCATCCTGGTGTGACAGTAGCTGGATGACAAAAAGGCAAAATAATTGCGATCAAGAGGAAGGACAAGAAAGTCATTGGCCTACCAAGCACAGTTCACAAGACAACAACTGTCAAATGTTTGTGTTGGGTGAAATGTGGAAGTCACAAGGCCTACAATTATACAAGTGGTGTGTCAAATGTGCGGTGACATTCGCATGCAGCAGAAAAATATTTTAAGAAAAGTGCGCAAAGAAACACACATCTGCTGTCCTGATTGTGACATTGGGCTGTGTGTTGATGACTTTCAAAACACGTCACAAGAAGGACGTGTACTAAATCTGCATCAGTACAGCAGTGGACACGCAACACACCTTTCCTTCTGTATTTATGTTGACGTTTTGTTATTTACTTGTTTCTTTTAGAACATTTTTTCTTGTTGAAAAAAATGTAATGGTTTTGACTTGTTTTTCTGTGGGCACACATGATGATAAGGTGGCTAAGAGGCACCAAGTTAAAAAAACATTTCTGAACTTTCAGCATGCCTCGGTTACGACCCTGCAGTGCTTGTGCCTGAAATCAATTAAGCGATAATATAAAAGATCACCCTTTTGTCCGAGATTGCGGATGACTGGAGACTTTGCTGGTGTTTGTCTTTCTATATTCGATTCTTTTTTTAAAGACTCTTGGCTATGTTATTTTTCAACTTAGTTGTTATGTTGTCTTGGTTACGACTTGGTGCCAGTCATGCGTGAAAGGTCACCATTCCGTCTCATTGCTATCCAAGATTGTGGATAACTTAAGACATTGCTGGTGTTGTTTTTTTGTTTCTTTTTATATTCAGTTCTCTGCTTAAAGACTCTTGGCCAAATTATCCTGGTTAAAATTTTGGGGCAACGTGAAAGTTCTTTTGAATTCTCGTCTGTGATCTTTGCTTTGATTAACAGTTATGTCCGTTTTTCCGGTACATTTTCACTTTCTCCTGTGTTGTTTCTTCAGCATAACACTCTCTTGCCCTAAAATACGAGAAGACCACCACAAAGTAAATCTACAAATTCAAAATTATTTAAAAAAAAAAAAAGATTTAACACTAAAATTAGAGGTATTGAAGAAACACTGTTCTAATTTCATCTTGTAGCATTTGTTTAAATTGTTGGTTATTTTGCAATAAATGTGAAATTATCGCCAGATTTATTGGTGTACCCTCCAAACAGTGGCACTTAAATAACTGCATTTAAGTAAAAGTTAGCTTGCAGTGGGGGCTCACTTATTACATGGTGGTATTTATGCTATTCAGCCACAACTAAAGCTGAATTTGGAAAGGATTAGTTTTACACAAAAAGGTGGGGTTAAGTCATTTTTGGCAGAGGACCTCCCTAATTTTAGTCCTGCCCGAATCACTCATGTTAGTAAACTTTTTACAGACTCTGTGTTCACGTCTCAGTAAAGATTATGGAGTCTTTTATCTACTCTCTCTCTCTGTATGTATGTGTGTGTGTGTATAATATATATATATATATATATATATATATATATATATATATATATATATATATACACACACAGGCACACACACATATACAGTGGAACCTCGGGTCATGAACGTCTCGGACCACGTACAAATCGGGTTACGACCAAAATGTTAACCAAACTTTTGCATTTGTTCACGACCACGCACTCGGGTGACGAACAAGCCAGTTTCCCTTCCGGTTCATACGTGGTGATGATTTCCGCACGTGTTCAGTCTCTCCCTGTGCATTCCCTGTGCAGCGAGCAAGCGAAAGAGAGAGAGCGAGAAGGCAGTTAAAGAATGCACTGGGCTTGTTTTTAAAGAGACTGCAAGGTTAGTTTTCTCTGTTCAAGGTTTTCTCAGTGTTATTCAATGTTTTTACGTTTAGTTTACTATTACACTGTGCATTTATGGTATAATTAACTATTTTTGTGCTTAAAAATCTTTAAAAAAAAATATATATTTACATACAGCTTGTACGGTCTGTAATGGATTAATTGTATTTACATACAATCCTATGGGGGAAATTACTTCGGGTCACGACCAAATCGTGTTGCAACCAGAGTTTTGGAACGAATTACAGTCGTGATTCGAGGTTCCACTGTATATAAAATCCTAAGCCTAAAAGTGCAACAGTGCCGTTTTTATGTCACGTTTTTTGTGATGCTTTAAATCGGGCTTATTTTAAATCCTAAATATATATGTTTGGCATCATTCTTTTCAGAATTTATCTAAATTTAATGCAATGTTGTTAGATTTTCAGATTCTTACTCCGTTTTTAAATTATAAACTAAAAAATATCAAGAACTCGCGTCCTGCGAGATGAGACTTTATGCCAAAAGATTTAACCACGCCCGGGGCTGGAAATAAGACAAAGAGTAGGACAGCTGTTGTACAGGCTTTTAAATGTTGGAAGTGCCATTTGAGATGCAGATCACATGGCACGGCAGCAGCAGCTGATCGAGCAAAGAGGAGGTAAAAAAAACCTATTTGTTTCCCGTTGTGTCACCGTTTAAGAGGGGGTTTCGGAGGAGCGACCGCGTCTCCTTGGGATGCGTTCAGCCCTCCTCTTCACAATGCGAGCGGCAGAGATGCAAAGTGGCTGGTGAGCAAAGCAAGCGGGGGGGTTGGCGAGCAAAATCTTCTATAAAATGTTGGTAAAATTTACACGTCAGTAAAATTCTGTCATTTAGGCAATTTGATTTGAAAAATTTTGGTCTAAACTTCTAGAGGTCCTCCAGTAACAATATCTTTAACCCATAGTACCTGAAGTGAAATAAGGTAAGGAGGGATGAAGATTGAAGATTCATGGACATACTGATATGCACAATATTTATCAAAACACTCCGTGATTGGGGTACCCCATGGAAGAGTGAATGGATATATTTTTATAAATAAGGGCTGCTAATGTGATTGGAACAGATGGTACTCGTCACTACACATACGAGGTGAGACACAAAAATAACCGGATTGGTAAAAAAAAAAAAAAATTCATTGATGAATTTCAGCATTCTAAACCTTGTCATCTTCTATATACTCCTCCTCCCAATCTCTACACCGCTCCATATGTATCTTCCATTGATTGAGGCTCTTCAACAGGCTTGCTGTTTTTGTCTGCACTTGAAGAAATTGAAGAGAAATATGTTCTCTTCAGATCACTTTTCATTTTTGGGAACAAGTAAAAATCACAGGGAGCTAAATTGAGCGAATAGGGAGGATGATCGACGACAGGAATGTTTTTGTCAGTCAAAAACTGCTTTACGGAAAAAGCATTGTGCGCGGCAGCGTTGTCTTGGTGAAGCACCCACCCCCCTCTCGACTTGGGCATTGAACGTCTTCCACATTTTCTTGTCCTTCCTTGAAACGTTGGTGCCACTGAAAAACTTGTGTACGAGACAAACCGTTATCACCGTTACACTGTTTTTATCATTTCATAAATTTCTCTGGATGTTTTGTTGAATTTCGTGAGAAATTTGATGTTGATTCGCAGTTTCAATTTTTTTTCACCTGACATTATCGCGGCATCTCGTGTAGCGATTGTTGTGCAGATACTGACTGGGCTATTCACAGGATATACCTAACCGGTCGGCGGTTTGAGAGGGCGTGTAGGAGGGGATATAGTTCTATGATTCATGTTTGGCCGACCTCCAGACGGTTTTCCAGGAAAGCCCCAAGCCTGGTTGGGTTATTTTTGTGTCTCGCTTCGTATATTGACTACCGGTACTCGTTAAAACATGAATGGGGAAATGCCAGAATAAAGTACTGGTGCATACCGGCCCTCTTCAAGTACTGACTTTACCTGACCTCCTGGTGTAAGTATAATATCGTCTGAATAGGGTTTAATGCACCTCCATAGTCCCAGAAATACAAATAACGAGCTTTGAGGGTTTTTAGCTGTTGTGCTGCAAAAGACATTTTTTGGTTTCTCCAATGTATTGTCCTTCTTGCATGTTGTAAATGAAAACTAAAAGCTGTTGGTGACAGAAATTGGCACCAGGCTGTGTATATTTCTACTTCAGTACCCCATCTGAGGGAGCCGACCAACCAACACAGGTGAACCTGAAAAATGTCGGTTAAATCGGCAGAAAGAGAGCGAGAGTGTACTGAAAGAGTGAAATTCTAGAGTCCGAGATTAAGGCGTTTCCAATTTGTTTGATGTGGTGTGCGTATTTTTTATTTAATATACCAACTATTCACACTGTGGGTGTGTCTATTTACAAACTTGAAAGTGCATCTTATGAGAGAGACTGAAGAGTGAGATCTTTACTGTCTGCATCCAGGCCATTAAGGAGGCAAGCGGGATGTTGGGTTATATAGCATGATGTGTGGAGTACAAGTCAGGGAGGTTGTGCTTAAGCTGCGTAACTCACCAGTGAGGCCAACAAATATTGAGAAGTTGCTTGCATCATGGATATAGGACCACAATCAGAAGCGTATCCCCCTAAGCACCATGATGATCACAGCAGAGTTTAAAAGTCATAAAGAAAAAGCAGGACCTCCATATGAGTGTATTCAACCTCTCCCCTATAATTCTGAAAGTATTCTTATTGATTTGAATTGAAATGTAACCCGGACGTAAGCTGATCAAACAGGCAGTGCATATTACTGAAACGTCTGGTACTAAAAATACGCATTTTAAACATGGTGTGATTGTTATCGTTTGTATCCAACTTTGAGCTCATTGCAGGAAAAATGTTTTTTGCTGAATGACACAAGAATATAATTACTACAACACTGCCGTTTCCTTGAAAAGATGAGGATAAAAACTTCAATATTACGTGTTTCAAATTGAATTCTAAATATAAAGGCCATTTTCAGTGAACCTTTTATACAGCATATGGTGTGTAAAAATAGTTTGTAGTGCATCCTAATACTTGGTCGTATCTGAATTTTACCGTGTGCTTATCTCGGATTAGTTTTTTGGAAATGCACTCTCAATGCATATCGGCAAATCCAAATTGAATGGCCAAAAAAGAACACAGACGGTTCTTTTACACAGAGGGTAAACGTTAACATTATTCAAAGTTATTGTCTGTTATACCTGAATGTTTATCACGCTTTAATATTGTTTTTTATCAGTATGCTACTGCTGGAGTATGTGAATTTCCCCTTGGGATTAATAAAGTATCCATCCATACAGACAGACAGACAGACAGACACTTTATTGATCCTGAGGGAAACGCACACTGAGGTCCTTCTGCTCTTATGCAGTTGTGTATCTGGACCTTCTCCTTTCCTGTCCTTGTTAGATCCACTTCAGTCTGTTCTCTCAAGACATTAATCGACACCTCTCTCTATGAAGTGTTCACTTTCTTAGCCATCTGTCACATGGAATCCGCTTAATTCTGTATAAAAACAACAGATGGACATGTGTCTTGAGAAAGTTGTTTAATTTTTTAACCCAGAACTAAACTTAAGAAATGCCAGCGCCTTGCAAGAATAACAGGTGTCAGCAGTGGTAATGCAACGACAAAGGTTTCTCTAATAACCAATTAGCTTTAACACATGATTAATTAGGATAAACTAAAGGAGTTGACCATTAGGGCACTGAAGGAATGTTCGCTGATAATGGAGCATTGAAGCCACATGTGAATAAAAAATAGTTAAAAATCAGTAGTTTCGAGCAGTAAGGAGCCGTTAGCAAAACTACTAAGGTTGTGGGTGTATTTTTAAATTTGTTTGCCTGATTAAAAAAATGCATCAATTTCTATCAAAAGCCCGAGTTTCCTCAAAAGCTTGCATATTGTAATCTTTTTATTTAGCAAGTAAAAGGTGTCATTTTGCTTGACTTCTCACTACGCCAAAAGCATGAAAATTTGTAGGTGTGTCCAGACTTTTGACTGGTTGTGTATGTTTGATCATATTTCTATTTTTCTTTCCCTAAAAGTTTAATGGGAGCCCATTCCCAACCCAGGAGTATAGTACACAAGACACAGCCCAGTCTTGGATGAGATGCCATGGCACACTTCTACACATAGCCACACTCACTCGTAGGATAAGTTATGGAGAAAAACCCACACTGATAAACAGTGGCCCTGATACAGACTGCCTCTGGGTTTCGGGAGGAATGATAAGACATCCCTGTAGCTGCGTTTGCCAAGAATTTCCAAATAGTTCAAGTGCATCTGCCAGAAAGCCTTTCCAGCACTAGTATGACTATCATTAAGAAAATTCCATTAATGTTAACTTTGCAGGGTACAAATGTAGATACCATAAAGGCGTTTCTGCACTTGTTTGACTCGCTGTCCGTACTGTAAACTCCACAGACCAAGTGTCACCATTTTAAAGATATTTAGTGAAAGTTAAAGCAAATAGTTCACATATAAAAATAAGGAAAAAATTTGGTAATTCCCCCCCAGAAAATGGGGGGGAGGAACTTATGGTATTCTGCTTGAGGGTTAAGAATATAGGTTACGTTTCTCAAAGATTTATATATGTTAACTCCTTTAACGCATTTACTTTGTGAAAGAACCAGCCTCGGCACACACAAAAAGGTTTGACGCAGCCACCCGTATATTGTCCCCGGCTGCAAAAAGTTACGAAAATTGGCACTGATGTGCTTAAGTTGGAGTTCCACACTGAATTGTACTATTCAGCCAAAGACGGCGGCTTTAAAAGAAGTGATGTCATTAAGTTCGGAACCGGAAATGAGATCCGTCTTGAGGGCTGGAACTGGAAGTGACATCTTTCTTGAGGGCCGAAACCGGAAAAGGTTGAATCATTCAGAATTTCCCATATTTGGTCTGCAGAAATAACAGAGGAAGGTTTTAATGTATCCTGCCACCTCCTGGCCTTGTGTGGAATTACCTTCATTTGGTCCACTCAGCTTCCTCTTAAGCGCACGTTTGAGACATTGTATGTAACGGTCCCCTTAATGTCTGTCTGTCTAATTGTTCAGGTCTCTTTGTAACGGTCTAACTTCAATCTAAGGGCTATTCTGTTGTCGCACAGAGCTGATATTAAGAACATTCCATTAACTTAACCTTATAGGGGTTAAACTGAGTCTTTCAGTATCAAATTGCAGTATGGTAGGGTTACCATTAACATTAACTCAAGGATTTAGCTTCTAACAATCCTCACTGACTGCATTTACTTCCATATCACATGTATATCCTCTCTCTCTCTATCTATCTATCTATCTATCTATCTATCTATCTATCTATCTATCTATCTATCTATCTATCGATCGATCGATCGATCGATCGATCGATCATTTTTCCATTGTATAAAAATGAGTCTAACAAGTCAAAACCAAACTGTGCAAAACAAACGAAGCTGCCGACTGAGACGGCTCAGGCCGTCTCAAGTGGCGTCCGCTTTCTGAACAAGACCCGCCTTGAGCGGTTTCTTGTTCAGAATGGAAAACTCACTTCTGAATCTGCATCTGAAATTTTTAAGCATCTTCGCACCTTGAGCGGACAGTCTTACATCAGCACATCGGGTTTTGGCCAGGGAGTTCTCGCCACTTCATGAAATGGCTGGCCAAAGTAGCATATACATTGGTCATTTCTAGTAATTCGGACTTTGGCCACACCTCGCGGCCAAAATGCGAAACGGCTGGCCAATTCAGGAACTGGACGAACTTCTGGTTTTGGCCGTAACACATACGGTAATTAAACAGGCAACAATTAAAACTTAAATGCAGCTGCTAAAAACTAAAACGGGCAATTAAGGCTTCTGAATTATAACAGGCCAAGTAACTAAAATCCCAAGAACTGCATTGCTTTAGTAGTAAATAAATAGGTTCTAATTAAGAAATTGGTTGAAGTGAAAAGCTGCAGCCACTGCGGACCACCAGGACTGTTATTGAGGACCTCTGATCAACAAAGTAACTTAAATTTGTCTTTGATGAATGAAAGCACTAACAAGGCCTAGAGTTCAATAGCAAGTTTCATTATCAGCAAGGTCTGAGTTCTAATTGGGGAAACTGGCTGGAATGAAAACCTGCAGCCACTGCGGCCCTCCAGGCTTGTGACTGAGGACCCCCCAACTCTACATCATGTGCATTTTCGGTCGTTTTAGTGTGGGCAGAGATGCTTTCGTAAATGATGTGAAAATGCTTGTTTGGACGGAGATTGTTTAAAATCACTCTAACCTAGTAGTGTGGACGTAGCCTAAATGAGAGAGGAAGTGGGAAGCCCCCCTGTAAGTGGTACGAGTAAAGCCAGCATCACATGGCTTCGAGTCGGAGAGCACGTTGCACTTGAGGAATACATTTGCTGGATCTCATTGCCATGAAGATGACAGATTTTTGTGACTCCCTCACGACTTCCCAGCAGTTTCAAATTTCCTGTGGTGCCTTGAAAAGCTTGTTGCGGTCGACACATTTTGGCAGCCTTTTCACTTTTTCCACACTAAAGATGAGAAAGTGTTCTGGCTCCAAAGTTTCATAGGCCTCTCCTCTGACCGCACAGTACAGAACGTCTGTTTCCCGTCGTTTTTTCAAGTTGCCGTTGCGCTGCTCTGTTTTTCTCGGTCTTGTACGTTTGATTGTATGCTGTGTACTCAAGCGGCGCGCTCATTGGTTGTCAGCTCATCTCAATGACTTGTGACAAAGGTCGTGCCCAGTCACTAAGCACAGTAGCGTATGGTAGCCAAGTTGCGAGGAATGTCGCAATACGTATCAATTATAAAGCAATTTGCTCCAATTCTTTTGCAGCGAAACGGAAACTCAGCCTTTCACCGGGGCAGCCATGTAAATACTCAGCGCTTTCAGAATTAATTTGCCATTCAACAGCACGGCACAGAAACGTTGCTTGGCTCCTTCCGTAACAAGCTGCTGCCATGGGTCCAAAGTTGAATGCGCAGAGGGGTGGCACAGGTAGATGACTTTCAGGCTCGAAGATTGTCAGGTTTAATATCCAACTAGACGTTCCAAAGGGTGGATGTGACTATCCGCTCCTCAGCAAAATGCAACTCTTGTGTTCCCCAGCCTCCACCTAATGCTTAACTGTCCTTGTGATTCTTTCACAGGCATGTGACACAGACGATACGGACGATGTGGAGATTGCAGTGGACAACGTTGCCTTTATGGATGAATTCTTCAGTCAGGTGAGCCGACCCGAGTGACAAAAGCCAGCATGGGATGTTTTAGCATTACAAAGCATCCAACCATTGGCCGGCCGGCCTGCCTGCCTGCCTTCTGCCTATAAGCCCCTGTCAGGTGTTTGGGAGAGAACTGTCTTCTACTGCAAACAGACAACCCTTATTTTATATAGTGCCTTTTAGTACCAAAGAACATCTCAAGGTATCTCATAAGTGCACAGCTGAAATGCAAGTGTAAATATTCAAAAGAAGTGGAACACAGGCAGGATGAGCAGCCTGTTGGAGATGACGCCATGAGTCAAAGAAAGAGGCAGGGATTGAACTGAGCCCCCTGGGAATTATATACAGTGCCTTTCTGTAGTGAAAGTATCATGAGGCCTTTCATTACTACAGAGCTGCATTTGCTCTCTGTGTGCCTGTATAGATGAACTGACTTGCACGTTAGGAAAATTCTTTTAAACAATATCTGCAATCTCCCCTCTAATGGTTCCAAAGGGTGCACCCTTGTTACATCAGATGTAATGAAGCCTGCATGTGAGCACCCCGAGGTCAGTATGGCAAGACTGAAGAAATATGGGAGAGCGTTAGCTTGTGATGCCTGGGATAATTTGCATAACATAGGTGCAACATTTACAGTTTGCACCAATCAACACAAAGGAGCCCAGTTTATACCCTGTGTTTTTATTCTGAGAGAAAAGTCCTACAATATCTGGATATATTTAGTCTTTGGCAAAACATCCATCCATTATCCAACCCGCTATATCCTAACTACAGGGTCACGGGGTTCTGCTGGAGCCAATCCCAACCAACACAGGGCACAAGGCAGGAAATAAACCCTGGGCAGGGCACACGCCCACACCCACAGACACACACACACACACACGCTCTAGGGACAATTTAGGATGGCCAATCCATGTCTTTGGACTGTGGGAAGAAACCAGAGCATCTGGAGGAAACCCACGCAGACACGGGGAGAACATGCAAACTCTACGCAGGGAGGACCCGGGAAGCAAACCTGGGTCTCCTAACTGCAAGGCAGCAACGCTACCACTGCGCCACCGTGCCGCCCTTGGCAAAACATCTTCTCATTAAATGTGAACTTCATGTATAAACAGTGGGTTCAGAACATATTCTTTTTCTGCACACTTTATTCTGTTGTAGACTTAATTTTAAATGGATGAATTTGCCATTTTTGCCCATTAATCTGCATTCTCAAACCCATAATGACAAAGTGAAAACATGTTTTCAGAAACTGAACATTCTCACCCCTAGAAGTATTCAGACCCTTAATTAAATACTTTGTAGAAGCCCCTCTGGCAGCAATTTTAGCTTTGGTTTTTTTTTGGCTCGCTCTCTACAAGTTTGCACACCTTGATTTGGGTTTACCTCATTCTTCCTGGCAGATCCTCTCAGGCTCCATTAGAATGTATGGGAACACGTCTGTAAACTGCCATCTTCAGATGTTCCATGGGGTTCAAGTCTGGGCTTTGGCTGGACTATCAGGCACACTCGGAGACTTGCCCTAAAGCCACTCCAGCATTGTCTTGGCTGCGTGTTTCGGGTCATCGCTGTGCTGAAAGGTGAACTTTCACCCCAGTCTGTGGTCACGTCCACTCTGGAGTGGGTTTTCTTCAAGGACCTCTCTGTTTTTTGGCTGCGTTGTACCCCCTCTCAATTCTGACCAGTCTCCTTGTCCCTGCCACTGAGATGCAATCCCACAATACGATGCTGCCACCACTGCTTCACCATAGGGATGGTGATAGGCAGGTGATGAGCAGTGCCAGACGTTGTGCCCAGAGAGTTCAATTTGTGTCTCATTAGACCAGAATATCTTTTTCCTCAGTTCTCAGAATACATTAAATGCCTTTTGAGTACTCGTCCATCACAAAAGTGCTGCTGAGATGGTTTTTCTTCCAACAGGTTCACCCATCTCAGCAGGGGACTTCTAAAGCTCAGTTAGAGTGACCTTTGGGTTCTCGGTCTCTTTCCTGACCAAGTCCCTTCTTGCTCGCTTACTAAGTTTAGTGAGACAGCCAACTCTTTGAACCACATCTTCCATTTCACAATTATTGAGGTCACCTGGGAACACTCAAAAGCATTAGGATTGGTTTTATCAATTTGTCCTGATGTACTCCTCACCACCATTTAGTCACAGATATCTACAGAGGGTTTCTTGGACTTCCTGGCTTGGTTTCTGTCCTGACATGCAGCATGAATTGTGGGACCTTCTCTATACGGGTACACGTGTGCCATTGTTAATGATGTCCAGTCAATGTGGTTTGTCACAGGTGGTCTTCACTCAGGTTCCAGACACTTCTCAAGAAGAATTAAAGAAAACGGCACACACAGCCAAGGGTCTGAATATTTCTAGGAATGAGAGATTTTAGTTCCACACCTTTCTGAAGGAACGTTTTCAGTTTGTCATTATGGGTTGCTGAATGTTCATTGATGGGCAAAAATGGCAAATGTCTTCTTCTTTTGGTTGCTTCCGTTAGGGGTCCCCACAGCAGATCATCTGTTTCCATCTCTTCCTGTCCTTGTCTTCTTGCTCTGTCACACCCATCACCTGCATGTCCTCTCTCACCACATCCATAAACCTCATCTTAGGCCTTCCTCTTTTTCTCTTACCTGGCAGCTCTATCCTTAGCACCCTTCTCCCAATATACCCAGCATCTCTCCTCTGCACATGTCCAAACCAACACAATCTCTCCTCTCTGACTTTGTCTCCCAACCATCCAACCTGAGCTGACCCTCCAATGTCCTCATTTCTAATCCTGTTGTGGAATTAATGTCCACATATTTACCAGCAGGTCCAGCTTCCCAGGATCAAATCCTGCCCATGATTGTTACCTGCGTGGAACATTCATCTTTATGGATTTTTTTTCGTGTCCCCCAGGCTTTCTCCCACAACTCCAAAGACCTTCATGTTGGATGCATTGATGGTTCTAAATTTGCCCAATATTTTCAGGGGACCCGCCTACAGCAGACTGGCATCATGCCCAGGCGGTGTTTCCTGCCCTGTTCACAGTGTTACTGGGGTAGCTCTGGCATTCCTATGACCCTGAATTGGATTAGTTTGTTTGAAGAATGCAATATAACAGCTTTTATTTTATATAGTGCCTTTCAAGGAAAAACCTGGGGGTTGGTGGCAGAATTGGCACTCCAGCCACCATAAAAAAGTCACACTGTTCCATTCCATCTGAACTATTGTGGTGCTGAGGTGTCACCCGCTGCGTGGCTGCACTCGGATCCTAATCTGGGATCCTGAAGTTGATTTGCCATGTGGTGGGTGCGTCAATTTGCCGTATCAGTGTGTGCTCCTTTCAAGATTGAACACCACACCAAAGTGCTTAAAAACACAGGAGTGTGTAATCTTTTTGCACGTACTATATTTCAGTGCCCGCTCCAGGGCTGTGTCCTGCCTTGTGCCCAGTGCTGCTAGGATGCCTGCGATTTGAATTAACTGAGTTTGACTGAGAAGGTGGGATTACACCAGCAACCTCTGTATGTTGTAGTCCCAACCCTGTGCCCACACTGCCAGCTTACAATTATGAAATGAATGCCCACTTCATTTTATGCATTGCGTCTGTAGCGCGAGCACAAGACCATTTACAGTAAGTGACACTCCCGGGGTGTGGAATGTGATAAATACTGCAGTCTTGTGCTTTACAGGCAACGCAATGGTGCCCAGGCAGCTACACCGCCAATGTCTCTCATACTCTCTTGCTGTCTTCCTTAATTTCAGATCGAGGAAATCCGCAGCAGCATTGACAAGGTTGATGAAAATGTTACTGAGGTGAAGAAGCTATACAGCATCATCCTTTCAGCTCCCACAACAGACCAGAGTAAGTGGCTATAGGTGGCCGTTATGCATCTGGGACTGGATATTGATAAACAAAATGGCATAGATTGGGGGGGGGTAGGGTGCTGGGCAGGGATACCAGTTGGTATGGCTATGGCCTTCTCAATATTCTATTAGTATGGCCAGAAGCCTTTTACTAAGTCCTGGTGTCCGGTCTTGCTAGCATTTAAACTTCATACACACACATCTATTAGGAGTCAAATTCCTGATGTAGAATAAAGACCATGAGGCCCATGGCCCATTATGCTCTACAGTCCTTAGGTGTCCAGTCAGAGATTTATTTAATGTGCTGCAGGTTGACTAGCTGCTGCGTTAATTACCATATACACACTTCTGTTGAGATAGTTTGGATATTGTTTTTATGCCCACAGGCCCCTGTTAGATGTTGGGTGGCGGATGTCTATTAGTGTGACTGTGGGCCTTTTCTAGGATTCAGGGTTCAGAATACCTATTAGTGTGACCACAAACGGCCTCAATTTGGTTTCAGGTCAGGATAAAGGCTAATATGCACACCATCTTCCATTGGTTACCCAGTTAGGATAGTGATTGTTATGCTCAGTGGCCTCAATTATGTGACAGTTTTTAGGTAGTTGTTAGTGTAATCACAAGGCTATTTTAAGCACCCATTCAGAGCAGTGTTAAGTGTACACACAGGCATCTTGTGGTGTGTCCAGTTAGAATTCAACCCATTAGGTGTCCAACCATGATAACGTTTATTATATCTGTAGAGCTTCACAATCAAATAATATTAATCACAATTACCAGGAGCAGATCTGCCATCAAGGCATTCTTAGTGCGTGGCAACGGGTCTTTTCACCAATCCCACCTGCTCAGCTCGATGACACGAGGGAGAATCTGTGCGATGAGATGATCAAGGCGGCCCACCATATGTCATAAGTAACAATAAAGTCGAAATGCTCCTTGGGGAATGCTCGATGAAGCAATGGGGGTATTCGTGGAAGAAAATGATCAAGGGGGAGTCCCCCACCTTGCCTTCTCTCCCCATTCACTGAAACTCAGTGTGAAGAAATGCCAAGGGAGAACCGGGGGTTGATGAAGCAAGCAAGTCTCTTACCTAAATCAAAAGAGAGAAATGATGCACTACATTAAACGACACAGTGTTGTCTCACTGCACAGTATTATCAACTCCCTGCTAATTAGCTAAGTCACTCAGGAGTTTTTTTTTTTTGGGGGGGTCTTTTCTTGATCCCCTCTTGACAATTATTATTTCGACTACCGTGATACACTAATTATGGATAGTGATGTTGACTGCATACAAATTAGTACTCTTACTCTGTCAGCGATTGAGCTTTTCAAGTCACAGACTGCTGTGAATCGCATGTTATTGTTATAATCCGGCACAGACGTACTCACTAAGCGTGAGGATACTGGCGAATCAGAGGCACGTGCATCATATGACTCACTACAAGCGCAATGCTAAAGGAATTTTTTTGGAGTTTGATCATGAGCAACATCTTTTAAAAAGTGAAGGTTATTTTTCTTTTCTGTTTGCAACAGCTTCCAAGAAAATTGAGAAGCATAGTTAATGTTAAGCCTAGATCATCTGACACATTTTACCATATTTAGTCGTGTACCACGCGCCCTCGTGTAAGACTCGCACCCTAATTTTTACAAAGAAAATCGCGAAAATCGTTTTGCCCCGTGTACGACGCGCGTTGTGATTGTAAAGGAATCGTTTATAGAGAAAGAAAGAGAGCGTGGGAGCACAAGCAAGAGAGAGAGAGAGCGAGTGCACGAGCGAGCGAGAGAGAGAGAGAGAGAGAGAGAGAGAGAACGTGAGTGCGCGACCAAGCGAGCGAGAGAGAGAGTGAGCGAGCCCAAGCAGAAGAAGTAAACATTACAGAATTACATTTCCTCGTGTATGATGCGCACCTGATTTTCTAATGCTAATTTTCGGGAAAAAATGTGCACGTGGTACACGCGTAAATACGGTAGATGTACCAAAACAAAATGGACCAATTGTAATTTGGAAATATTTTGTTTTCTGTATCCTGTGCAAAACTGTTAAACCACTGCATGCAAACAATTATACCGCCCTTTAAAAATCAACCACAGAATCCAGTAGGAGGAGAGCATGAAAGCCAAACCCCAGTCACTTTTCGTCTGCAGCACAGATACAGTAGCCGTTACCTGTTTACGCCATCGAAGGCCTGTATACAACAGGGTATCAGAAGCAAATCTGGGAAAACAGTGATCACCGTACTTTGTTTATTAAAAAGGAAAGGCTCCAATTAAAACAACGCCCAATGAAGGTTTTAAATAACTTTGGGTAAGAGAAGACATTCCATCCTGCAGCTATTCTTCTAAATTTAAGTTGCCTTTACTTTGTTCTAAATCATCTTCGTTTGGCTGCTACCATTTAGGGGTCACCACAGCGGATCATTTGTCTCCCTTTATCCCTGTCTTTATCAGGCATCATTTTCTGAAACACCGACTGCTTTCATGTTCTCCCTCACCACATCCATAAACCTCTTTTTTGGCCTTCCTCTTTTCCTCTTACCTGATGGTTGCCCATGTGCCTTCTGACAAACATTAGCCAAAATATTGTGTTTTTTTTCCCTCTCTCTCTTCTCTTTGCCAGTCCCCCTTAAAGCTGTGACTGGTGAAGCGCCTTGGCAGCAGTTGTTGTATGCACAGTCTTTTTAATCTTAGCTTCTGTAGTTTGTAACTCCTTCAGAGGTCCATAGATTTCAGGGTGGCCTCCCCCACATGTCGTCATCTTTCACAACCTTTGTTTTTGTGGGTAACCTAATCTTGGCAGATTTACAGCTCTGCCATTTTCTTACCATTTCTTAACGATTGACAGAAATTGATTTCAAGGAACTGCCTCGCAGTTAGGAGACCCGGTTCGCTTCCCGGGTACTCCCTGCGTGGAGTTTGCATGTTCTCCCCGTGTCTGTGTGGGTTTCCTCCGGGCGCTCTGGTTTCCTCCCACAGTCCAAAGACATGCAGGTTAGGTGGATTGGCGATTCTAAATTGGCCCTAGTGTGTGCCGGATGTGTTTGTGTGTGTGTCCTGCGGTGGGTTGGCACCCTGCCCAGGATTGGTTCCTGTGTTGGCTGGGATTGGCTCCAGCAGACCCCCGTGACCCTGTGTTCGGATTCAGCGGGTTGGAAAATGGATGGATGGATGGATTTCAAGGAACAGTCAGTGTAGTATTGGATTGGTACTAAAAGTTTTCACTTTGTTGTTGATACCAGCATTCACACCTTAGTACCACTACTAAAACAGTTCTGAAGCTAAAAAAGCAGTAACTCCAAACTCCATCTTGCTTGAGTCTTCCAGTGAACCACACAATTGCGTGCCTCTCTGGTGTGCTGGGCCATCAAACCGGACTATGCACCTTTTCCCAATTAATAGCATAAAGTTTGTGTCTGATAAAACCTTGATTTAAAAAAAAAAAATAAAATCAATTTCCATCAAAAACATGACATTTTCTTGGTGACCCCAAACTTTTGACCGGTACCGTAGATTGGCTTAAATTACAAATTGAGGCATCAGGATCAGTGGTATCATAAATTGGTACTATAAATTAAGGAGTCGGGATCAGTGGTACCATAAATTGAGGGGTCGGGATCGGTGGTACCCTAAACTGAGGGGTCACGGTTGGTGGTACCATAAATTGAGGGGTCGGGATTGGTGGTACCATAAATTGAGGAGTCAGGGTTGGTGGTACCCTAAACTGAGGGGTCAGCATTGGTGGTACCATAAATTGAGGAGTCGGGGTCGGGATTGGTGGTACCATAAATTGAGGGGTCGGGGTTGGTGGTACCATAAATTGAGGGGTCAGGATTGGTGGTACCATAAATTGAGGAGTCAGGGTTGGTGGTACCCTAAACTGAGGGGTCAGCATTGGTGGTACCATAAATTGAGGAGTCGGGGTCGGTGGTACCATAAATTGAGGGGTCAGATTTGTAGTCAGTGGTACCAAAAATTGAGAAGTCAGTGTTGGAGTTGAAGGTTTTCTGTATGGACTCCACAGCCCTGCTCATCGAGAAGTACAACGTATAGAATAAAGCATTGAGGAATAACGAATATGAGTGTTTTGGACACCGTAAACCGAAGAGAAGCTCGCCTGTCTGATGCCTCGACAGAACAGAAACAAAGGATCGAGATTGAGACTGAACTTGCTATGCTACTTCCGTCGGGCAGCATGCTATATTGGTCCTCACAAAAAGAGGCGATCAAGGCTGCTCTGGAACATCGGCGCTCAGTTGGTAAATTTGAATTGGGCAGTGATTTTTCAGTCATGTAAATTGACTGCGATCGGAAAATCTGCTATACTCCACAACTATAAGCCGAGTAATGTGCCATGTTTATTTGTGCAGCTGCAGGCATTTATTAGGTGACGGGATTACTGTGCCGATTAACATGGCATTAGGCCTCTGTTAGTTGTGTGGTCAGTATACAGGCTAGTGTACAAACAGGCCTTATTTAGGTGGCAGGATGAGGACTCGGATTATTGTGGTCACAGTACTTTTCTTGTATACTAATTCCAGAATCAGTTAGTGGAGCCTTCATTACATTTCAGGATTACTATGCACATTAACATGACATCAGGACTCAATTAGGTATTAGGGTCAGTATCCCTAAAGGCATTTCCTCAGTGCAGTGCCAATAGGGGAACCATTTCTAGTTCCCTAAAGACCCAAATGAGGTTCCAGAAAGAACCTGCTCCATATAGTAAATAACTAAGAATAGATGGTGAGAGATTTGTGAAAGGACCTTAGCTGCATACGAGCGGGGGACCCAAAAATAACAATTTTTTTTTCTTTAGGCTGGAGGGGCGTTACTACCAGACTGCCCTCTGCATCATTTAGCCAAGCGTAATCCTTGGGGAAAGGTCAGAAGGTCTATAGTGTAGTTTTTTTTTTGTCTTTGTCGATTTTGTGATGGCAGACTTGAAAGAATAACGTGTTTGCATCAAGTTCTGTTTCCTTTTGGGAAAAACAGCAGCAGAAGCTGTCACAATGCTTCGAGAGGCTTTCAAAGGAGAAGCTTTGAGCCAGGCCAGAGTTTTTAAAGCGCTCAAGCGATTGCGTGATGCAGTGCAGAGAAATTAACCCAAATTGTGGCGATCAGGCGAATGGCTTCTGCATCACGACAACTCTATGGCCCATACAGCATTGAGTGTGTGGCAGTTTCTCACAAAACATGGGATGACAACGGTTCCCCCCCACTCCCTGGACCTTGCACCTTGCGATTTTTTTTTTCTTATATACAATAATGAAGAGGGACTGTAGAGGAAAGCATTTTCAGGATGAAGAGGATGAAGGTCAAGAAGCAAACAACAGAGGCACTATCACTTTGTAAGAATTTCAGAACAGTTTTGAACAATGGAAAAAGCAGTGGGACAAGTGTATTGTGTCTCATAGGAGAGTATTTTGAAGGTGATTAAATTTTGGAAATGTTCTGAAGAATATATGATTTTTTTTTTTTTAAATTCTATTTATTTTTGAGTCCCCCCCCTCGTACAGTTCAAGCATTGTTCATGTCTTCTTAATTTGTCAATGCCATGCTAGGTAGCCTACTAAACATGAAAGATTTTCAGTTTTTTCCTACAAATTTAGAAGTTTTTCAAAGCACAGAGAACCAACTGTCTGGACTCTGGCCACTTGTCAAGTCGCTTCTGTGTTAATGACTGCAGGTGTACAGCGAGCTCATTAGCTCCAGAGATAGTTTACAAGCCCAGGGGGTGTAATCTATAGAGAGAATGTTAGCCTGGCAGAAAGAAAACAGGTGTTGCTGCTCTAAAGAGCTGCTTGGTATAAGCATCTGTCCATCAAGTGGCATTTCCCCAGTCCGAACAGGCCCAAGAGCTGTAGATTATCAGATAATCTGTTTGCTGTGTGAGATGACGTTGCACAAGTATGTCCAGCCAGTGAGCCTCTGTGTAATGCAGGCTGGTGTGCTGAAGCTGTGGAGGCCAACTAAAAAAAAAAAAAAAAAAATTCTGGAAGGCTCAGTGTGTGGGGGGAGGGCAGGAGGGTTTTGATTGGTTCAGAATGTGAAAGGTTCAGGAGATTAACACTCAACTTGGGGCCAAGCACCAGTATGAACTATCATTGCCATCTGCTCAGTTAGCTCCAGAGAGAGAGCGAGAGAGTTTGGGGGGGGGGGTTTATATGGCACATGGGCTGGCAGCAGCCAGATTGACATGTAAACTGCCCCAGAGGGCAAAGGAGGTGTGAAGAGATCACCAAAGAGCTTGTAAATCTGCCACTTCAAACAACCCCAGCAGTGGCAGCAAATTCTAGTCCAGCTCAAGGGTGGCGGCACCTTGTGGCCCTAATTTCAGATGGCATTACCAAGGTGCTTGGCTCTCAAATGGTACTTTGAGTTGCCATTCATGACCATATGGTGCACCTCCAGTAATTCTGGCTCTTGGGTTGCACTGTCTGCTAAAACACCTCTTATCCTCTTTTGTTGGATCTTTATTTCAGAAACCAAAGATGACCTGGAGACATTAACAAATGACATTAAGAAGCTAGCAAACAGCGCACGGAACAAACTCAAGAGTAAGTATAAGGGGCACAGACTGGGCGCAGTTCATTTAACACCTGTTTGTGTTTGAGAATGGTGGCAAAATTGGATGGCATCGTGAAAAATCCCCTCCATCCCCTCCAGGAGGTGCTTTCTCTTGGAGCACTTTTAGCCACAGGCTCATTCCTCCATGGTGTGCTTTGAAGCACCTCAGAGGGTCTTTTCTGCCCACTGCCTTCAGGCAATTCAGTGTTTTCTCCCGGATCAGTCATTTAAGTTCATTTTGAAATACCAGCAGCCATACCACATGCACTTCAGAACATGTCATCCACCTGAAACTAAGAATGTTTGGGCCCGGCTAGTACTTGAATGGGAGACCATCTAGTACAAGTTTGGGTTGCTCTTGGAAGAAGCGTAGGTGAGGGAAGCAGGGGGCACGGACCCCTGTATATGGATACCAACGCCCCAAAATAGTGATGGAGGGCACTGTGCTGTAAAACTGAGGTCCTGACTTTCTGTGGTCATAAAAGGTGCCTAGGCATCCTTCATAAAGAGTAGAGTTTATCCCACTGTCCAGGCAAAATTGCCTTCCATGGCCTAGTCTTTCTGGCCCCCTAATCGCCCCCTGTCTCTAATTGGCCATCTCTCTCACCATTCACCATCTAATAGCTCGTGTGTGGTGATCATACTGGCGCAATAATGGCTGCCGTAGCATCATCACTCATCATGAATCAGTGGTGGATGAAGTGGCTCTCCGCTCACTAAAGCGCTCTAAATAGTGAGAAAAGTGCGATATACATGTAAAGAATTATTATTATCTGCACAATATACATGTATTTGAATATTTGTAGTTACTTATTGATCGATTGATTGATAGATTGGCTATATTTGTCCTGTGAGACTGTACCCTTGTTTTTTTTTATGTATCTGCTCTTGTATGCATCTAAATTTCCCCCTGGGATATTAATTAGGTTTATCTAATCTAATGCAATTCAGGTATTGAACGCAACATCGAACAGGATGAAGTACGGTCATCAGCTGACTTGCGGATACGGAAATCCCAGGTAACTGTTATTTCAAATGTGTCCTTGACTTTGCTGTGTCACAGGTGGTGGTTGGGTGTGGGGAAAGCAAGCACCCGTAAAGATTTATGGAAAATTCCCGTGCCAAGGTTTGCTAGAGGGAAAATTGCCAAGGACTATACAGCATACCAGTATAGACCCTCAAGTAATGGTGTCTTCCTTTGTCTTGGCAGCACTCCGTCTTGTCTAGAAAATTTGTGGAAGTGATGACCAAGTATAATGAGGCCCAAGTTGACTTCCGGGAACGGAGTAAAGGGCGGATACAGAGGCAGCTGGAGATCAGTGAGTACAAGTCACCGGTGTGCCTCCCTCGATTGCTTCATTTGAATAGGCAAATGTCAAGTCGAAAACATGATGCGACATTCTGGGCTGGAAACCTGAGGCTGGTAGAGTTGAGAAAAAAAAAAACACATGATGTCATTTTGTGGAACCACATTTGCACATCTCTCTTTGTTACCTGAGTTGTTTTCAGGAGACTAAACATGGTAACTGGTGGAGCTCCTGCTTTTGTTATTTCAGAATCTGACATTTGGGATGATTCTCCACGTATAGTTACATGCAGACAGACACACAGTTGATACCTGAGATAAATACAAGACAAAGAATGTAAACATAGGCATACAAAATGCAACTGAAATAATTATCGGATAGAAAATTAGCTGTATGTAAAAGAGTTTGGCAGGATGGGAAGAGAGAGACCCCAGACTGACCAAGGACAGCCAAATTAACCATTTGTGAGCTGGATAGCCTGTATCTGCTTGTTCTGATGTAGTTTAATCTGTAACATCTGGCAGATGGGAGCACTTCAAAGAGGTTGTGGCCTGGATGTGAGGAGCTGTTGGTGATTTTCTCTGCCTGCTTCATGACTCTGGACTAGTACATCTCCTGTGAGATGGGAAGACTGGTGCCAGTGATCTTTTTGGCAGACCTGACTATTCGTTGTAGCCTGTTCTTGTCACGTTTAGTTGATGATCCAAATCACAATGTAATAGATGTGCTGAATACAGATTCCATATGTTTATATATCTGTGTATTGTGTGTGTATATGGGGTGTGTGTGTGTTTTTTTATATATATATATATATATATATATATA
>JANRMT010062856.1:2770337-2791657 GCA_026402145.1 Polypterus bichir lapradei
ATGTATATATATGTATATATATGTATATATATATATATATATATATATATATATGTATGTATGTATGTATGTATGTATGTATGAGTGGCTTGGTGCAAGGTATGAAAGGGTACCAGAAGAAAATTAGGTGGGTTGTCCCATTTAATATTTTAATAAAAAAAGGTACGCTCTTCTGCATCTTTTCTCTTGAGTTTGGCTTACAAAAAAAGGCTGTCAAAAGATGTTTGGCTTCTAGCCTTCTAGCCACACGTCAAGGTCAGCTTGCTCTTGAGCTCCATCCGGCAGGTCACTCTTGCCAAAATGACGCCTCCTTACAGGAAGCCAAGGCTTTTATGGATGGCAAATCAGAAGGGGCAGGGTCAGTTGCCCTCATTGGGCAGTTTCTCAGTAATTTGGGAGAAAGAAGGAGATGAAAATGTTAGCGCCCCCATCATCCCGGCTGGTTATTACATACCTTGATGGAGACCGTAAGGAGATCCTCTGATGTGGATGTGTGTCTGTATATGTATATATGTTTATGTATATGTGTGTGTTTTTGTATTTATAAATGTGCATATATAAAAAGCTGCATGACCCTGATTGATTTACTCACTTGTCTGTCAATAACAAGAAATTAATGTTTCTCTAAAGTAATGGAATGTGCATTAATTTCATGAAAAGTACTGTACAAATATTATTATAAACGCCAAAGGGTCGTGTTCCCATTTGCTAAACTGCACCCTGTGGACAGCCTTACCCCATATGTAGGATATCTCATGTTCTAGTTCTAAAACTATACATGTAGGCATTCCAGGAGCTGCCCATTCATGACTGAATGAGAGATTAGGCTTCAAAAGCCCCATTGTCCAGGGTTATCAGTGCTGGTTTTGCAGAACTCCTGGGAAACAGAACTGAGACCAGAAAGGCTGCCTTACTTTGTGAATTGTAATTAATAATATTAATGACAGTTGATTTATAAATTAGGAAAACTTATCTTGGCACCGGGTAGCAGGGTGGTGCTGTGGTTTGGCACTGCTGCCTCACAGCTCCCTAGAATGGGTTAGAACCCCACTGTGGTCACCGCCTGTTTTCCCCCCTGCTTGTTCAAGTGACTTTTTCTCCTGATAGCCTGGTTTCCAGTCACAGTTCTGACTCTGTATCTGGCCAGGCATGAAGGTGCCTTGGAAAGGACTGACACCGCACTTGGAAAACAAATGGTGGTTCTTATCAGCACAGTACATGCAAGGCAAGCTTTCAAGTGTCTGTCCTGAGCAGAACAAACAGAGGAACTTCTTGATGAAATCTGAAATGGTGACAGTTTGATGTTACTTAAAAGTGACCTAATGGTGATGTAATCAAAGGATAGATTCCAAGTGGCCCGAGCAAGATGAGGTGGCACAGAGATTTAGCCTGCTACCTCCGATTTCCAGCCTGTTCACAGACTCTGTGGAGCTTTTACCTTCATGTCCTTTGGTTTAGTCGTACATCTCAAATATGTGTAAGTTCAGTTTACTTCATGGTTTAAGTGATAGAATGTGCCAGGATGACGTGCATTGTCCTGCTGCCCCACCCACTGGTGGCTCATGCACTCGGGCACTCCGAGTAGATGGTATAAACCAGCAATGGGAGTGTGCTCCTCTCTAAGTGAGGCTCAACCGCCACGTTCTTGTAGGGGGCCTGTTTGGGAAGTCGTCTACAGTGTGCTGCTCACTTGTATGAATTATTCAATCGGTAACACCAATCAGTCATTTTCTAACCCGCTTAGTCTTGAATAGGGTTGTGGGGGGTCCATCACAGGGTGATTAAACACCCCAACTACACACCAGGACCAATTTAGTATCTCCAATCCACCTAACCTGCATGTGTTTGGACTGAGGGAGGAAACCCACTCAGACACGGTGAGAACATGTAAACTCCACACAGCAATGCCACAGGATGCAATCCCTGGTCTCTTTACCATGAGGCAGCAGTGCCACCACTGCGCCACCATGCCGTCCCCAAGTTCATGGATATAAACCTGATACCAAGCATTGTTCTTTGAATGTTGAAATGAACCACTGGTTTTGAACTCTTTTGTGCCTCTCAACCAAAGGCCGTCCAGTCGGTAACCTGAGGTCTCATTATTTATAAACGCATTCGGCAGTTCAGTGGTCACCTTAACAAAATGGGGAGTAGACGAGTGATTTACAGGTTGATTTTAGGAAGAAGTGCAAGACTTTGAAAGGAGACAAAAAAAAAAAAAAAAAGTAGTTATAGACTTCTATGCCTTTGGGCCATTTCTTAGAACATAAGCGTAGCAGGAAGAAACTTTTTTTAAGTTTTTTTTTAAATTTTTTTTTTTTTTTTTTTAATCGCTATTGTCTCTTAAGGAAGTTTAAAATAAACAAAAATGCTTAGAAGCTGAAAAGAAAAACATGACAAACGTGTCTCATTTTACCTTCATATTTGTTTACATGCCTGGAAGCAACATTGGCAAGGTGTTGCCAAGCTACGTTCGTGAATAACAAATAGCACTGAGAAAACCGGAGTAAAACAAAATGAGAAGGAAAATGACGTTTTTAAACATAAAGTGTTACAACGAGGACTTGTAGTGATAGTATGAGGGCGCATACAAGTAAGCGTTTCACTGTAGTGACGACCATACTGTGGAAAACTAAAACTCGAGTCCACAAACAGTGTGAATATTAAGGGTCTGATGTCTACTGACACATTTACTGACTCTGTGTGTGTGTGTGTGTGTGTGTACGGTATAGGTGTGTCTTTATATACCGTAAGTGTTGCATAACACTGGATGTGTGTGTGTCAGTCTGCATACAGGTCTTGTCATTTTCTTACCCACTTTATCTAGACTTGGGCCGCGGGGTGTGCCAGAACCTATCCCAGCTAGCATAGGGCGCAAGGCAGGAACAAACCCTGGACAGGACCAGGGCTGAGGAGTCGGCAAAAATATACCGACTCCTAAAAAATTTAAATTGTAATGCAAATAATATACAGCAAGTTCAAATGTCCCATTTCACAAACAATAGTCCTAATTAAGTACTTCTCTGATGTAAGAGTAAAGCCCAATGCATAGTTGTGTTACTACTAGTGTGAAGTTCAGCTGAGCGATTATACAACCTGACATTCACATATCATAATCCGGCTTATGGCACATTACAAAAAGTGTTTTCATTTTATTTCACATATAATGTGTTTAACAAGTGTAATGATGTAGGTGGAGGTGTGTGCTATGGCCTGAGGTGTGTTCAGGGTTTCTTGTCTTTTGTTTAAACTGGCCAATACGGTAGAGAGTCCGCTTCCTCGGCAGTAGTTCTGTGGTTAAATGACGTGGATGTTGCCTTCCTTTAATCAACATGGAAAATACATTAGCATATTAAATACAGAGGAGTCGGAGTCAGAAGTACCAGAAACTAAGGAGTAGGAGTCAAAGGATTTATCTACCGACTCCACAACTCCGGACGTGGACGCCATTCCATTACTGAGCAAACATACATGGGGAGAACATGCAAGGAGGTCCCGGGACACGAACGCTGGTCTCCTTACTGTGAGGCAGCAGCACTACCATTGCAGCCTCATGTCGATCACATATAAACGTGTGTGTGCGCGCGCGCGCCAAAGAAAAAGTTATTTTAGTTATACTGACAATAAAAACGTCTTAACATTAATGTCATAAACTTGATGTGTGTGTATGCAGAACTGTGTATACAGTGGATTCCTTACGTTTGTCTATTACTTAGTCTGCTTAACCTTTTGGTGAGTATCTTCGATTTAAATAAGTTCTTACTATCATCCAGTATTTTTTTTCAATCCACCACGTCCTCAATGTCTGACGAATATCTCGAGTTCAAAACGCATGACCATTGAATGTTCTGTTTTTCATTCCAACAAACTAGTTAATTGCTGGTTATGCAATGAATTTAGAAAGTATTCAGACCCCTTCACTTTATTGTGTAGATTTAATTTTAAATGGGTACATTTCCCTTTTTTTTTTTTTTCTCCCCATCAGTCTATGCCCATAATAACGAAATGAAAACATGTTTACAGAAAGGTTTGTTAAAAATCTAAAACTGGAATCTGTCATTTATAAATGAATTCAGTCCCTTTGTTGTGGTGCTGCTCAATTGTGTTCAGGTGCCTCCTGTCTGCTTTAATTCTCCTTGAGATGTTTCTAGAACTTGATTGGAGTCCACCCTGTGGCAAATTGAATTGATTGAATTGATTTTAGACAGGCACAGGTGTACCTGTGTGTAGAAGGTCTCACAAGTCTCACTGCGTGACAGGATAAAAAACAAACTATGATGTCCAAAGAACTCGGCAGTAAAATTTTGATGAGGCATGTATGAGAACAAGGAGGAAAAAACCATTTCTGAATCTTTCCAAGCAGCGCATTTGCCTTAATAATTGTGAAATGGAAGACATTTGGAACCATCAGGACTCTTCTTAGAATTGAATGAGTAACCGGACAAGAATGGCTTTGGTCTGTAAAGTAAGAACCCAGTGGTCACTCAGAGAGATTCAGAAGCCTTCTGTTGAGATGGGAGAACTTGTCAGAAGGCTTACCATCTTAGCAGCGTCCCAGCCATTTATTTATGATGGCAAGATAGAAGCAACTGTTTGAAGAAGAAGCGTATGACATCCTGCTTGGAGGCACCGCTCATCACCTGCCTAATAGCAGCCAGTCTAGCAGAGCTGGAGGGGATCTGCCAGGAGGAATGAGATCAACTGCCCAAAAATCTAAGTGTGCAAAGCTTTGTAGAGACTTACCCAAGATGACTGAAAGCTGTAATTTCTGCCAAAGGGGCTTCTACAAAGTATTGAATTAAGGGCGCCTGAATACGTCTATGAATGAGAGATTTCAGCTTTTGATTTATAATAAATTTGCAAACTTTTCTGAAAACACGTTTTTAACTTTGTCATTATGGGTTACTGAATGTAGACTGATGGGTAAAAATGGTAAATGTATTTGTTTAAAATGAAACCTACAACACAATAAAGTTTGCAGAAAATGAAGGGGTCTGAATAACTTTTGAATCCACTGTGTGTGTTTGTATGTGTGTGTTTGTGTGTGTGCACTCGCCCAGCAGTGGACTGTCCAGGGTTTCTTCATGCCTTGTGCTCAGTGCTAACTGGTATAGGCTCCAGTCCCCCCCAGGCAATCGTGGTTTGCATTAAGCAGGTTAAAAAATGAGATGAAGTGACAACATTAAATATAAAACACAATAAAGTGTGCAGAAAATGAAGGAATGAAGGGGTTTGAGTAATTCACACATGTATATATACATACATTCATATATACATATGCACATATACTGTACAGGTGTATATATACAGTATACATATATCCATATACACATACATACTCACAAACACACACACAAACATCAACAAAGCACATGTAAAAAGGACAGATGAATAAACTAATGTGCCAGGCCCGTCTGAGAATTGGCAGTCTGTGCTTTCGCATGTGTTGCCTGCAGCATGTCTGACTTTTAAGGAGGCCCACTATCTGACCTTGTGACTGTATTACTACAAAATGTCAGGATAGTCAGTTAAATTACCAAATTAACGCTGCATAATAAGAGAGGTAATCTGTTATAGTCATCTTTATTTTACAGACACATGGAATAAGTGACCAAGTAGTGTGATGGACAGTAGGACATTAGGGACTTTCAAAACTCGATGTTATTATGGAAAACACTAAATGGATAGGACTGTTCTAATGTTCTTATGCTTTTTTTTTTAATGATAATTCTGCATGTTTTTTGTTCCTTCCTCTGTACTATTAGGGTATGAATTATGCATTTGATGATTATTATGAGTTAATTTCTTTTTCAGTAAATATTTTTCACGATTGGTTTTCAATGTATTTTCATGCCTTTCTTGACCCCTTATTTTCTTTGTGGGCGCTGTCATTTGTTTTGCTGGTTGCTATGGTAACAAGCTCTGGCCGTCAGATTGACACGACAGCATTAAGGTCAGTCCCTGGGATCTCTGAGTTGTCCATGATTGGATTGAAAACAAAAGGCTCTGTGTGTTTGGTAAATTCCACGTTGATATGAATCTTTACAATAATTATTTCAAAAAAAAATCTGCTAGAGAACGAATGAAAGTTTTTGAAAGACAACTGGGAGAAAAGACACATTTGAAAGCCAAAAAGAATTGAAAACTGAAAATTGAAAGCAAGACAGAGAGCACACGCAAGACAGAGAGCCACGGCCACCAACTCTAAGACCATGGGATACGCACGACAGAGCCCCGGCCGCCATCTCTAATCCTACTTCCGCGTCCACAGTTGCTCTCGATCAAACAGCAATAATTAGCAAACAAAGATAACTGGCAGTAGCAGTGCAAAATTCACAACTGGTATGCCAGTTTGAAAAGATAAGTTTTGAGGGTAGTTTTAAAATGTGTTATTGAATCGAGCTGATGTATATGAGAGAGAAGAGAATTCCTGAGTTAAGGAGCACTATGAGAGACGCTCGAGCTCCCATAGCACAGAGTTTGATGTGTGGTACAGAAAGTCGAGCTGCAGGTGAGGATCTGAGTGAGCGAGAGGAGTGTCAGTCTGTAGGAGATCAGCGAGGTTGTGGACAGCTTTAAATGTTAAGAGCGGTATTTAGTATTGTATTCTGTAGTTAACAGGGAGCCAGTGAAGTTGAGAGACAATAGGTGTAATATGTTCAGTGGATTTAGAACAGCAGGTTATTATCCTGGCAGCAGAATTTTGAATAAATTGTAAGCGATGGATACGTTTTTGTGGGATGACAGATAGAATACCATTACAGTAATCTATACGTGAGGTGACTCAGGCATTAACCAATACTTTAGTACTGTGTTGCGTAAGAACGGGACGAAGTCTAGAAATGTTTCGGAGATGGAAGAAAGCAGTCCAAGAAATGTTACTTATATGGGAGGAATTTAATAATAATAATAATAATAATTATTATTTAATAATTGCCATTATTAGTGTATAAATGGATATAAATAATTGCATGTAAACGATTCGCCAAAATCTGTTGTATGTAAACGATACTGTTTAAAACGTTTTTGTTTTTTCATCAGAAAACCCGGTTTCCACGTCTACCTGTATTAGTTTAAATGGCACTTTTACCGCTCGCAATAGGGCAGATGCGCTGACTTATCGTTTTGACTGGGCAACACAGTGAATGCGGCGTCTATCTCTATATGTCTATGTTTTCCGTTGCCTGCTACAGGAAGGTACTCTCTCGACCATTGGCATTGGTTTTGCTCCTTGCTATTTTCGTTATACTGCGACAGTGGTTTCCTAAGCCTTTGTTATACTGAATTCCTTTCTCACCGTTTTCCGTTCCTATTCTTACACCGCCGTATGCTACGGCGGGCTTCGGCTAGTATTAAATAAAACTTCAAATTAACAGACTGGAGTTATGATTTGTATTTTGATGAAAGATATGGCAGGTTTCTTGGGTTTTTGAATTAGACTCAGTTCTCGATTACGTTTCGTCTTCCAGTCCCTCTGTAAATGAAAACGAGGTCTGCTTTCTTCTCTCTAGTGTATGCAGAATATAGTCCGATGCAGAACAATGCTGCTTAATGTTGCCCGACCTTCAGTTGGATTCCTGGGTAAGGTGTCAGCTGTGCTGAGTTGGCCCTTTGTTCACATGACTGTCCTCTTAGTAATGCTGGCTCCACCTACATACTGTAGATGTGCCCTCTAACGGACTATCACGCCATCCATGGTCATCTCTACCTCTGGACATGTCTGTAGTGGATATATCACACTGCTTTATGATATCCTAAATTGGTAAAAGTAAGAAAAAGTAATCTGCTGGCCAATGAGTGAATGAGATGGATCCAGCCGCAGACCTCCTGTGGACAGTCAATTGGAGTGCAGGTTTTTGTCACTTGGTGTAACCAGATGTTATCATTAACAATCTAGAATAAAGCGACAATCTCCTTAGCGAGCTCTGGAGGTCTGCAACTAGAGTCTATTGGAATTTTAAAAGATGTAATTGGCACATAAATGACCTCCAGATTGTGTCTAATATAAAATGTCTCAGTCACCTGAAATACTATGGAAATCTGGTTAAATGTTGCCTTTGGTGTTAAACTTCTTGCTGTTCTCTTCCTCCTTTTCTCTCCCAGCTGGAAAAAATACCACAGATGAAGAACTGGAGGAAATGCTGGAGAGCGGGAATCCGGCCATTTTTACATCAGGGGTAAGAGAAAATAGAGTCACAATGATCCGTCTGGGAAGAGATGGGTGAGAAACGGGGAGCGACAGGACCGGAGCTTACAGGGTGCAGTTGTGAAAGAACAGACACATCAGGCTGAAGAGGGCAAGAAAAAGTTCTAATAATGTGTCGACTTTTCCAGATTATCGACTCCCAAATCTCCAAGCAAGCACTCAATGAGATAGAATCCCGGCATAAAGACATACTAAGACTGGAGAGCAGCATCAAGGAACTTCACGACATGTTTGTGGACATCGCCATGCTAGTGGAGAACCAGGTTAGTAAAGGGATGCGGCAAGGAATACAACTGGGACGTAATGACATGAAGAAAGAGTAGTGTGGACTAGGTGATCTCGGGGAAAGCTTAGGATCTGAGAAGCCCATGTTGGGGAGAAAACAGAAAAACAGATCTCTATATAGCCATATGTGGAAAGATTGGGACCAAACCATGCCACTGCATGCCATGCTGGGAGGTATAGTGCATCGATAAAAGCCTTGGCCTTGTGTATAAACGGAACACGTGTTCAACTTGGCATCTACCAGTATGATCGAACTGGCTTATGAAACTAGCCTATAAATGTTGTTAGCTGGTGTAGTGTTCCTCAACACTTTTGGTATCATGACCCACCTTTTCCCCGTAATAAGTGTCTTTGCGACCCACCTTGGGGATTATACGTGCATGATCGTCGGAGTGATCAAGCATGATAGTCAGGGCATAGATGGGATCCCCCATGAATAGAATACGATCTTTGTAGCGGTAGGGTGAGAGAGCGCAGACCCGCTGCGCGACACATTCGTGACCTAATACCGATATAAACAATAGCAATTCGTGACCCAAAGTGGTTGAGAACCACTAGGCTAGTCAAACCACATGTTGAGAATTCTGCATAGTAGGACATTAAGGACTTTCAAAACTTGATGTTATTATGGAAAACACTAAATGGATAGGACTGTTCTAATGTTCTTATACTTTTTTTTTTAATGATAATTCTGCATGTTTTTTGTTCCTTCTTCTGTACTATTAGGGTATGAATTATGCAGAGTTAATTTCTTTTTCAGTAAATATTTTTCACGATTGGTTTTCAATGTATTTTCATGCCTTTCTTGACCCCTCATTTTCTTTGTGGGCACTGTCATTTGTTGTGCTGGTTGCTATGGTAACTAGCTCTGGCCGTGAGATTGACACGACAGCATTAAGCTCAGTCCCTGGGATCTCTGAGTTGTCCATGATTGGATTGAAAACAAAAGGCTCTGTGTGTTTGGTAAATTCCACGTTGATATGAATCTTTACAATAATTATTTCAAAAAAAATCCTGCTCTGCTAGAGAACGAATGAAAGTTTTTGAAAGACAACTGGGAGAAAAGACACATTTGAAAGCCAAAAAGAATTGAAAACTGGGAAGTCGGGCACATCATTACCAAAGCCAAATCGTGACACAAAAACCAATGTCAAAAATACTAATGCGAGTCAGGAAGAAGAGAAACTTTCAGGAAAAGGATTCGAATAGCAATTCGTGACCCAAAGTGGTTGAGAACCACTAGGCTGGTCAAACCACATGTCGAGAATTCTGCATAGTTCTGGTTATGCCACATCGAAAATAGACTTATGAAGCTTTGATGGGAAAAAAGGCAAGCAAGTGCATCTTGGGACTAAAGGGCATGTTCTACTCTGAGAAGCTTAAGAGAATTCAGCATCTTTAGTCTTGAGCCAGAGAACGTCCTGTGGACAAATGATCCATAAATACTTGAGGATTTGTATAATATCAAGGGAAGTGTATTTTAAGTCCTATTCAGACGGGATTAGTTTTATACCAGGAGGTGGGGGTAATGTAATTATCACTCGAGGACCTCTGAAATTTTAGCCCTGTCAGAGTTGCTCATGTCAGTAAATTTTTACAGACCGCACGTTCAAGTCTCAGTAGACATCACAGAGCCTTTTACGTTCTACATAACGTCTGTAAAAAATAACTCCATAATAATAATTACTTTAACCAGTGTCTAAATGGGGGGTGGGGAGAACTGCTAGTACTCTTGTGAATAACGGGGTGAGGTATCACCGCAGAGGTCCGAAGGTGCACCGTTATGTATAATTTATAATGAAAAGCACTGCTGAAGGTTGAATGTGTGACCGGACATGATGATGATGTTATAAATAAGAGCTGATAATTTGATCCAAAGTGACGGCATGTAAACAGTAACTAACGGTACTAGTAAGACAAAAACGGCAAAATGCCAGAATGGAGTACTAGTTCTGTGGACCACCAGGGGCGTACCGCTCCCCAAACCTCGACAGACAGGCTGAGACACAAGTTCAACACAGTACACATTTTATTCTTCAGTGGGGAAATTTTTTTGTTGCACCCCTCTTTATAGTACAGTACAGTACAGTACAGAAGCACCCAATCATATGCCACACAGTCCTTTCTCGCTCTTCTTTGCCTCCACCTCCTGACTCTGGCTCATTGCTGTGAGGCTGGCAAGTCCTCTTATAGTGGCAAACCCGGAAGTGCTTGTGTTCTTCTGTCCACATGGAATGTAAGCACTTCTGGGTTAGACGGAAACCCCATGCCATATGGCTTCTCCATTTTTACAGCACCCACGGTACCCAACAGGGCTGAGATAAAGACCTCTAAGTCCCTTAGTGCCCTGCGTTCTGAGTGAAGCAGCGCCCTAAAGAAGGCTGCCTTACCCTCAATCCTTCCACTTCTTGGGCATCCCAGGGCAGGTTGGGCTTTTACAGTTCTTACTGGCTCACTTCAGGCATTGACTTTACTCTACCTCCTGGTATAAAGCTAATAACATCCAAATAGGGCTTAAGATGGAAGCCAGGGGACACTTCTTCATGCACAGGATCATGGAAATCTGGAACAAACTACAGAGTCATGGAGTTGAAGTGGAAGCCTTGACAACTTTTTAAAAAATATGTGCATAAGATACTGAGATAACCTTGTTTACTGTTACGAGACGACACCTCAGAATTATTGTGAGAAAAGGATAATGGACTGGAAAATGCAAAACACACACCATAGTCAAGATCAAACAGATGGCAGAGGTCAAAACTCTAAGACAAGAAGCATGAGTAGCCAAAACTAAAAGGTGAAGCAAAAAAATCAATGTCCATGAACCGAACAGGATTTCAGAAAAACTTGGAAAGATTAAGGTCATCCACAGAGGGATAACCAAAGACGTGAACACCACCATATTTAGAGTGTTGTATCCGAAAACATCAATGACAAGACAGTGGAAACAAGGTGTTAATAAAAAATAAACTCTTTCAATTCAAGTCAAAATAAAATTTAAACCACAGAAGATCCTTAAAGGAAAAGTTGAGTATTTTTTCAGTCGAATTTATGTCTTCACATATAACACAAAATTGTGTTCTAAAGTTCTACAGGTGGACCTCAAGGATCAATACTTGGTCCTCTTCTCTTTTCTCTGTATATTTGTTCCATAGACAAAGTTGTTTCTTCTTATGGCTTCTCCTACCACCTCTGTGCTGACGATGCACTGGTCCTTCTCTGATTTCCCTCTTATAGTCCAAAGGTTCAACCCAGATCTCCAGTTGTCTCTCTGCAATCTTCTTATCACCTTAAGCTTAACCTTTCAAAGTCCAAGATATCTTATACTTGCCCTCAGATTTGTCTCTGATGCATCACCCTCAAAGATGTCACCCTTATACCCCATCAGTCATGGTCAAGAATCTTGGTGCAACTCTGGACTCCTCACGTTCATTCATCAAACATATATTTTCAATGGCCCAGTCCTCTCGTTTCTTCTCTTCATAATATTCAAAGGATTTGATTCTTCCTGACTAATTATGGCACACAAGTCCTTGTTCAGGCACTGGTTCTCTCTTGGCTGGACTATTGCAACTGTCTCCTGGTGAAGCTTCCTTCTCAGATCCTCATTTCACTCCTAATGCTCCTCTGCTTCAGTCTCTCTATTGACTTCCTGTTGCTGCGAAGATCCAGTTCAAAACTCTTGTCTTGACCCACAGTTCTCTGAATGGTTCTGCTCTTCAATATCTCCAATCCTGGGTCTCTCCTTATATCTCCTCAAGAAGTCTCCAATCTGCCATTGCTTCTCTGCTGACTGTTTCGCCTCTTGTCAGACATGCCAAGACTGGACATTTTTTTTCTCCATTTCTTTACTTTGAAGATGTGGAATGATCTTTCTTAATCCATTAGAATAACACCCAATTTACTTTAGGCATCTTTTAAAGCACAATTTTTTATTAAATATTTTGGATCTGTTTAGTTTCCCTCCTACAAGGTGGCTGCTGCTGCACCGAAAGAGTTTAGGATGCTGATTTTCGTAGTATTGTAACTTCAGGGATAATTATGTAGTTCTAATTCCCTTGTGTTCTCTGTTGCTTTTGATGCTCATACCTTCATTTTCATATTATCTAACCTACATTGTAACTCGCCTTGGATAAAGGCATCTGCTAAACAATTGATAATAAAGTTTGAGTTTTCTATAAATAAAAAAAAAAAATACATAGCCAGTCCTTTGTAGTTTACAATGCAACCTTATGGGGCATGAGGTGCCACTGGAAGATAAAAACCTAAAAACTTACAAATGAAGTGGCAAAGTTTTCGCTACAAGAAAACATTCCTACCGTGTTTCCTACATGTTTGTGAAAACAAAATAAATCTGGATATTATAATTTTGTCTCATATTGCTGGTACTGTGCTGTGGTGGTGCAGTGTCCGCGCTGCTCCCTGGCATTAAAGAGCCCCAGGATCATTTCTCAGAAGACTTTGTCTTCGTAGCAGCCTGGTGCTGCATTGCTATCGCTGCCACCTTGTGTGTGACAGCCCTGTGTTCGAGTCCTGGAGGACCATGTCTTCATTGTACACTCTCATTTTTTGCTAAATTTCCCTCTGGAGACAAAGATCTGTCTACCTATCTACCTGTTTACCTGCCTGCTATATAGTGCCTTTATCTATCTTTTTGTGACTATCTCCCCCACAGTGATATCAGTTGATCTCTCCCTGTGTAAGCCCCCACCTTATAACCAGTACAGAGGGGAATGTGTCTGTTGTTTGAGCTGTTTGTGTGTGCTCACGGTAGGTAGAAGGCGAGTCCCAAAGAGTGTGTGAAATGAACAGCCTCGACACGCACAAAAAGGTTTGGGGCGACCACCCATACATTATCCCTGGCTGCAAAAGGGTTTAGAATGAGCACTCGTGTGCACTGACTCGACTCCTGAACTGAACTGAACTGAATTACTCTTCAAAGCACGGCGGCGTTAAAGGCCATGACCGGAAGTGACATCACGGAACCAGAAGTGATGTTCCTCTGGGCGCCGGAACCGGAAGTGATGCCTTTACGGGTGAATCAAGCAGGTTTTCCCGTTTTCAGTCTGTAGAGTCAACAGAAGAGGGTTTAGTGCACCCCGCCACCCCACTGGGCCTGGCGTGGAATTACCTTCACTTGGTCCATACAGCTCCCTCCTACTCGCACATGTGTGACAAGAGTTTGCTCTGTGAGACTATGGGCTCTGGGACAGATCTGCCTGATGTGACCCCCTGCCCGCTTTCACTCCTTCCTTTGCCCTCAGTTACATTCCTTGAGCTCCTTTCTTATCCATAACCCCCATTTTGTCCACTCTTCACTGTGTCACTGTCCAGTTCTACCCATCTCTGCTGCTGTCTTCCAGTTCCCCATGACACATTTTTCTTTGTGTTTTGCTTATTTTGTTAAATGTGTGTATTTTTATTTACTCTCTTATTTTTTGGTAGTATCAATTGTAATAATCTGTTTATTTGCTATTGTTGCCTTGCTTGCGGAGGAGTATCTACACAGGTAATACATAGATATTTCTTTTTCTTTTTTTTTTTTAAATTACATGTTGAAGCCATCATGAGAGGCTGTGGCATGCTGGGTGCCTAGAAAGCAACTGTTGAACCAGCAAGGTGCAGTGTGGCACACCCATTGTCATGTGCCTGACTCTGGCCTGCTTGACAGAACAACCATACCATCATGCACCGCCTTGCCTTCTTGTGACATTGCTTTTCCCTTCTTAAAGCCCCCTACCTGCGACAAGCCACACCATTGCTGTCTACATCTTATTACCAGAAAATTGTTCCACACTTCCCCTGACTCTCTCCAACTGAACACCTGTCATGTGTTTGTGTTTTTCACAGGGAGACATGCTGAATAATATCGAGATGAACGTGTCCCAGGCGGTCGATCACGTTGCAGCAGCCAAAGAGGAGACCAAGAAAGCGGTCAAGTACCAGAGCAAGGCGAGAAAGGTGTGTCTGTTTCAGCTGCCTGGGAGCTAATGGCTTCTCTGCCTCTGTTTCTCTCTTTCTCTTTCTCCCTCCCTGCTCCTGCCACCACCCTGCACCTCTGCTTCCATTTTCCCTTCCTCCTTGCCTCTCCTCCTTTCTGCCCCTCTCTTTCTTGGTTTTCTTGACCAAACCCTCTAGGGGAGCATGATTGACAGAATCGAAAGCAATATGGACCAGTCGGTGGGATTTGTAGGAAGAGCGGTGTCTGACACACAGAAAGCTGCTAAGTTTAAGAGTGAGGCACGCAGGGTGAGTTTTGGTTTGCTTGTGTTTTGTTTTTGTTTTTTGTTTTATATTCCCATTCCTCTCAGCTTGGGTTTTAAGAGGAGCTGTGAAGTTTCCCGCTCCTGTTTATGTAAGGTGTGGTCCCTCCTCGTACAACAAATAGATAAAGTTATTTCACAAGAAGTATTAAAGACAGAAAACCAGAACATTAAGATTGGGGAAAAGAGGTGAAAACCAGAATGGAGATAACGTGAGACGTGTGAACTGAGGAATTTGGATTAGAAGAAGAAGTGATCCAAGTAATTACCGAGACAGTTGTTGGGCTTCCTCTCCAGCACAGTTAAAAACATTTTGAAATTGAGACGTGCGGCGAATGATATCTAACCTAAAGGGAAGAGGATGAAATTAAAACTGATCATTTCCTTCCTGCACACAACTTGAAGCTGCCAAGCATACGGTTTCCTTGGTACATGACATACACGTCCTTCTGAGTCTAGTGGGATCAGACAGCAACCTTCCTTCACCTCAGTCATTTCCAGTAATGTTAGAAAGAAATTGCTAATTTCCGGTAACCGTAGCAGTGGCTAATGGGTACCTGCAACCTTTCACCTTGTGGAAAGAAAAAGTCTGAACACCCTAAACCTTCCGTTTAGTCAAGATGGTTTATTTTAGCCTGGGTCACTTCTGCATCATTTACAGCTCTCCTTGAGGGTTCAGGGAGTCCATGAGCCACTGAGGGTCTTTCTGTTTCTCTTTGTTTCTCTCTCTGAAATAATGCAAAGGAGAAGTTTTAGCTGAGCAGTCTGAGAACTTTTTGTCGAGGGTAATGGCAATGCTGAGCCACCTACTTTTCATCTTTTCAGAAAATGATAATCATTATAATTGTGGTCCTTGTGGTGCTTGCAATTATTGCATTAATAATTGGTCTCTCTGTTGGACTGAAAAAGAGTGGATGACGGGCCTTGTGGTCTCCAAAGCGTAAGTTGTTGAGAGGATAAAATGTTCCTTGTTGGGATTTGGGCTAATGGTGACACTATTGCATCACTCTAGTCAGTGGGTTTCGTTTATAAGTTTAAGGAATAACATTTGTGTGTTTCTTTTCTGTTTAATAGTATCATTGGTCCTAAGGTTTGGGATGAGGGGCTTATCTGCTGGGCTATTTTGCATTGGTTACTGATTATTCACTTACTAACATGTTATATGTGTAGTGAGTCAACAGTACATTATGATTTGTATTCTCTATCTAATAATTTTATCCTACTTCTTACACTAAGCAAATGAAAACTGTGGAACAACTCATATTCCTCATTTATTTCACAGTATGTAATCACTTAAGTAATAAATATCTTGTATCCCACCCCTGACACCAAATAAGAATCCCATCGCTATTAAAAAGCAATCCTAAATGGCTTCATAACATGTATCCTACTGTCAATGCCAGACAAATCAAATCTGCACAATATCTCAAAGTATTATAGAGTACTTATCCCACTTCTAACAACAAAAATTCAGTCTCCTGTTTCATATCATGAATTAGTAAGAAGTGTAAAATAAATGAATTAACAGTTTGTATCCTACTTCTGACACCAATCAAATTTGTATATTTTAAATATATTAATTTACCGTATATACTCGCGTATAAGTCGGATCTTGAAACCCATAAAACGAGACCCGACTTATATGCCTGTTCAAAAATGCGACAATTCTTTATTTTTTATTTTTTTACATCTTCTTGCCTCCTCTAATCTCGCACCAGTTTCTTAGACACATCGGCTTTTGTTGCAACAGCGCAGTTACCAATTTCTTTCGCCACTTCAACAACTTTTAATTTAAAACCAGCTTCATATTTTCTTCTGATTGAACATTCCATCGTAGATAAGGGATGCTCTTACGATAAAGGTGTATGTGGGTGTGAGATACAAAAAACACAAAACAGTGCAAATGTCGCATCGGAATAGTTCGGGTATTACCGTGTGGTCACGTAGGCACCATACATAAGAAAAAAAAAGGCCGTGTGCCCTGTGGTTACTCTGTCAGGTGGGCATTAGCATTTCATAATCTCTTGGATCAATAGCGTTAGTTTTCCGCATTTGACTTAAACGACCGACATTATAAAACACCGGAAATAATATGGTAAAATCAAGCCCCGACTTATCTGCGGGAGAACTTAAGCGCGAGTATATAAAGTACATATATTATCTTATAAGTCACCAGTCACACCAAGGTAATCTTCACACCTATTTTTATTTGGAAGTCACACATTAATGCATTTGTATTTTCAAATGTTTTTAGGAAAAAAACATTATTCTTAAATGATTATGATCTCCATCCACACTATCTTTTCGCCATCATTAATGAAAGTATCTCCGTGCACACTTAAATGACTGAAAAACGTTCGCCTACATTGGGCATAATTGTGTCAGCAGAAAAAAAAAAATCCTTGAAGGTTTGGTAATGCGGCCGGTCACGGGATTTATCGTTATTGCAAACGGTAGTGACTGCTAAGTTTTATGCCTTTTGCACATGTATCCAGCATTCCAACTGTTTGAGACACATTTTAGATGAACACATGTAAGCGATACAACAAGCACCATGGAAAGCAATTCCTCCATGTCTGATATATTGGAATATGTTTTATTCAGTGAAGGAAATGCAAAGTTGTAATGAACAAGAATTGATTTAAAGTCTGCGTTTTCAAAACTCTCCGTTTTCACTCATCTACACTGCAGCGCAGAGCCAGTATTTTCAGAAATATACGCCTCTGGAGAGCATTTTCAGATGGTTCTGTTTTTCCGAGGTTAAAATGTTGGGGCAGTGTGGATAGAAATGTGAATACTGAGACAAATGTCTGTGTTTTTAAACAAAAATGTAGTGGTGTGGACGTGGCCCTAGATTGCAGTGAACACATGACATGAAAATAACTTTTCAGTTGTGTTTAGTTGTATAAACATAATGAAAAAACACTGGTATCCTATTAATAACATGGAATGAAAATATCTACTGATCCTTGTAGACCGTACTGCCAAGGTCGAGAGGAAATGATCTGGGTACTGTTTATCATGTTGAGAGACAGAGAACATAATATTTGATATTAATAATTAAGATCCCATTACCAGTATCTATTCTGACAGACGGAGAATTAAACGTGCTTAGTCTCGAGCAGAGGTGACAGCATAGGAGCCAAATACATGTCTTCAAAATTCCCAAAGGCATTGATAAAGTAGATCCAGCAGAATTCTTTCAACTTCACAATGACTCACATACTCATGGAAATTAACGTGAAGTGCATTTAGAACTGAAGCCATGAAGCACTTCTGAGTTGTGGGAATCTGGAACAAACTAACAAGACATGTAGTTGAAGCAGAAACCTTAACTTTTAGGGAAGTATCTGGATAGAGACAGAGATAATGGAATGACTTAGCTATTGTTGTGGAAAAATACCGTCCTTCATCTTCAAAGAAGGCAGCCACGGAGTCCAGATGAGAATGCAGAACGCTTCTTTATTTGCACAGAGTTCTGAACAAAAATCTCAGTCCATCGAGTGAGTCATCAGTTAAACAATTTGTCTGCTTTTATACTTTTTCAAACTACCATCACCTCACCTAATACATCACGTCATCTCTTAATATGCTGAACTTCATTACCTCCTTCAAACAGCTAACGCCAAAAGTAATTTCTGTCTCATGTCGATTCTCCCGTTATTCATTAAAATTGGTGTTTTGTGGATTGTCCTAATGATATATTAGCACTGCTTCATAATTTTGGAGGGAGGAGTGTATGGGCTTTCCCATCAGTTTAATTCCGTTTTCTGGAGGGGCGTTTGTTATTCATTTACCTCATTCAAATCTTGGAAAATTACATTGGTAGCTTCTCTAAAATGAGGAGTCTTGTGCTTTCAGTGTTGAGTTACATTTGGTTAACCCTTGAGTTATACTCAATCCTTTTCCTTATGTTTAAACATTTACGGCTATATAAATTGTAAAAGTTTATTATACACAGTACATTAAATAAGAATTTCAAACTATTAAACAAACAAGTCTGATGGACTTAATGGTCTCCTCTCATTTGTCAGATTTCGTATGTTCTTGTGTATCTAAAGAAAGAAAATATCGACAGTCCTTAAGCCACAACAGAAGCTCAAGTAAAACTTTTATTTTCCATTAATAACATGGAAATGCAGTATAATTTATTCTTTATAAAGTTCATGAAAGTGTTAACCTCAGCAATAATAAAGCAGTGCTCTTCTCAAAACCTTCATGTACATCATAGGTAACAATATAACAAACTACACAAATTACCGTATCCTGCAGTCCTCGACGTTACATTACACTAACTATACTATGCTGTCGCCAACACTGTTAGAAGAACTGATGGTGATGAATTCTGTGCCCCCCCCCCTTAAGTGACACACAGTAAAAGTCAGTCCCAACAGTCTTGTGCCTTCCACTTTCGGTGTTGTGTCATGCATGTCCATTAAATATTTGTGGTTAAGATCATGAGGCTGTACTCCTCATGTCAGACAATCCCTGGCTCACTTTGGTTCAGATTCAAAGCTTGTGTAGGGGGGGGACTGCAAAGGTGGGCTTCCAAACAGTTAGGTGGCCCTTGCCCTGTATTATTTAATATACCTTTTACGCCCCCATACAGGTAATGCTGCATTTAAACAAATATTTATGGACTTGCAATCATTTCTTCTGTGCCAAAAAATATCCAGATTGTGCTGTTAACGGAGAAGCAGGAATTGGGGTAATGAATTTTATTGCCACAAATATTTGTGATGTCTGTTGGAACGACAAACACAATGCATTTTGGTACTACATGAATTATTAAAATACACTTCAATAGATGGTGCAGAGCAAACGCTAACACTGAGGACTTGGTTGATTACTTAGATTTCAACCCGTCTTAGATGAGTAGCCACGTTAGTTATGTCATTAACTATTTTCCCTCCATAGTGAATGAAAACATGAATTTCAATTCTTTTCTTCGCCATTACTACAAAATATATGTGCTAACTAAAATAAAAAGTATCATTTTTTGGTGGAATATTCCTTGTACTACTCTGTGAGAACAAAACCAGCAAAGAGATGAAAATGGGTGGCCTGTACAAACTCTGCCAAGTATTACAAGCATTCAGGAAATTCAGGAAGTGTGATGTGACAATGTGGCACATTTCGCCCTTTCTAGAATGAGAACTTTATCTCTGACTCAGTTCGCAGTTTTTTCCACTAGATGGCACAAGTATTCTTTTTTTTTTTTTTTTTTGTTTCCCTGCTTGGTAAACTTGGGCTTACCTCGAGCTCATTTTATGCCAATATTGAAGTACTGTAAATGCTGTCAACAAATCGGTGGTGTTTTGTCAAAATGTGTTCCCTTCATTCCTACATGACATGCCGTTGGTAACTAGAATTGTGTGGTTGAACCCCTACACTTACGTTTATTTGCTTAGCAGACACTTTTATTTAAGGCAAGGGTGTCGAACTCCGGGCCTGGAGGGCTGCAGATTTTCATTCTCACCCATTTCTTAATTAGTGACCTGTTTTCACTGCTAATTAACTCCTTTTCCCTTCATTTTAATAGCCCTGTTTTAAGGATTCAGTCCTCTGCATTGATTCTTTTCTTCATTTAATGGCAGACAAACAGAAATGAGACGTGAAACGAGCCAACAGATCACCAGCTAAACTGGGATTTCAAACTCCAACCAGTTTCACTCCAACCAATCTCTTAATGAGAAGCTGATTCTTGCTGTTAATTAAGCCCGTTATTTAATTCAATGGCTTGTTGCTGCTCTCATTCTGCCACAGCAGACATTTCCAAAACTGCTGATATTCTGGTTTTTTTTCTAAGTACATCGTCAAGATGTTTTGGTGACCTGAGACATCAACCTAACCGAGGCCTTCACCTTTCTTTATTTTCACATATTGTGTGATGGGCACAGGTGAGCTGGTTATCTGGTGGCTCGTTTTGTGTCTCATTATTGTTTTGCTGCTAATTAAGGAAAAAGAGACGACTCAGGGGCCTGAGTCAAGTTAATTAACACTAAAACAAATGAAGTTAATTAGCAGCAAAAACAGGTCACTAATTAAGAAGATGGTTAGAATGAAAACCTGCAGCCACTGTGGCCACCAGGACCGGAGTTCGACACCCGTGATTTAAGACGACTTACAAAAGAGGTCAGCAGAAGCAAGTAAACATCAGTCTGGTGGGAATGTTTGGCAGCAACTGTGACAGGACAAGATGACAAAATTGATCACCACAAGTGACAAGCTCAGAACAAAATGCAAGTGAGTTATGATTTGCAGGGTACAAAAAGGGATAAAGACAGAAATGTACGAAACAGGAGAGTTCTCATACGAGGTAGGGGGGATCAGCAGTTCGGATAGAGGCGGACAGCTCGTTTCGCCAGCTAGGGGCTACACAAGAAACGACTCTGGGTTAAGATTTGGTGGCATCACCAGACGCCTTTCATCGGCAGATCTGAGTGGTCAAGGAGGATCTCGGGACCTCACACGTATCTCCATATTCATAGGTGCTGACCCTCTGCAGACAGGCATCGAGGATTTCAACTTAATACGTGCCAGCCAAGCTCTTACATTTAGATTTA
>JANRMT010062856.1:2791757-2826121 GCA_026402145.1 Polypterus bichir lapradei
GGGGGGGGTTGTGTGCTGAAGAGCATCTTGAGGGCACCTTTCCTTGGGGATCCCTAACTCTGTGCTCCTCTCTTCTTCCTGCAGAAACTCATCATCATCATTGTGGTGGTGACAGTTGTACTCCTCATCATCCTGGCTATAATCCTGGGCACAACCCTCAAGTGATTGCCCACCCCGTCCCGACACTTTACCCAGTCTTCCCTTACTGTGGTAGCATCTACAATGGTTTCCATCCAGTCTTCCTGTTCACCTCAACCCTCCTCATCCTCCTCCTTGACGCTTTCCATGGTCCCCTATCCTGGACTCGGCTGGCACAGAAATCGCATGGAAGCTGCTCCCTCCAACAGTCTGGTGGAATTCCTGCTCCTTGTTCTTGTCTCCATGCCTCCCTTATAGGATTAAGAACTACATGGATGGCTAACGTGGCTCTTCGTCCCACTTGTGTCATATTTACACACACGCCGCACACATCAAACAGCCGTGTGCATGGGGTTCTTTTTTTTGCGTGGATTGTTGTCATAAAGGCTGCTGTTGGTGGTCCCCGTGTGTGCTGTGGGTGCTCAGAAGCAGATTTGCACATTCGGTCCTTAGCCGGGCTCAGGGGGCCATGGGCGACGACTCTGCCCCACCTCCATTTTTTTCTTTATGAGCTATGAAAGTTAAGGTGCCTTTTTAACATGAGTTTTGTTTTACGGGGGTACTTGATTTTATCTTCCTATGGAACTACACTCAGGATCCGGGGGTTAGGGTGTATTGGAGGTGCCTTGCCAAAGATGAAGACTCCCGGCATAGTTTTGGGGGTTCTGACCAGCCATTTGCAATGGCGCTGTCACCCCTTACACAACCAAAGCCCTAGAGACCTGGCTCCCATGAAGAAAATATGTATTTTTTTTTTAAACAAAATAGGTTAAGTACAAAATGTTGATTCATACTAGAACTTTTTAATGTATACATTCCAAGAAGAGTTGTGATTTTAATTTATTTTGCAATAAACAAACATGGCTGAAAAATTTAACAGAATGTGTACTTTCCGAGTCAGCTGGAGGCCATGACCGCCATTTGATGTGTGAGCTGAAGTGCCAGCTTTGGAGTGGACTTCGTTCTCAGACCAGCAGAGGGCGCTGTAGGTCTCGGTGTTGTGTTCGTCATTAATAGGCCGGCTGGCTGTGTTTTGTTCATTTTAACTGTAACCAGTGCCCTGAAACCGGAGCAGAGAGATCCACTAATGGACTCTGAGCAGATGTGGGGCCTTCAGACCAGCAGGGGGCGCACTGAGCCACTGGAGGAGCAGTTGTGTGGTGCTTTGTTGATAACTATTTGGACACACCAGTAAGTGTTTGAGTGGTCCCCTAAGGCGGTGTCACATTTCACGACTTGTAGCTGGTTTGGAATGTTGGGTTTGATAACTGCAGTTGCTGATCTCGTCGATGGAGAACATTAAATTACACAACTAGATTTCGCAGGGGTACGTCAAACTAAGTTGATATCACACGATATGACTAGGGGTCGCAGGAGAATTTGAACTTGATGACTACAGTTGCTGATCTTTTTCTGGAGGATGTCAAATTATACAATTAGAATTCACAGGGTATGTCTAATTAAAATCAAAGTCAAAGTGAACTTTATTGTCATCTCAACCATATACAAGTATACAGATAGACGAAAGTGTGAAGCTCAGGGTCGAGTAACAACATGACATGCAAATAATAAAAATAGAATTAAAATTAAAACACAAACAAGACAAGACAAAGAAGTAGCAGCAATATTGACGTGTAGTTAGCAATATGAACATTAATGTAATGTATGGTATTTGCAATCTAGATACATAAATATAGTCGATATGTAATATAATAAATAATAGATATAGATAATACAGAAATTATCAATATATGATAATAGTTGTTTAAGACATGTGTAAACAATGACGGGTCAGAATGTTTCACAGCAGAAGGATATCAAGAGAGTCAAAATACTTAAAGGTCAGTATGAGATTTCCAGTTCTTTTCTACCTGCACACTCGTCTTTACAGGACAGTGGCCTGCATGTATAAAAGTTCTGTTTTTCGAGGTGGTTGAGGCCGTGTGAAAGATCACAGGGGGCAGCATGGTGTTAAGGAGTCTGCTAGCTTGAGGGTAAAAACTCTCCTGCAGCCTGGCAGATCTGGCTCTGATGCTGCAGTATCGTCTCTTGGATGGCAGAAGTGTGAAAAGTCCATGTGAGGGGTGTAAGGGGTCCTGCACAATGCTGTAGGCCTTGTGGACACTGTGTTTGTAAAATATGTCCTGAGGTGAAGGGAGAGACACCCAAATAATGTTCTCTGCTGTCTTCACTATCCTTTAGAGGCGCTTGTGGTCAGATATGTTGCAGTTGCCATACCAGACAGTGATGCAGCTGGTCAGAACACTCTCAATGGTGCCTCTGTAGAACATGGTGAGGATGGATAGGGGGAAGACTTGCTCGCTTCAGCCGCCTCAGGAAGTGTAGTCTCTGCTGTCATTACACATTACACGACCTCTAGTAGGAAGGGATGTTAAACTTGATGATGAACACAGCTACTGATCTTGTTGCCGGAGGATGTCACATTATACAACTGGTACTCATAGAGTACGTCTAAACTGATGTTACATTACGCAACTTCAAGTAGGAGGGGATGTTAAACTTGATGATGAACGCAGCTACTGATCTTATTGCTGTAGGATGTCACATTACATGACCAGAAATGACAAGAGTGTACCACATTATATGACTTCTATTCGGAGAAGATTTTGAACTTCACAACTGCCTTTGCTGATCTTGTTGCAGGAGGATGTCGCATTACACGACTGGGGTTAATAAGACATGTCTAATTAAACCGATGTCACGTTACGTAACTTCTAGTGGGGTGGGGGAATGTCAAACTTGATGACTGTGTCGCCGATGTTGTTGCTGGAGGATATCAGATTACATGTCTAGTATTCAAAGTGTGTGTCTAATCAAACCCGGTCACATCACATGACTTCTAGTAGGAGGGTACATCAAATTTGATGACTGTGTCACCGATCTTGTTGCTGGAGGATGTCACATTACACAACTGTGTTTAATAAGGTATGTCTTAATTAAACCGAAGTCACGTTACGTAACTTCTAGTGGGAGGGGATGTCAAACTTGAAAACTGCTTTTGCTAATTTTGTGGCTGGGAGATGTCCGATTACACGCCTAGTTTTCCAAGTGTGTGTCTAATCAAACCGGACACATCACATGACTTCTAGTAGGAGGGTACATCAAACTTGATGACTGCGTTGCTGATCTTGTTGCTAGAGGATGTCACATTACACGACCAGTATTCATAGCATATGTCTAATTAAACCGATGTCACATTGCATGACTTCTGTTAACTCTTTCAGGGTGGATGTCGACTTTTGTCGCAATTCAGGGGTAGAGAACAATAATCCGCTGTAAGCTGTGACATTTTAGTTTGACTCTCTTTGCTAGAAGGAAAGTTAGCTTCGTTGATTTGATCTTGATTTATTTTGCGTGCATAAGTGGTGAATTGCAAACAATCTCTAAAATGGCATCAACATCTGGTGAGAGACCAAGGTGAATGTGCAAAGCCAAATACTCGGTGGATGACATTTTGCCTATTTTCGCTGAAATGGACTCAGACTTGTCAGACTCCTGATTTTGATGCAAGTGATCCGGAGACGGAGATCGAAAAGAACAGTGAGGTACCAGCATTAGCTGACCGGCCCCCAGCTGATTGCAGTACTGAACCCGTTCGTGCAGCTGATGTGTCTGCAGCAATGTTCACCTGGTAGGACCGCCACTTAGGATGTCAACAGCTACAAAACAGCAACTGCCACAGGAAGACAATCAAGCATCCGGCCCACCATGTATTTCTGCTGGCCATCGAACCACCCTCATTAGTAGCCGCTGCTGCCAGAGACACCGAACAGACAACCAACTGCGGCCACAGCACATAACAACAGACATTTATGTTGATTTATGTGTGAAACCATTGCTTTGTGTGCTTTTCAGAAAACTGAGTTTTTTGGAAAAAATATGCAGCTGTCAAAGAGTTAAGTCGGGATGTCAAACTTGACGAGTGGAGTTGGCTGCACTAGCCCTAACCCTAATCTTGCCACCTGAGGATGTCGTATTACATGACTTCTAGTAGGAGGAGATGTCAGACTTGATGACTGCAGTCAACTGTAGTTGCTGATCTTATTTCTGGAGGCTGTCAGATCACATGACCAAAAATTACAGGGCATGCCAAATTAAGCCAGTGTCATATTGTAAAGGATTAGCAAGGAGGAAGTAAGGATAGCTATGACGAGGATGAAGAATGGAAAGGCCGTTGGTCCAGATGACATACCTGTGGAAGCTTGGAGGTGTTTAGGAGAGACGGCAGCGGAGTTTATAACCAGATTGTTTAATGGAATCTTGGAAAGTGAGAGGATGCCTGAAGAGTGGAGAAGAAGTGTACTGGTACTGATATTTAAGAATAAGGGGGGTGTGCAGGACTGCAGTAACTACAGGGGGATAAAACTAATGAGTCACAGCATGAAGTTATGGGAAAGAGTAGTGGGAGCTCGGTTAAGAAGTGAGGTGATGATTAGTGAGCCACAGTGTGGTTTCATGCCAAGAAAGAGCACCACAGATGCAATGTTTGCTCTGAGGATGTTGATGGAGAAGTTTAGAGAAGGTCAGAAGGAGTTGCATTGCGTCTTTGTGGACCTGGAGAAAGCATATGACAGAGTGCCTGGAGAGGAGCTGTGGTATTATATGAGGAAGTCAGGAGTGGCAGAGAAGTACGTAAGAGTTGTACAGGATATGTACAAGGGACGTGTGACAGTGGTGAGGTCTGCGGTAGGAGTGACGGAGGTGGGATTACATCAGGGATTGGCTCTGAGCCCTTTCTTATTTGCAATGGTGATGGACAGGTTGACAGACGAGATTAGACAGGAGTCCCAGTGGACTGTGATGTTTGCTGATGACATTGTGATCTGTAGTGATTGTAGGGAGCAGGTTGTGGAGATATGCTCTAGAGAGGAGAAGAATGAAGGTCAGTAGGAACAAGACAGAATATGTGTGTGAATGAGAAGGAGGTCAGTGAAATGGTGAGGATGAGGGGAGTAGAGTTGGCGAAGGTGGAGGAGTTTAAATATTTGGGATCAACAGCACAGAGTAATGGGGATTGTGGAAGAGAAGTGAAGAAGAGAGTGCAGGCAGGGTGGAGTGAGTGGAGAAGATTGTCAGGAGTGATTTGTGAGAGATGGGTATCAGCAAGAGTCAAAGAGGAAGGTCTACAGGATGGTAGTGAGACCAGCTATGTTATGTGGGCTGGAGACGGTGGCACTGACCAGAAAGTAGAAGACAGAGCTGGAAGTGGCAGAGTTAAAGATGCTAAGATTTACATTGGGTGTGACGAGGATGGACAGGATTAGAAATGAGGACATTAGAGGGTCAGCTCAGGTTGGACGGTTGGGAGACAAAGTCAGAGAGGCAAGATTGCGCTGGTTTGGACATGTGCAGAGGAGAGATGCCGAGTATATTGGGAGAAGGGTGCTAAGGATAGAGCTGCCAGGGAAGAGGAAAAGAGGAAGGTTTATGGATGTGGTGAGAGAGGACATGCAGGTGATGGGTGTAACTGAACAAGATGTAGAGGACAGGAAGATATGGAAGAAGATGATCCGCTGTGGCAACCCCTAACTGGAGCAGCCGAAAGAAGATGATGATGATATTCCATGACTTCTAGTCAGAGGAGATTTCAAACTTGGCGACTGCAGTTGCTGATCTTGTCACATGAGGATGTCAGGTTACACGACTAAATTTCTCAGGGTAGGTAAAATCAAGCCAATGTCGTATCGTACAACTTCCAAGTCGGAGGGTCAGTCAGTCAGAATAAAAAATAAAAAGAAATGGACTGCTGCAGTGCACTTGACTTTCTGATATCGGTAACTTATTGGTGCCTCTGCGTTGAAGAACAGCAGCAACAAGCACCTGTTGGGCTCACAGGTGCCCCCTTCGGTGCGGCACGGTACTGTCTGCCTCACTATGTGCCTTTTCACTGCAGTTTTATGTCCAGTTAGTAAGACTAGATCTGTCACACACATTCATTAAAGATATTAGCCAGACTGTGGAAACTCAGGGTGTATAATAAATGTATTGGCGACATACATACATACAGACAGCGACAGGCACCCGTCAATTGCATGCATCCACCCCGTGTGTGAAAGAGCGCGCAGTCCGAGGTGAGGCTTGTCGCTGCCGCATGTCACGTTTCTCCCCTGTATTTGAACAGACAGTGCACCAATTCAGCGATTTTGACTATAAATTGGAATCGTATAGAAAATAAATTTATAGCACAGATCAGTGGACACATTTATTTTACATTGTCGTTATTAGTTTTTTTTTTTTTTTTTTCTGCCTCCCCTGACCGTACGTACCTGAACCCAAGAGTATGTGAAATGTACAAGGATTGTACTCTTTAGTCTGACCAGGCAGACATTTCAGAGTTCTCACAGGTTTATTATTTAGTAATGAATTGAGTGGGATTTGTGTCTTTGCCTTTAGGGGTACGCTGAACCAAGAGGTAAGCTTTACATTTGAATGTTTGGTAATCTGCAATTTGACCAGCAGGGGGCAGACTGAAGGCAGAGAGAGCCCTGAGATTTTCTATTGCACTGGTGAGTAGCAGATGCTGATTTCATGTACCGTATGTACAACTGAATAATGGTTGGCATTTGTGTCTTCACCAATAAGGATCACACTGAACCCTGGCCATGGCTACTGGGGTGTAATGCAATCTGCGGCTTCATCAGTAGGGGTCTTCACCGACTCCTGGACTGGTGAGTAACAGACAAGTTTGCCAACTGGGGCACAGCACACTGATCTCATGAATAGAGAACTTAAACATGGCTGGCATTTGCATGTGCACCAATAAGGATCACAGTGGACCCCCGGCCAAGACTACTGGGGTGTAATGCAATCTGCAATCTGCAGCCTGATCAGTCTGAGGGGGCTAACCTGACTCCTTACAGGAGTGACATTTACCTCTGGGTAGGCTGCAATTACTATCCCAACCAGGAGTGGACATTCAGAATCCACATCTGGAAGATTAACCAACGGGTGCCCCACACCATGGGCTCTATTTATTTTAGCCCGGTATTTTAAAGCGTATCCAGTTGCTTTCCTCCAACTGAATTGTCCACGTCAAATTTTATTTTTTTTTTTTTCTGCCCCATTTGCTGGCTTCTTTCTCAAGCTTTTTATTCTCACTCTCCTCTCCCTTTTCTCCTATCTGCAAACTTCCCTCCCTAAAACAACTGTGACCATGCAGAAGAAGATCATGATCATGGTCTGCTGCATTATTCTGGCCATCATCCTGGCATCCTCCATCGGCAGCGCCTTTTCTTAGGGCCCGGGAGCAGCACAGACACTTCTTCAGGTCAGTGTAATGATCCAGCTTCCCGTTCCCAGCATGCCGTGTGTGATTTTGTGTGTATGTGTGTGAGAGACTCCGAAGTATTAAAGTCCACGTTGAGTCTGGACTGAAGCCAGGGAGCATGTCTTCACTCAAAGACTTATGGAGCCATGGAGTTGAAGCACAAACCCTGAAGACGAATCTGGATGAGATATGGGGGCGGCTTTGCTATTAGCTAAAGAAAACGAGCGTGATGGACTGAGTGGCCCCCTCTCGTTTTGTCTTATGCTGTAGTCACTAACGATTTCTTTTGTCTTACAGGATTCTTTCTGGAAGATGGCCGTGCCCAATATCGTCCTTCTGCCACTGATTATTGTCTTTATTTATGTATTTTTTTAAAACTGGTGGGAACACTTCATTAATTGAGACCAATCCAAAAGCTCAACCATCTTCATGTTTCCAGACCGTTGCCATGTCTCCACCTTGGCACCAGTTTTCTGTCCAATTCTACCTTGCCCAACCACCCCAACCCCACGCATCCCCAGTCGTCCCCATCTTTGGTGATAGAGGCGTTGTGGGGTTGGACGTCTGTGTTCTGAGCGAGATGTGAAGAACGCCATGTGAGGAAGGCCACGTGTTTCAAGACAGGGGTAGCACCGTGGCAGAATGTGCTCAGTTAAAGGTCAGGGTCCGCATTTGGCATATTAGGACAGTCATGTGAAAAAGTAAGTGCACCCAATAAAATGTTTCTCATTTTTCAACGGCAGGTTAGGTGGACCGGTGATGCTAAACTGGCCCCTAATGGACGGGTGTGTTCATCCTATCATGGACTGTTTGTCGTGTTGTTTTCCTGCCTTGTACCCGATGCTGCTGGGACAGGCTCCAGGTTCAACTTCTCGGGATAAGCGGGTTTAGACAATGGAGGATAGCTGGGGTTTGTTCTTCTTTGCTTTTTCCGCTTTTAGAAAAGGACAGATGGATTATTTAAGAGATGAATTAAAATATTGAATCAGTTATTGAGCAATTGTTCAATTTTGTAGTCGCTCAATAACTGAAACGAATGAATCGATTAACGGCTTGATAAATACGCCGACTGTCTTTCCATTTGCCAAAAAGCATCTTTCTAGTGGCTTTTCGTTCCAGGTGAGCCCCAAATTGTCAACTGAAAAAACTTGCACCTCATCAGCCTCGCACTTGACTTTTATTAATAATAATTATAATTCTTCACCTTTATGTAGCGCTTTTCTCAATTCCAACAAAGCACCTGCTAACCAGAATATGAAATTGTATTGCAATTAATTAATCAGATTTAAGGACTGAAATAATTTAATTAATTCACTAATCAATCGATCAGATCATTAAACTGATCTATTTATGAATGAATTATTGAACAGATTGACTGATTCCCTATTTACCATAAAACTTCTTCATTCCAACCGAACCCCAGATCTGTGAGCTAAAAAAACTTCCACTCTATTGGCCTCACACTTGATTTTAATTCCAACAAAGCACCTGCTGACCAGTATGCCAAATTATAATTGATTATTCACTTATTTTTAATGACTCCGTTATTTAAAGTTCATTTATTTAACTAATCATTCAGTTAATGAATTGATCAACTCATTAAACTGATCGATTCATTAAATATTGAACATATTGACTGTCCTCCTATTTGCCATAAGACATCTTTCTAGCTGTTTTTCATTCCAACTGAGCCCTACTTGTTAACACCTCAGCTTACCTAATATTCACTCCAAGTGAGCCCCAAATTGTGGACTGAAAAAAACTCCACTTCATTAGCCTCACACTTGATTTTAATTCCAACAAAACACCTGCTGACCAGAACGCTAAATTCTAATTAATCAATCAGACTTATTTTTAATGACTCAGTTAATTGGAATCAATTTAACTAATCAGTCAATGAGCTGGAGTAATTGCTCATTAAACTGATCTATTTATTAATTAATTATTGAACTTATTGACTCTCTTCCTATCGGCCATAAGACATCTTTCTTTCCAGCAGCTTTTCATTCCTACTGAGCCCTACTTGTTATTACTTGAAATGACTTAATATACCTACCAAACGACCCTTTAAATGTTAATCAGTAACCTGAATTTAGAGAAATACAAAGTCATTTTTATATTAAGTCTAATTTTCTTTCCTAGTATCTTATTGAATTGATCTTTTTTGAATGAATTAATAAACATATTGAATGTCTTCCAATTGGCCATAAAACTTCTTTCAAGCTGCTCTTCATTCCAACCGAATCCTAGATTTGTGAACTAAAAAAACTTCCACTCTGTTAGAGACACACTTGATTTTAATTCCAACAAAGCACCTGCTAACCAGTATGCTATATTATAATTAATTATTCACTTATTTTTATGACTCGGTTAATTAGATTAATAAACTATTCAGTCAGTTAATGAATTGATTAATTGATCAACTCATTACATCGATCAATTTAGTAATTAAATGGCTGTCTCGCACAGCTCCGTCCACATAGTAGTGAAACGGGAAAAACTTTAAAAATCAATTTAAAAAATTTAAAAAAATATAATTCTGGCCAAGCGGCAGGTAGGTACGCTCCACAGTCAAATGGTGGCACTGTATCTGATTGTGTTCAGCTCTGACGGGAGAGGGGCCGTGATATCTCTGCCAGTGAGCAGCTACCCTCTAAAATACACATAGCTCTGATCTCTCTCTCTCTCTCTCTCTCTCAAAAAAAAAAAAGTCAAACGTTACTCTTTAACATTAGCTAAAGGATTATTGAACATATTGACTAATTCCAACTGAACTCTACTTGTTACTTAGAGTCTTGTTATTGGACAAGCCACACACCTCTAATCGCTTTTCATTGGTTGGACTCTTAAATTTGCTACCTCCTGACTCGTTACCTTTTGTTGAAGTCTAGAGAATAATAATAATAATAACACTAATAATAATAATTATTTGCATTTATATGGCGTATTTCTCACTACTCAAAGCGCTCAAATCACAGACTTTTCCAAACACACACTGTGAATATTTGATGTATTCAGAATGTATAAGAACGATACAATCACTTCTGAGTTATTAGTTAAAACAGATTGCTTCTTTATTAATTGAACTTATACGAAAATAAACCCATATTTTCAGTCACATTTGTAAATAAATTTAGTTATTTCCAAAGGGTTCATTCATTTTAACTTGCCACTTTACCTTTCTGCAGCGCACATTTGGACGTTGAATGAATGCCGAGCTGCGGGAGATTGCGCAGCACGCCAGGCCAGTGCGCGTGCGCGTGCGCGTGCGCAGTAACACGCGCTACAATTTCAGTGGTCGTTTTTCTCCGAACCCGTCATTGGAATTGCGCATGCGCAGGGTCTTGTGCCAACATCTTTCCTTGCCTAGCCAATTTAGATTGTGATCAGAGACTTTGTTCGTAGTGGAGGATTATTAAAAGCGCTTGAAAGTCCCAATCTAATTAGTTTAAAGTCGGGGATATTAATGAAAGATTAAGCGCACTTGGCGGCGAGACGAAAACAAGATTGGAAAACTAAGCTCAGCGACATCTTCTTTGGGGTAACCGGCCTTACAGATGTCTCGAAGCGGTTTTGATTTGAACTTAAATAATTATCTGCTAAAAACAGGAAGACGTGTTTTAATGTCACAAAACTATTGCAGTGACATTTCCTTGCAACCGTGGCTTTACAGTGGTTTGAACGGGTTAGGTGTTTCGGAAGTTGTTCGTGTAAGAGCCATTTAACTACAAACTCAATTCTAAACATATATGGAGAAAAAAAAATTAACAGCTCGGAGATTTGATGAAGAGAAATGCGTGCGAGCTCCGTTCCTTCATCTAATGACTTCAATCCGCTGCGTTCACGTTTGATGAAGCGAACAGAAAGGCTTGGTTTTTGGTGCGCCCTAGTGGCCGATTTATGAAAGTGCAGCACACTTTGCGTCCATCAGCGAGTAACTTTCCCTGCCATTTCTTGTCAGCGTTCTGTCCCATCTTCTCACCACCTCCTCTCCCCTCGTCCCATTCCATGTCCTCTTCTCTCCTATTCCCCTCAATTCAGTTAACATCCCTCTGGAGGAGCCGACCGAGACTTAGCTCAATCCAGACTTTCAGTGGAGTGGTGACAAGGCTTATTTTCTGTATGTTTTATATTTACTTCTTAAGTATGGGCAAATATTTGTTTTTGAATGTACACCTTTTGATTTGTGTGACTTTCTCTTGTGTCTTTGTTCTTCTCATGGAAAATTTGAACAGTGATGTTGATTAAAGGTTGGATCAAGTGGCCCAAGAGTCAATCTTCCTTTTATGCCTCCGAAAGGTTGGGATATTATTATTACATGGCTGACCCCTTTATCTGAGTTGACTTACAGCATTTAAGATACAATCAGTTACATTTATTTCATTTTTAATTTTTTTCCAATTGAGGCACGGGCAGGTGAAGTGACGCTCATGGTCACACAGTGGTGTCAGTAGTGGGATTTCAATCAGAGTTTGAAGTCCAAAGCATTAACCGCTATGCCACACTACCTCCCTCATAAATGGGGGCAACACAAAAATAATGTATCCAATTTCTCTTAGCTCAGGTGGGCTCCTTTCACAACATTTTCCTAATGAACTCCCGGGATCTGAACTTGTATCCGCACCTCCAGTAAAGTAACCAGCTCAGCTATTCTGGTCAATGGAGAAATCTGTTGGCTCAAATGGCTAATCTGGCTTCTAACTGCGAGGGTGACTATTTTTTTTTTTTTGCAAGATACTTGCTCCATTTGAGATTCACACTACATATTTAGTATTAGAAATATATCATGCTGGGGGGACCCTAAAACTGGATAAGGTGGTTAATAAAACGGGTGACTGGTTAGACTTGGACAAAGGCAGATCCATTGGCTCCAGAGGTTAATCCAGCTTCTGACTCTTTTGTGCAGTTGACTCGTTCCATTTGAGCTCCACCAGTTTCACATGAGAACACAAAATCAATTTGGAGTCAATGCCCCGTGTTTTTGGTATTAGAACTATAGTGTGGTGGGGCGACCCTAAAACTGGATAAGGTGGGTAGGAAAATGGATGATGGGATGGACTCGGACAAAATGAACACCTCGCCACTGAACAACAAGGAGGCAAAATGTTTATGAAATAGCACAGTCATAACTGTGAAATAATAGAAAAAACTTTTATGAAATAATGCAATGCATTTTTTTTTTTGGTGGGAATAGGTTTCCGAACTGTTACAGTCTCAATAAGTAAGTAAAACTATATTGTGTTTTTAGCGTTTACATCAGTGTTTCCCAACCTCGGTCCTGGGGGTCCGCTGTGGCTGCAGGTTTTTGTTCCAACCAGATTCCTAATCAGGGACAACACCTGGTAACACTGAGCTCATTTAATTAGCTGCTGTTTATTTTCTTTTATTCTACATTCAGAAAAGCACAGCAGCATGATTTTTACATTTATAAGACATTTAGAAATATTTCTGCTTTTGCTATAGATTTAAATGCCTTTTCTTGATTTCATTCCATTTTGCCCTTTCTCTGTGCAGTATTTCTCCCTTCGTTGTATCTTATTAATGACAATTAAAAACGAGCAGAGCAGACACGCTGGCAAACGACACGGAATAATCAAAGGCTGCAACTACTTTAGCATCAGAATCACTGATTAGTAAATAATGGATTAATTAAACAATTAGAACACCTAGAAAAGTAGAATAAAAATCGAGATGGAAATATTGTTAAAAAGAAAAAAAAAATACATTATTCCCATATAACTGCTTAGTACATTATATATATTTATTTTTCTTTTTATCAAACTTAGTTTTCTAATTTCTATATTGTTCCGGAAACAACGAATCTGGGAAATAACACATCACTTAATTAGCCCAGGAGTCCAATTAAAAACAGAAGCTGGTGGGAAGAAAAACCTGCAGGCACAGGTGGGTCCCCCGGGACCGAGTTTGGGCAACACTGGGTTACATCAAGAGGTTAACAATAAATCATAGAAGCGCATTCATTAACCTTATATATTTTGACCACCAGGGGGCGTTGCAGCACCTCAAACGCCACACGCAAACGCGAAGACACAAGTCCCAATTTAATTGAACGGTTTTAATCTTTAAATACCTTCAACAAGAGGCACACACAATACAATTCTCCAGACTCTTTTTCCTCTCCTCCACTCCTCCAGGCAAATTTCGACTCTGACTCGCCTGGATGAGGTCGATCAGCTCCTTTTATCTTGGACATGGGAGTACTTCCAGGACTAGCAGAAATCCGAAAAATCGGGAGTGGTCTCCCTTAGACTTTCTTGTATACTCAGATAAGAGGATGGATATTTGAGGAGTAAACCGCAAGACAATGATTATATTTTTATATTATGTACATTAAAGAACCATTAACAACTAATCAAATCAATAATATATTGAACAATTACTATAAAAGTAAAGTTGAATAAATCGGACCCTGCAGCTGCATGAATAAAAAAGGTAAAGTACCACTTCTGGTTAGTGGAAATAGCCCAAACGTTGATAGAAATGTATGTTTTGTACCTAATACTTGTATGCAAAATTTGGTTGACCGAAATGTAAGCAAACTCAAGTTATCGAGTTTATACACACACAAACCCACACAGACATAATTCCAAAAATGGTATTTTTGGACTCTAAAACGCTGAGATTCATCAAAATCTCGAAATTGAATTTTTGGACCATTCCAATACTTTCCCTATACTTCGTATACAAGAAAGTAAAAAGTAAGGATTGTGAATCCCTTTAGCTCTCCCTAGCCGCCTGCATGGAACCCAAAAGGGCTACCCCACGGGACTACAGATCCCAGTATGCCCTGCGCGTGTCCAGGGCGGCTGCTACCTAGTGTACTGGAGGAATAAAATGTCCCGAATAAATGGTCTTCTTCCGTTATACTGGCCTCCTGACTGAGTAAGGATCCCTGTTTAGTCTCGGCTAGGATGCCAGTTCCTGCATGCCATTCATTATAATACCTACATATTTTCAGTTGATTCAAAATCATTCAGTACCCTGTACATTCCGCACACCTAATTCTGTTGTAGATTCAATGTTAAATGAATTAATTTGCCATTTTGGCATTTCTGGCTGTCATTTTGGCCCATCCACATGCACAGTCCACACTGTGAGCACCCAAAATTCGGTCTCCTTACTGCGAGGCGGCAGTGCTACCACTGCACCACACAATTGATTTTATTTTAAATGGACAAATTAGCTATTTTGGCCCATCAAGCAACACTCCATATCCCGTAATGTCAAAGTGAAAATATGTTTTCAAAAAGACATGCATTAAAACTCAAAAACTGAAGTTACCTTGACAACTTTTAAAATGTTTTGGCTACACAAACGGGCATGATGGATTGAAAGTTCTCCCCTTGTTTGTCAAACACTTTAATTTTTTTGTATGCTCATTCTTTACTGCTCAGTAATCCGTCTTTTCACTTGTTGATTACTTATTATTCAATGTAGCGACACGCGTTGTGAGCCAACGTGTACAAATGTAGCGAAACTCACAGATGCGTTAAAGTGACATTTAGCCCCGCCCCCATCCCCGCCCCATCTCCCATAAGGGATTTCATTCCTTCACTCGATCCGGTGGCTTTGCTGCAAAAAAGGCGAAAGGGAAACGGATCCCCGGTAACTTTTTCCACGTACCATTGCTGTAAAATCTACAAAAAATTCAGCTTCACGCTGAAGTCCAGAACTGAATCGTGTCTGTTTTATGAACCGGTGAAAGCGCTACGCAAATACAGTACACATCGGAGCAGTTCAAGTGTTTGCAGCCGAGTGAGCCCAGATCTTCCTCCACTGAAGCGACCGCTGCAGTTACAGAAGGTAAATGTAAAACAATGAGCCCGTCCACTGTATAAGGATGAACTGAATTTCCACTTATTGATGACTCCAAGCTACACACAGATGGATGCGCAGCGGACAGAACGGAACACCGAATGCCCTTCCATTAAGACGGTCATCGTGGGAGACGGGAGTAGCGGCAAGACGTCTCTCCTGGTGACATTCGCCCGCGGGGAGTTTTTGGAGGTTTGTTCGCTTATTAGAGCAAAATATCATAAAGTGAACTGTTGATGTCCATTGTTAAAATTTCGGGGGGGTGGGGTTGGGGGTGGTTTGAGCGAGTGCACGAGTTCCAGGATACATGACGGTGAAACTACCGCTTCTCAATAGCTGCATTGTGTTTCTCATATACAGTAATGCCATGCACAAGTGGCTTAACTCGCTTCCAGTTATCTACTTATTCACGCAGCGTGATGTGCAAACCAGTTACTTATTCAACGCTAATAGAAAGACACAATGTTTGTGGTCCCGTTCCACACGACCCACTTTTGGCTTTTTTAATTCACCCACAAGCAGCAATTGGAAAACTCACCACTGGTGAAACACGCGCGATCGAGGAGACCACCCTGGTGAAACACGAGCGATCGGGAGACCCTCGCAAATCGGTTTGTGTTACACCGTACCGGCAGTTAAATAATGCAAACTGGAGACCCGCACCAGACCCTCAGAGCCTCAACTGCAACGACCTGAACACTTCGTGATCGACGTAAAATGGAGCCGTAAGTCTGCCCATGACGGTATAATGCGACGTTGATGTTAAAAAAAAATCCACATTTTAAACATGCACAGGTACAAATGAGTTATATCATTTTGGGCCACTGTAATTTTCACAGTTTTGATAAGATATAAACATCTTTGTTAAATTACAGTTGACTTTTGTCCTGTACAAGGTGGATACCTGGATGGAATTGACTGGCAAAGTTAACACATCCCCATATCAAATTATTAGGATTTACTGTGATGTTTAATCGGCACCAATATATAGTCAAGTGCCTTTGGGCTACTCTAATCTTTAAAATACAGAAGACTAAACAATCAGATTTGCTGTGATATTTAAAGGACACGGGGGGTTTAGAGCTGCCCTAACCTTCACAGTTTTGTGACAAGACAGAATCTTTGTTAGGATACAGTTTAGTTTTACCTGTCCAACATGAGTACCTGGGTGAAACTCACTGGTGAAGATTAGCACATTCCCATATCCAGTAAAAGGGATATAAGCAGGTCCGCCAGGAAGCTGGAGTCCCAGTGTATGGGCAGCTGGGGTGAAACGGACTAGCACATCTGGGAATAAATTGCCAGCCAAATAAGTCATTGACTTCAGAATGAGCTGGACTCTGTGCCCAGGGCAGTATGTTAACTTTCACATGTTCTTCTGAAAACCAGGGGAGCCATTTTTGGGAACTCCAATGTCCTGGCTAAATTGTCTATCATTGAGTCAACATTCTGGCCCCCTAATCGTCCCATTTCTAATTGGCTAACTCTCTTTTTCACTCCTTCTCTTTCACATTTCACATCTTTTACTTTTCACATAGTGCCTTTCACATTATCTATCTATCTATCTATCTGTGATTATCTAATGGGTGCCTAAAGACTTTGCTTTAATAAAACGAGAGCATTTCCCCTCAGACACACCTGTGACAGTCTGAAGACTAATAATAAGAGCACAGGTGAGTAAGTGGCTGGCGATCCGACCAAAGCGCCCTGTTACATGGAGGCTGGCGACTTAGCTGGGCTTTGCTGTTCTCCCGGCCTACTGCTTGTGATCCAAAGCCTCGACCTCTGCAGAAGTAGCTAAATGCTTAAAGTTCACGATCAGGACTGGAATGGAGACACAACCAATGCACTGCAGTGTGACTGGAATTAGCAAAAGCTTTGCGGTTTGGTAGATGTAGGAACTGAATAAGGGGCTTAGAAACGGAAAACTTCAGCTCTGTATCCTTGTACTCAATAATAATCGGTTCCTTTGTTAAGGCTGCCTGGACCTCGTGAGGTTGTGAGTTTCAAGTAATTTACTCAGTCCGTGCACTATCTGTTCATTTAATTCAGTGCACCGTTTAAGTCGAGGCTTTCAATCATTATTTCCAATTGCTACCCAAATAATTTGATTTTCCTGCTCATTGCTTCCATTTTCATCTCTTCATAAACCATCATATCATGCTCCCCAATGCCAAATCACCCAGTGCTTCCATTCAATTCAGATGATCTGTCCAGACTCCTAAATCAAGACCGTTTACTCCAATTATTTATTTACTTAGTGGTTCCAGTCTGTCTATGTACAGTAGGTGGTTTGAAATGCTGTAACAGTCTCCAGTTTGTGTGCCGTATGCTTGTAGTAGTAGGGTGGGTGTTGTACCTGGTTAGCCATTACGGACGCAATGAGAAGTCAAGCAAAATGACACGTTTTATTGGCTAACTAACAAGATTACAATGTGCAAGCTTTCAAGGCAGCTCAGGTCCCTTCTTCAGGCAAGATGTAAGTTGTAACTGCTGTGATAAAGACCCACTGGGATCAGTAAAAAAAAAAAAAATCTACCAATTATAAAAACTCACGGCGCAAATAATTCAGAACACCTGTGCACCTGCTTACCCATGCAACTCTCTAATCGGCCAATCATGTGGCTGCAGCACAATGCATCAAATCCCTCAGATGCAGGTCAGGAGCTTCAGTTAATATTCACATCAAACACATCAAAATGGGGGGAAAAATGTAATTTTGACTGTGGAGCAAGACAGGCTGGTTTGAGTATTTCTGTAACTGCTGATCTCCTGGGATTTTAACAAACAACAGTCTGCAGAGTTTACTGAGAATGGTGTCTTCTTCTTCTTCTTCTTTCGGCTGCTCCCGTTAGGGGTCGCTACAGCGGATCATCTTCTTCCATATCTTTCTGTCCTCGTCATCTTGTTCTGTTACACCCATCACCTGTATGTCCTCTCTCACCACATCCATAAACCTCCTCTTAGACCTTCCTCTTTTCCTTCTCCCTGGCAGCTCCATCTTTAGTACCCTTCTCTCAGTATACCCCTCATCTCTCCTCTGCACAGGTCCAAACCAACACAATCTCTCCTCTCTGACTTTGTCTCTCAACCGTCCAACCTGAGCTGACCCTCTAATGTCCTCATTTCTAATCCTGTCCATCTTCGTCACACCCAATGCAAATCTTAGCATCTTTAACTCTAACACCTCAAGCTCTGTCTCCTGTTTTCTGGTCAGTGCCACCGTCTCCAGCCCATATAACAAACCCAAAACAGGAGCACCACAGATGCAATGTTTGCTCTAAAGGTGTTGATGGAGAAGTATAGAGAAGGCCAGAAGGAGTTGCATTGCATCTTTGTGGTGTGAAAAAATAAAAAATAAAAAAAATATATCCATTGATCATCAGTTCTATGGAGAGAAACGCCTTCTTGATGGGAGAGGTCAGAGAAGAATGGCCGGACTGGTTTGAGCTGACAGAAAGGCTACGGTAACTCTGATAACCATTCTGTGCAACTATGGTGAGCAGACAAGCACCTCAGGATGCATGACACGTCAAACGTTGAGGCAGATGGGCTACAACAGCAGAAGACCACTTTGGATTCCACTCCTGTCTGCCAAAAGCATAAAGCTGAGGCTGCAGTGGGCACAGGCTCACCAAAATTGGATGGCCGAAGATTAGAAAAAAGTAGCCTGGTCTGAAGAATTTCAATTTCTGCTAAGGTACGCAGATGGTAGGTACCAACAGCAGGAATCCACTTACCCAAACTGCCTTGTGTCAACAGTTCATGCTGGTGGTGATAGTGTAATGGTGTGGGGAATGTCTTCTGGGCACATTTTGGGCCCATTAGTACCAATCAACCATAACTTGAATGCTACAACCTGTTTGTGTATTGCTGCTGACCATGGATATCCCTTCATGACCTTAATTTAACCATCTGCTGATGGGTACTATCTGCATGATATTGCAGCATGTCACAAAGTAAAAGTCATCTCAAAACTGGTTTCATGAAAATGACAAGGAGTTGAGTGTCCTTCAGTCAGTCAATCAATCTGACTTCAGCAGAAAACCTTGGGGATATGGTAGAACGGGAGATTCGAAGCCTGACAAATCTGCAGAAATTGAGGAATGCAATCATGTCAACCTGGATGAGAATCTCAAGCGACTGCTTCCAACATCTTGTGGAACCCATGGCACAAAGAATTGAGGCTGTTTTGAGAACAAAAGAAGGCTTCACCCAGCATTAGTATTGTGGTTCTAAGAATTTGTTCAATGACTGGTTATACATTGTTATGCGTGAGTGTTCAAGGGTCACTCTCTGAGTTCCACCCTGGACCGAGAGGGGGCGCTGCCACTAACTGTCTCGTCTTCTTCTTCCTCCACAGTGCAGAGACACCGCCCAATAAAGGCAACTGACTCCGCCTCTTCTGGTTCCTGGCCCATAAAAGTGTGACTGCCAGGATGGAGGCGTCACTTCTTACCCAAGCAACCAGAGCAAAGGAGCTCCACTCTCACCCAACGACAAACTAAATAGTTGTAATGGAGTTAGCCACGCTATTTTGGTGGCAGTATTTTGTGCTTCCTTTATATGCCATCGTGCCTTAATTTTGTTTAAAACCTTGAGTAAACTCTCTAAAATGTATTCGTGTATCACCTTGTCATTCCCTCAGATGACCACAACATAGAGTGTTACAATGCTTAATGGCCAAATCTGTTTGGTTGTGATGCCAGCCTACCCATGATTCTGTCCATCCAAGTCTATAAGATGTTGCTTAGCTCAGTGAGTGTACTGCCTTCATACCTATCTTTTTATGCTCGGATTTTTCCTTCTCTACCAGCTTCCCCACCTACCATGCAGGGAATATGCTGTTCAATATTAAACTGGAGTATGGTAGCTCACTGCTCCCACTCTTTTGACAATTCCATTGAACTCCATTGACTGCTTCCTGTCTGTCTGTCTACTCTGTGTTCACGTCTGTCTTCCATGTCTGGAGCTCTCTCAATACTAACCATCCACCCATCACCCAACCCGCTATATCCTAACACAGGGTCACGGGGGTCTGCTGGAACCAGTCCCAGCCAGCAAAGGGTGCAAGGCAGGAACAAATCCCAGGCAGGGTGCCAGCCCACCGCAGGGCACAATACTAACCATTACCAAGGTAAAATCTGGTCTTATCCCCCATGTCTACTAGTCCACCTTAACAATCTGTCCTGTCCATTCCACTCTTTCGCCTATTTGTGCCCACTACTCCCACCAGATGTCTCCTGTTTCTTAATACTTTTAGAGAGTTCAGTACTCCCACTCTGCCCACGTGTTCACCTCACCCTCACAAACTGAAATCGCCTGCTGCTTTTATTTCCTCAGGATTACATCCCCACAGTTTTTGAGAGGTACACAGCTAATGTCACTTCAGGAAGTCAGAAAGCTGAAGTCCACCTGTGGGACACAGCAGGTATGTCTCACAAATCCTTAAATTCCTATCATTCAGGAGCTATCTCTGTCTCTCTCTCTTCTTTTTTGGGTTTTTTTATGTTTTTAAGATTAGTAACCAATTTATTTATATTTCTTTCTTTCTCTCAAGCTTGTGTAAAGTTCTATCTATCTATCTATCTATCTATCTATCTATCTATCTATCTATCTATCTATCCTGTTAAGTCAGGTCATGCTGTAAATCGTGATTTTTTTTTTTTTACTCTTTTCTAATAGGCCAGGAAGAGTATGATAGGCTCCGCCCCCTGTCCTACACGGGGGCCAATGTGGTACTCATTTGCTATGATGTCACCAATCCCAGCAGCTATGAAAATGTCTTGACGAAGGTGAGGCGGCCTCACGCTGGGCAAGTTGCTTTTGGTCTTTCCATTTGAGTTCAATGAAGTCACTTGTAAGCTGAGCTTGAATTTACAGTTGCTGCTACAACTAATTTGACTTGACTAACTTTGGCTTCTAAATACAAAAGCTAAAAGTACCGACATTAGCTTTCCATTTAAACTTCCAACCTTAGTGTTTCCCAAACTCTTTCTGTGGTGGTAACCCAAAACATCCCAAGGCACACCACTGTTCTATCAACCACAAAAAACATTCTATCTTATACACTCCCTGGACTCTCCAAAGTGGCGGGACTAACAGCGAAGCTGCTTTGGGCACATCCCCAGCTGCTTCATCCCTCTGCCCGCCACTCTCTGCCTCAAAGGCAACTTGGATGCCCACTCCACTATTCACCGGACCTGTGAGACTCGCTGTGAGACTCGCTGAGTCCATCCAGGCAGATGGACTGTAGCACCCAGGAGACACGTCTGAAGTGCTCTAAGTGCTGTGTCTGCAGCATCGTTATCGTGGTGCTGCTTTTAAGCCAGCTTCTCCAGGTAGTTCTGTCCTCCACTGACAATACTCAACCTCCTGAGGAGCTTGTCACTCTCAGAATTAGACCCAGGTTACGTTACAATATTATTTTCACGCCACACCTAAGTAGCTCTCATGGTGCACCACGGCACACAAGTAGAACCACATTGTTAACTACAGGTGTTTTTTTTTATAAAAAAAAAAAGAATTTTCTGCTGTCCATATACATCACAGTAAAAGGGCGGGGCGAGGTGGTGGTTAGTGGTGCTACCTCACTTATCCACAGTCCTGCTGGCTATCTATGTGATGTTTGTATGTTTCTCCTATGCGAGTGTAAAGGTACAAAGTTGAAATGAGTGAATTGGAGAAAGTTACCTTTGATTAAAGAGAGTTTCTATGCCACATATCTCCAGTTTGATAATGGGAGTCTATAACCCTGGAACTGTTTCCATCCCACGTCCTTCTGGATTCTGTGATGGAGCCTCGCCCCACATGCATTTGGTTCCTCTCTTATGGCACCTGCAGCAGGAAAGGCTCAGGTTTCCATGCTTGGCTACAGTAGAGTTTTTTAGCATCTAACCAACTTACTGTATAAAGTTTAAAAACAATATCTCTCAATGCCTGATCATCAAGAACATTATATTAACATGCAACTATTTATGTCAAGTCATTTTCTTTTTATTTTTTTTAATTTTATTTGAAGAAAATAAAATTCTATACAATCAAGTCTAACTTCTGCAAGAAAGAAGATAACATTACATACCATGAAGTCGAAGTTAACAAAACAGAATTCAGCTCCCACCCGAAAGAAAGAGAGGAGAGCCAATAGCAAGAACAAATCTTTAAAAACAGCAAGCAAGGGAGAATGTCCTTCTCCCCAATATAAATGCTTATTCTAAAATTGTACTAATTAGATCTCTCTATTATAAAATAAAATCTTGAGACGAGACTATTGCCAAGAGATTTTTTCAAGTCCCGCCCTCCTCTCAACCATTTACGGCTAATGGTCCACGCCCACGTCCTCTCACCTCTCATTCGTGTGAATGATTTTGTCAGACACAGTTCCTGCGCTCTCAGTGCTTATAAATTTTTACGTTTTCCTCACTTTAAGTTCCCAATAAAAGAAAACTTATTATGTCCAAATCTTGTTGAAGAATTTCATCCTGAAGGGTTATCAACAGAAGAAATGTGTACACGAGCAATCCTAGCACCGAGAAACGATGAAGTCAAATGAATTAACATAAAAATTGTTGATTGGTCACACGGCAAATTGGTTAAATGTGTATCAATAGACTCTGCTGAAACAGTTGGTGGTGGAGGTGTGGAAGATGAAAACATCAACTTACAATATCGCGAAGAATATCTACAACCATTAACACCGTCCGGTCTTCCACTGGCTGAATTACTGTTGAAAGAAGGATGTGTCGTAATATTATTGCGTAATTTATATATGAGTGATGCTATGCAATAGGACAAGATTAGTTGTATTCAAAATTGGTCGAACAATTCTGACATGTAAAATTTTAACAGGTGACGAGAACAGTACATCTTCCGCGGATAACTTTAGACACCAAAGGAGATCTTAATATACTATTCATATTAAAACGTTTACAGTTTCCAGTTAGAATAGCTTTTGCTATGACAATTAACAAATTACAGGGACAAACATTCAAAATAGTCAGTCTATTTATTAGAGACAAAGAAACGATATTCACTCACGGGCAGTTATACTTTGCGTTGTCACGATGTAACTCCACACACGGAATCAAAATTCAATGCAATATTGACAAAAGTTAATTCCAAATATTGTTTTAAATGAAATGTAAGTTTAAAAAGTATTTGCAGGTTGATTTCAAAGCCAAACAGAACGAAAACGTATAACGCAACGAAAACCTCTAACACAACATGAAACATAATTTTCTTTCAATTTATTACATTTTACTATTTTTTACTATGGTTAATTACTTGCTGTAATGTAAAATAGTTAGGTCTATTATGTATATGTAATAATTCCCATGAAAATAACAATCTGTTTAAACTGTACATCCGCTTCCCCATATGCGAGCGGCAGAGCTGCAAAGTGGCTAACGTGTAGAGCCTGCCCAGAGGTTGGCGAGCGAAGCGAGTGCGGGGCAGAGCCCCCTAGTAGATTAAAAAGAGTTTTAAATAGATTCTCTAAACCAGAATTAGATTTCTTCCAATTTCAAATCCTATAGAACATCAGTTACCCACTGACTTATAACAGGTTGGCTGGGATTCTTCCAGTTGAGCAAGATAAGTCTATGAGCTGGTAGTGTGGTACAAGCAATTACAATCAAGTTGTCCTTCTCCACTTTAAACCCATCCAGGTGTCCACAAAGCACAGCTGTTAATGGATTACGAATGATTATGACACCAAGGCTGTCTGATGAGCATTCACAGATTTTTGTCTAAAATTATGTTAATCTAGTGCACTTCCAAAACATGTGTCCCAGTGAGGTTGTAGCTCGATTGCAATGTTTGCAGGGTGGATCGTGCCCTGGATACAATTTGGAAAATTTTAAACGAGATAAATGTGATCGATGAAAGATTTTAAGTTGAATGATTGAATGCTTTGTGTGTATGGAGCTGGAGTATATTCTATGCATGGCTACCTTCCACTCCTTTTCTGAGATACTAAGTGAAAGATCCTTTCCCCACTGTACCCTCGGATGTTTGAAAGGAAGAGACTTAAATATGTTTTTACAAATTATTGAGATGCTGTTTGTGTCTTCAAGACTAATCAGTATTGCCTCTGGAATAGAAATGGGTGGGAGGTGTGGAAAATTGACTAGGTTCCTATTAGCAACGTTTCTGATTTGAAAGTAGTGGAAAAAATGCGTTGCTGAGAAATTAAATTTGAAGCATAACTGTTCATAAAATGCAAAGTGTTTTAATCCTGAATATTTTCCAAAGATTAAATACGGTGTAGGTTTGAGAGGGAACAAAAAGTTGATTATCTTACAGCCACACCAGTGTGAATGTGCCTGATCTCGTCAAGTCATGTTCTAATTCAGACCAGGGGGTTGGGGGGTGCTGAAGCCTATCAAGCTAGCATAGGGCACAAGGCAGGAGCAAACCCATGACAGGTTGCCAGTCCATTGCAGGGTGAACACACACATACACATACCTCAAACACACACTAGGGCCAATCTAGTGTCACCAGTTCAACTAAACTGTATGTCATTGGCCAGTAAGAAGAAACTGGAGCACCAGGAGGAAATCCACACAGACATGGGGAGAACATGCAAACTCCACACAGAGAGGACCCGGAACACGAACCCTGGTCTTTTTATTGCGAGGCAACAGCTACCACTGTGCCACCGTGCCACTCACAGCTATTTATATAAACCTTAAATAATCACATCACATTTTTAAAAGTGGGGATAATATTGAAAATGTGGATATCCAATGTACAAATGTGAAATAGTTGATGAAATATTGTTTTTCTGTGTTGTGTATGGAAATGGAGATGTAATTCAATAATCTCTGTGTACCCTCATCCCGTCTCCCTTCTCTTTTAAAGTGGCATCCTGAAGTTAAACATTTCTGCAGAGGGGTTCCATTCTTGCTCGTCGGCTGCAAGACAGACTTACGTAAAGATAAAATCCACCTGCGCAAGTTACGAGAGAGTGGATTTGAGCCCATTACCTACTCTCAGGTAATCTAATTGGCATATTACCAGCTGACTGGTGAGTCTCATACTTACTCACTGATGGAGAAACTCAAAAAATGTTTATGTTCCAGTTTGAATAACAGGAAAACATGTTGTGCCACAGCAGAGAACAGTTAGCATCAGATGTATGGGACATCAGCCTTATTTAAAATGTGGTCATACAGAACTACAGCATTCACTTGCCTTTCTGTTTTCTGACAGAGATAATCCAAATGTAATATAATTTGGTGGCTACCACATCTGAAGTCTGCCTTGTTGCACGATCCATTTACACTCCCAAGAAATGGAGCAGTTTGGGAAGGTGTTGATGAACAACAAATACTGTAGCTTTGCTTTGTGCCCTCCACCACCATAACCTATTATCTGTGGGGGAGGAGTGAAAGCTTTTGATTCATCAAAAATTTCAATGTCCGGTTTTCGCTGGATCTCAACATTTTAAGGTCTCCGATACTGAAAACATCGATATCACGATGATGGGTGTGTACTTGTCTGTGTGTGTGTGTGTGTATGTCTGTGTGTCGCAGTTTCGTGAAGATGGTCTAGAGCGAAAACGGCTGGAAGGAAAAATACCAAACTTGACAGTTAAGCCTGTTATGAGATGACGATGTGCTGATTAGTTTTTGAGCCAAATCGTGCACGAGCAAGAGGCACTGTAGAAGCACCCTCAAATACCGTAATTCTACAATTAATTATGAACTCTTCTCGTCAATTGCTATGATAATGACCTAATTTATGATCAGAAAGGTCAGCATCAGAGTGGTGAATAATTACTGAAATGTTATAGAATAGTTTGGGTAACACAAAGCCTATTGATGCTCACGTCTGAATTTTTTTTAATATATACAGTATTTTGATTCATTTCAGGAGCCCTACAGCCAGTGCATAATTTGACTATAGGTCAAAGTACTGATCTAAATGTTGTGTATAAAGGGAGATGTCAGCACTGACGCTCTATAAATTATGTTTCTGTATCAGAAGCATTACAACTAGTTTAATTTTGTATAGTGCTCCTCACGGAGTACAGGTGCAGAGTGCTATAAATAAATCAATTTATACATATGAACACACACAAAAAGATCACAATTTCAGTAAGATTAACGTAAAAAAAACCACAACACAAGTCCATTAACATTATACAGTAACTAAGAAATGATCAGTCGATGACAGAGGTCAGGACACAGTAATTCCGGGGTGAGCTGTGTTCCTGATGGAATTATACTTCTGGTGGGGTGCATGGCACATTATAATATGAGAATGTCACAATTCTGGTGGCCTAGGCCAACCAATAAACCTCCCCCATTCTTCAGTATTTTAAGTATAGGGTGAACATACTGTAGTAAGAAGTAGACTGAATTCTGTAGAATTTCAAGGCTCCCAATATCTCGGGTGTCACTTTCCATTGGCAGTAGAAGTCACTTTGCAATGAGTGACCGACATTTCCTGAGAAAATTAAACCTCGGGGGGTTTGTCCCATATTTGGTTTTTACAGTCAAGTCATAGTCAAAAATCAGACAAATATCCTGCAATATCCTAATGACAAGCTGGGCAGTCTAATAAGGAGATTAAAACATTCTATCCTTGGATTACAAAGATCCTAGTATATCTGTTGTCATCACCGGTCATAGGCAGAAGTAGCATCCAGCCTGGCAATATATTAGTGGAGTTCATTTTATTATTATTAACAAAAGACAACCAAGAGATGGGTCTACAATTAAGAAGACAGGATCATAGACAGAACTGAATATAAAATTGAAACTGCGTACCAAACCCAAAACTCTAATCAGAAATTCTCATCATAAATAAATGTTGCAATGTCCTTGGAGTTTTTGCCCCTGACCTAAAATTAGTTCATAGATAACCAATAATCCAAGATGGCACTGGAATGAAGTCACCAACACAACTAAAATAAACAGGTGTGCACTGAGATTGATTGTGGCTGAGGTTTTTGTTGAGGATCAGCACCTCCAAGTCTGAGGTTATGATTCTCAGCTGGAAAAAGGATGGGGTGCCCACTCTGGGTTGAGGAGGAGAAGCACGCTCAAACAGAGGAGGTTTAAGTATCATGTGGTCTTGTTCGGAAGTAAGGGAAGAGGGGACTGAGAGATTGACAGGTGGATAGGAGCAGCATCAGAAGTTATGCAGAAATTCCATCCATCCATTATCCAACCCGCTGAATCCGAACACAGGGTCAAGGGGCTCTGCTGGAGCCAATCCCAGCCAACACAGGGCACAAGGCAGGAAGCAATCCCGGGCAGGGTGCCAACCCACCGCAGTATGCAGAGATTGCACAGCTGAAAGCTCTCGATTTGTGTTCCTTGGCCACAAGTTTTGGGTTGTGACTGAGAGAGCTATATTGTGGATACAAGCTGTGGACATGAGCTTTCTTTGCAGGGTGTCTGGGCTCAGACTTAGAAGTAGGGTGAGGAGCACAGACATTCATTGATGAGCTCAAAGTAGAGCTGCTATTCCTCTGTATCGAAAAGTATCAGTTGATGTGGTTTAGACATCTGATTATGATGCCTCACTGCGGAGGTTATTTTGGGCATGTCCAACTGGAAGGAGACCCAGGACATGTTGGAGTGATTATATCTCCCAGGTGGACTCAGTATCCCCTTAAAGCAGTTGGAGAAGGTGGAGGGGAAAAGTAACGTCTGGGCATCTTTACTTAGACTGCTTCCCCTGTGACCTGGACCTGGATAAGTGGTAGAAAATGGAGTTTTTTATGGCAGTTATCCTATATTAAGTACAGGCCAATTCATTTATTTCCTGAGGTATGCCCCCCACCCCCCGCCAATTACCAATATTTTCTTCAGGTATCCATGCTTTAGTTGAGATACCTTGCCTCATTTAAAAGGACTTATGTGTTTGATTGATCATCATCATCATCATCATCAACTGGGAAATTTTGAGAGCCAGGTAAAAAGTCAGAGACTTCTTTCATTTCTTCTGCTTGCACTTAGCCTGGAGCTCTCTTTAACAAACACCATACATAGTATACATCCCTCATGGAACTGAGGCAAGTCTCAGACGTGTCTCATTTTCGAATAAAGCTGGTGCCAGACGGCTTACCCGTGACAGTCAGCCCACAGCCAATTAAACAGAAGCGTCATTGTCCTTAGATGCTGTGTACCTGCCTCTCTGCAGACCTGGCGTCTGTTTCTGAGTCCCATAGGATTCTTTGCAGGATGTACCTCTGCGTAGCCATGGTGTCAGTTTCAGGAACCAGTGGAAGGTTGCTCCAGACACAATAGCTCTTGATGTCTAATGAAGTAGAAAACCTAGGCCAGGCTGCTCAACATTTCCCCCTGTAGTGCTAACTAATTAGAACAGGTAATGTTTAAAGGGGGCAGCTCCTTTGGGGAATCCACTTTGGTGGTTCAAACCTACAGAAAAGATATCCCACAGGCCTTATCAAAATTCATGTTGTTGTGGATGATTGAAGAGTAAACACAACACTGTGCTGAGAAGCTCAGTATGATAGAGTCTATTATGAAACAATCTATATTCAATGAATGAATGAATGGTGATACTATTCATATTTCTAGTGTTGTTTATTAGCGTCTTACACGAAGAGGACAAGTGCCAGAAACAAAGAAATAAGATTTATAGTCAACAATGGGCAGGCTCATGATTAGATCTAAATCTACAACTCTCCATAACATTTTGTATTATATCATATACTTGGTATGGATTTTTTCTTGATACATTACTCCTAGGCAAAAATAATTTTAACATGTAACGTTTCTTCAGGCACACCAGGCATAAGCACTAGTTGCAGAGTTCAGATCTCACTGCCTGTGGCGCATTATACTGCTGCTGGCTAAGCGATAAACCTGCAGTCATGAACTGGTGTGCTGATGACCAACCTATGCCGGCATCAGCAGTAAAAAGACTGCAATTCAAAAAATCTGGCCACTATTGTTAGCAGTTGGGCGCCACAATGCATACAGCTTTCACATAAAATGTAATGCTGAAATCATTTAAAATTTAGATATGGCTGAAACTACTTTTGACATAACCATAACTGAGGCTTTAAACATTGGCACCAAGGAAAATGCTGCAAAAAAGGGGAAAAACAAGAACACGAGAAGAAAGAGATAACATAACGTCCTCAATTTAGCACACCTAAATTTAAGGTTGTAGGGGGATGCAACCTGTCCTAGCAGCATATAGTGCAAGGCAGGGATCAACCCTGAATGGGGAGCCAGTTCATGCAGAGTCCATTCTTGCACACAGCCACACAAAGCCAATTTAGCATCCTCAATTTACATAACACCCATGTCCTTTGGGAAGTGGAAGGAAAACCAGAGTGTCTGAAGGAAAACCCTTAGAGACACAGAGAGAACATATGAAATTCACACGCATAATGACCAAACATGGGATTCAAATGCAGGAATCCATAGGCAGCACTGTATCACCTGTTGGGAAAAATAACAGCTGGGGTACGTGCTTCTTGAAGTTGCGGTTAGTACTGTTTTTTTTATTGTGTTTTCAGTGGTTGCCCCTAACTAGTTATAGTCAGGTTTGTCAGATATATTTTATTACTGTCCCAAACGTATTACAGATAACTGGACATCGATCCATCCATTATCCAACCCGCTATATCCTAACTACAGGGTCACGGGGGTCTGCTGGAGCCAATCCCAGCGTGCAAGGCAGTAAACAAACCCCAGGCAGGGCACCAGCCCACCACAGGGCACACACACACACACACCAACCACACACTAGGACAATTTAGGATTGCCAATGCACCTAACCTGCATGTATTTGGACTGTGGGAGGAAACCCACGCAGACACAGGGAGAACATGCAAACTCCACGCAGGGAGGACCCGGGAAGCGAACCCGGGTCTTCTAACTGCGAGGCAGCAGCGCTACCCACTGCGCCACAGTGCCGCCCATAACTGGACATATTTATATATTTTTTTGCAGTTTTTACTAACTCTTATTGAGTTACTATATTCTTAGATATTTATGTAATAAGCTATATAAAACAGACATGTTTCCTTGAAATCCCAACTGAGTGCAAATACTGGATGGGCTGAAATTGGGCACAAAGAGTGTTTTATTGTGGGAAACTGTTTAAGCCAAGCTTTTCTCACCACAGCCACAAGTACAAATATGCACTCTTTTCTTTTTCCTTCTTTCTTTCTTTCTGTCGTCACTGCCTCCTCCGCTCCTCTCCCAAGCTTCATTCAGCTCTGGCTCCCTGATGGTAGGCAGTTTCATTTTATTCCAGCTGCCCCTGACCTTCCACGCACGTAGTCTGTCAGCACTTCTAGATGAGAAACCCCATAATATAGAGACTAATTGCTGAAATGTTATAGAATAGATAGATAGATAGATAGCTATGAAAGGCACTATATACAACATCAGATAGATAGATACTTTATTAATCCCCAAGGGGAAATTCACATACTCCAGTAGCAGCATACTGATAAAAACAATATTAATTAAAGAGCAATAAAAAAGCAGTGCAAGTTAAAAAATGCAAGTTGGAGAGTGTGAGGCAGGTATAACAGACAATAACTTTGAATAATGTTAACGTTTACCCCCCCGGGTGTAATTGAAGAGTCGCATAGTGTGGGGTCTCCTCAGTCTGTCAGTGGAGCAGGACGGTGACAGCAGTCTGTCGCTGAAGCTGCTCCTCTGTCTGGAGATGATCCTGTTCAGTGGATGCAGTGGATTCTCCATGATTGACAGGAGCCTGCTCAGCGCCCGTCTCTCTGCCATGGATGTCAAACTGTCCAGCTCCGTGCCTACAAAAGAGCCTGCCTTCCTCACCAGTTTGTCTAGGCATGAGGTGTCCCTCTTCTGAAATAAGTTGCCAGTTGTTAGTTTGGGTAACTTGGGTTCTAGGGTGCAAAGCCTACTGATGCTCACATCTGAATTTTAGTTTTTTCCAACTAGAGCACAGACGGGTGAAGTGACTTGCTCATGGTCACCCAGTGTCAGTTGGGGGATTTGAACCCAGATCCTCAGAATTTGAAATCCAAAACCTTAACAGTCTATTCCACACTACCCTGTGTTGGAGCTATCAATTGTGAAATAAAACATTTAATCTCAATATTATTTTAGATTAAATAAATCAGAAATGCAAATATCATATAATTAAAATTTTAAAAAAACATGTATAGTAGAAAAGTGTGGACACTTTGTTGTGCTTTTGACAAAATTATTACTTATTGATCATTCAGGGTGATTTCAAATAAAACAATGAAAATCTACACCATGTTTTGTTTGTCCAAACAGGGCAAAAACTTGGCACATCAGATTGGAGCGGCCATGTACCTTGAATGCTCATCCAGGCTGCAAGAAAATGTTGCGGCCATCTTTTCCGAGGTGGTCATTCTGGCAAGCAGCTCGGGGAAAAGACAGAAGTACAAGTGCAGGAATGGGTCTGGCTGTGCCGTATTCTAAGGTGGCCTGCCTCTCCATCCCAGGTGGTCTCCGTCCTCCTCTGGATTTTTTTTTCTTTTCTAAATACTGTAGATCTGAAAAATAAAATATTCATGTGAGTTCTAATTCAAGAGTGAAGGACTGTCATTTCCCAAACCGTACTCTGTTCCAGATTTAATGCAGTTTAATATTTGATTAGATAAGAACTGTCACTGATTAAAGGAGTGTTGCTCATTGAGAGCCTCTGTGTAAAGTGATACATTTCTTATGGTGAACTTTTGCCATCATTTATTTTAGAGGCACACATTGACTAGACATTGTTTAGAAAAGCACACATGTGCCTGCGTATGTAAGGTCCCACAATTCACACTGCACGTCGGGACCAAAACCAAGCTATGAACTTCAAGGAACTCTCCACCAACATTAGAAGGATTTAGACTGGTGATTCCCAATGTGGGGCAACTTTGATTTTTTAGGGGGGCAATTCGAGAATTTAGGTACGTTAAACAATTTATAAAATGAAAAAAAAAACAGAAATTCACTGTTAAAAATGATAGAAAAAAATCATTTTTATTTTTTACAGAGACACTTATATATTTATATAAACATAGAAGGGATGGTGGAGAACCCTTTAATTTATGATTTTACACCCGGCTTGGGTTTTTCTACTTAGAAATCGTTTTTACCATTAAAATAATATGAATTGTAACAATGTTTATAAAATTTTGCAATATAACAAAAATATAAAATGATCACAACATTACAGAAAAAGCTGTCATTAAATTTTTTATATTTATGAATATCACGTCTCTTATATGTTTTCAAAACTGTATTTGCTGTATTTTCATATTACTTCATATTATATTATTTGTTTTTGCAATTTCTTAGTGATTTCTTTGTCAGTACTTCAACTGTCCTTTCCCTCTTTTGTTTCCATGTTCTTTGGAAGCTTGTTTAGACCAAATTAATGACATTATGGGCTTCCTCCACGTGAGTAGAAGTTCACATTTTGAATAGGTAATAATAAGAATAAGGTACATGTTACAGTGGGGGACATCATGATTTTAGAGAGGCCTAGGTGGGGCATGGCCAAAAAAGGTTGGGAACCACTGATTTTGATGTTCCCACCTACCTGTAAAATATTGGTCAGTCTTGAGGACTCAGACAGAATTTCCGTAATATATAAAACTATTTTACAGTCCCTCACTTTCAAATATCCAAGAGAAAAGTGGGAAAAGGATCCCTTGCTCAATATTTCAGAAAAGATTTAGACGAGAACGGGGCATTCAACTCAATAAACCTCGCCAGTCCTTTCCACTTAATTCCTCCAAAATAACAGCTTTGAAGACCCCTAAAGTCCTACTGTCTTGCCACACTACTTGGAAGCTTATCCCATTTTTCTGTTGTTCTCTGTGTGAAGAAAAGCTTCTTAATTTGTGTACAAAATTTGTCCAGTTGTATAGCCTGAACATTTCCTCCTCCTTCTGCGCTTGGATAAAGGATTTCTTCACTGTCTGCCCACAAACTATTAGAATTGGCGCCCACATCATCTCCACCCTCACACTCGGCGCCAGCTCCCCTTAGGGCTGTGTACTGAGCCCTCGTCTCAATGCCCTGTAAACTTATGACTGTACATCTAATTACTGATGACTCCACAGTGGTATGTCTCATAACCGGTGACACAGAGTCAGCAGACTGAGATGACGTGCAGAAGCTGTCAGTGTAGTGCTCCATGGACAATCTCTCACTCAACACCCACAAAACTAAAGAGATGGTCGTTGACTTCAGGAGGCACAAAGCAGAGCCAGCCCCACTCTACATCAACCTGCATCTCTGAAGACCTGTCCTGGACAGCAAACACTCTGGCAGTGGTCAAAAAGTCCCAGCAGCAACTGTGTTTCCTGAGACTTCTCCGTAAAGTGGAAATGAAGGGGAAGCTGCTGTTGACCTTCTACCACTCAACCATTGCGGTTATTTTAGCATACTATTTTTGAACACGGTATGCTGGCTGTACAGCAGCAGACAGGGAAAGCTCTGCAGAGGGCAATATCAATGGCAGTGAAAATCATTGGCTGCTTTCTGCCCTCCCTGGAAGATATCTCCAGTGCCCCAATGCCTCCGCAGAGCCAGGAAAATCATTAAAGAGCCTTCTCATCCTGGCCACTCATTGTTCACACTACTGTACTGCCCTCCGGCTGGCAGTACAAGATCATTAAAAGTAGAACAAAAAGGTTTGCAGATCAATTTTTTATCCTTGAATTTAAAATTTTAAAAACTCATAGACTGTTATGTATATATATATTTTTTTATTTCCAGTATGTACGATGATTACTTTAGTAGATAATAGTTTCCATCCCTTATTTATTTATCTATGGTACAGTATTAATTTGTTCATGGATGTGTGTTTTTATATCTTTTGTTTGTCGTTATTTGTTGTACTTGCACCGTTTACAGGTGTACCTTCTACAATTTCATTGTACTGGTACAATGACAATGAAGGCTTTCTAATTCTAATTAACAAGTTTCCATCTGTACCCCTGTGTTCTTGATGAACTGAAGTCTCAGTCTCAATCCACTGGACTAATTCCCATCATGATTTTAAACACCTCAATCAGGTCTGCTCTTCATCTTCATTTGCTTAAACCGTAAAGGCTCAGCTCTTTTAATCTTTCCTCAAAACTCATCCTCTGTA